>CM038220.1:183630482-184076791 GCA_021442155.1 Cymbidium sinense
AGTTACGTATTGCCTAAACTTTCTTTGATAATTTTTTAAATGACCTTCTTACTATAAATAGCCCTCATTCTCTTCATGAAAGCATCCTCATTCAAAATTCAAAATCTCTCCAGCAAATCTAAGAGAAAATCTCTTAAATGTTCCTTCCAAGTGTTCTCCAAATATTGCAAGATCAAATCCTTGGTTTGGAAGCTTCAACATCTTCAAAAAACCTTTTAAATTACTTGAGTTTGTTTTCTTGATCTTAATACTTCTTAGTTGTTCATGCTATTTTCACCATCTATTTCTTCTTTCTAATTTATACTTTTGGTGGATTAGTCTTTGAACATTGGTTTTCACATCAAAGTTTCTCAATCATTTTTTTGGTGAAAAACTCTTGTGATAATTTGTAGGATCTATTTCAACTTGCTGAAATTTTTAGCTTCCTACAAATTTCTTTTGGTTTCTTGAAATATTTCTTCTTTGGTCTTATTTTGAAAGATCATTTATTCTTAGATCTATTTTATAAGTATATTTTAAGCATTTTAAAATAAATTATTGTGCTAAAATTATTTTCATATTTCTAGATCTCTCTTTTTTAATTGAAAGCTTACTAACCAACTTAGATCTATCATATACTTATTTTTTTTTTATTTTGTGATCATTAGCATTAATTGAAAGAATCTTTTTGGTTAAAATAAATTACTCCTTGCTGAAATTTATTTTATTATGAAAAGAATATTGCGAATTTATTTTGAAATCATTTTGTATTATTCTACAAATTATAATAACATAAACATCTAGTAAGATCACTTTAAGATATTTATTTTTTATTAAGTGAGCATTTTGCCTTGCCAAATTTTTTTAAGTTGTAAAGTGATCATTTATAAGTTGTGAGATCACTTTTGAATTTGATTGCTTGGTATATTTGTGAGAGATTTACTTTATCAAAATTTATTATTTTGTATTTTTTTTTGTGTTGTAAAATTTATTTTGGGGTTGTACTTACTTTGTAGGAGAGTATATATTGTTGTAGGGGTTACTCACTTTATAGGAGTACTTTTGTAAACCATTTTCATTTAGTGGATTCTAGGGGTGGCTAGGCATGGTGTCCGGTTTGGGATTTGGCAACCATTAAAATTGTGCCTCTTGTCTCTATTTACTTTATTGTATTTTTATTTTTGCTGCATTTAGAATTATATCTTATCATTATAAAATCAAAATCTAATTTTCTATTTAAAATTAAAATTTAAGTTTTGAAAATTTTAATATTACCCAATTCACCCCCCTCTTGGGTGCTATAGTGTCTCACAAAACCCTAAACCTAAGCACCCTAAACCCTCTAAACCCTAAACCTTAAACTAAACCTAAAACTACAACCTAAACCCTAAACTAACCCTAAACCCAAATCTAAGAATAGAAACTTGTTAGGAACATCACCTTTATCTATTTGGATGGAAGGTGGAGCAGATTATCCAGTACTAGATGGTGGATATGAGGTGGTTGTCATACGATCTTGGTTATGGAGGTAGGAGCAATGAAGGTTATCCATGGTGGTGGTGGAGGAGAGATCGAGGATATGATGGTGGATCCGCACCAGAAAATGGTTCATCTAATGAAGAATAAACTCCGATCTACTGCTTATGGAATTGTGTCTTTATAGTATATATATTCTGGTTTTGTTTGCTATGGAATCATTTTTGTAATGTCATCACTTATGTCTTAGAATACTTGAGGTGCTACTTGGTTGATGAACTTGAAAGAAGAAATGTTGAATCTTTGTTCTTAAAAACCCTCCCTAAACCTAAATTAAATTAAACCCTAAACCTAAAACTAAACCTACCACTAAACCCTAAAAACCCAAACTAAACCCTAAACCTTATAAACCTAAACCTAAAACCTAAACCCTAAACCCTAAATCTAAACCTAAAACCCACTAAACCAAACCCTAAACCCCTAAACCCTAAACCCAAATTAAACCCACCTTGAATAAAGATGTCATTGGGGTGATCTAAAGAATGACCTCATCTACATAGTTATGGTTATTATATCTTCAAGAGACTTTCCTTGACCATATTTGAATACCTAAGCCCTAACCCTAAATCATATTATAATACCATATATTATAGTATAATGTAAAATCATATTTGGCATGTAGTGATGTGTTTTAGATGTTATAAGATATTTTAAAATGTTTAATATTATGGTATTATGCCCTATATATATTAATATAAATCATAAAATATTGATTTAATAAATCAGATGATGAAATTTATTAAATTTGAAGTGGGAATTAGGTTGTAGTACCAAAGGTGTGCTACCAACTGTAGTCTAAAAAGTAAGATTTTATGTTCAAAATAAATATTATATGTTATAGCATAGTATAACATCATATATCATAATACATCAATCCGTGCATTTTAAATTCTTTTAGTATTTTATAATCATGCAGTCGAGCCTACACTAGCATTATTTATAAAAATATTGATTTATACTTTAAAATGGTGGAATTTTTCCAAATTCATAATAGGTAGAGCATGGCATCATAATATATTGTTTCAATTTAAAATATGTAAGTGATATGATTAAAATATATAGTTTTTTTATTATTTAGACTAATTTTATGAATTTTTATCTTAAGCAATCCCTTGTGATGTGATATGCAATATAATATAATATAATATGTTATAGTGTATTATAATATAGGATGCCATAACATAGTGTAGCATCATGCATTATAGCATACTATTGTGTATTACTACTTGGTTTTTAGCATATTTTAGTTTGTTATAGTATGATGTAGTGTAGTGGTATAACTCATAAAAATATTGATTTGTAGGCTCATGATGGGATTTGGCCAAATTTAAGGTAAGCTTTAGAGAACATCATTGGGGTGTGCTATGGTGTGTCACTTCAAAAGAATGGAATTTTGTATCCAAAATAAATGTTCATTTTCAAAATTTTATAAATTTTTTTGCTTAAAGTGATTCATTTTAAGGTGTAATGTAAGATAATATATTATATGAAAGCATATTAAAATATAATGTACATAACAATATAACTTCACATATATATAAATATGGTGGTGTGTACTAAATGTTATTGTACATTTTAGTATGTTTTACTTTTGTTATAATACATTGGGTCAAAACTCACAAAATATTAATTTGAAGGTTGAGATGGAAGAATTTGGCCAAATTCATGGCACTAAGAAGCAACACCAAAATTATGCTATTTTGTACCATTTCTAGTAGAAAAATAATAATTTTACATCAAAATGAGCATTATTCATATTTTGGGAAAATTTTGTTATTTGTTCCTTTTAAGTGATTCTAATGAGGTGTAATGTTAGACAATATATTATATTATAGCAAATTATAATATAACATCATATATTATAATATAATATAGTGTGTTAATTCACACTATAATATGTTTAGCATGATATTGTATAGTTAGTTTTAGCTTGAACCATCACAAATCATAAAATGTGATTACAATGTCAAGATGATGTAATTTGAACAAATATTGATGTTGGTTGAGGTATTAAAGGTGTGCATAAGAGAAGAAATAAGATTTGATGAGAATTCCATGTCAAAACATGGAGGGAGATCTGAGGGATCACACACATGTATTGGACATGACATGTGATCATATAAAGAAGAGAATCTATTGGGATAAGGTTTGAATTTGATTTGATTATATAATTTGTGGAAAGAAGATTGGGGATAAGATCAAATCAACTTTAATTTGTTTTATTTTAATTGATGTGGAGGCATATTTGCTAGAGATATGGGCTCAATCTAGGGATCGTATATGAACCTTCCAAGTAGGTTTATCTTGGGATTAAGATTTGAGTTTGATTTCATAGATTTGATTGGGATGTATCCACTGGGATAAGAGTTTGGTTGGATTTCTTTAATTTAGACTCTCTAGGGAGTTGGTTTAATTTGGCTCCACTATGGAGGTTAGTTTTGATTTATTTTTCTTGACTTATTTTATATATGATTTGGGGCTCCAGGAGAAGGGGTGTAATTGCTCCGGGAAAATGATTGGGTTTAATTTAATTTGAGTTAATGTATGGACCTGTTGGTGTGATGGACCCACGAGAAGTGGCTATATCGCCTTGACCTACCTCAATTTACAAATCAAGGGATAGTCTGCGGGGTTGGTAGCCACTAAGGGTTGTCTTTTGTTATGCAAATGCAAGGAAGAAGGCATAGAACATCTTCCAAAGTGAGGAACAAGTTGGGGTGACCTATTGATGCATAATAAATCAAACGACCTAGGGTGACTCTTGAGTGAATATCACGGGACTTATGTCAACTCAAAAGTAGTCGATTAATTTTATCAGATTTCATGAGATTTGATATGGTTTGTTTGGTTTAGTTTTGATTTTAATTGAGGGCATATCTACTAGGGATGTGAGCTCGGTCAAATTTGATGGTTAATTTATGGTCCATGTCGTGTGTGTGATGGACCCAGAAGAGGGGTTATGTCGGACTTATCATACCTCAAATAAATAAATTGGATAGTCTACTGGCCATGGGGGTAGAGCTAGCCAACCTGAGGGGTTGCCTTTCGATGTGCAATGGTTGTGCTAAGAAGTTAACATAGCGAACTTACATCTTCTAAAGTAGGGAACAACTGCTGGGGTGACTTGTTGGTAGCACAATAAATCAAACCCGACTTAGGGGAAACTACTAAGTGAATACCTCTGAGGACTTATATCAACTCAAGAGTAGTCAAGTGATTCCATAGTTTTATTGCCCTAAAGATAGGATGCACCTTGGGAAAATATAGAGGTGTCCTCTAATCCATAAGTGAATATATATTTTATTTATATGTTTATTTGGATCTTGTTAGTGTGCGAGGGACCACACTAAGAAGGGATATATTGACCTATCTCAGATTTATTGGACCAAGGGAGAATCTACACATCCTCAAAATGGATTCTCCAATCGCAGGGGTGGTTACTAGAAAAGGGGAACTATCTAATCTAATAGTAACCCAGGTAGTGTCTAAATAGGGTCTCAAAGGATGTGATCCAAATATAGTGCCACGGAGGTTGCTACTAGAGGCTTTTCTTGATCACGGAAAGAAAGCCTATAGGTGTATGGTGGCCAACTCAAAGAGAAAGCATAGCAGACTTACATCTACCATGAGTGATGTATCCTAAGGTGCGAGAACCAATCAACCTAAGGTGTATCCATCAGTATGAGTGGTGTATCCATCAACATAGTGAGAACCAACTAATCTAAGGTTTGCAATGATCAATCTAGAAAGAAAGAGTGCAGGCTTACAACTTTTAAGCAAGATCATCGAGGATAGATATTTGGTGAGATAGATGCTATCGACTAGAGACTACAAGGAGCCTGAGGAAGGGCTTGACCCAAACTTAAAATATTTAGGAGGGAAGGAGCCGCTTAGGAACTTATCCTAAACCTCAAATATACTTGACTCAGTCAGTGCACGAAGGCTAATCCAAGAAGAAAGTGTAGTAGACTCACATCCTCTTAAATGAAGCCAACATGAGGTAGTTTATTGGCCATGCAATAAGGCCTACCAAACTAACAAGGTGCTCATTAGTGTGTAATGGACAAGTAAGGAAGAAAAGCATAGTAGACTTACATCCTCCAAAGCAAGAAAACCACTGGGGTGACACTAGTAGGGTAGCCAAGACCTAGAGCGACTATTGAGTGAGTCTCTTGGGGCATTATCTCAACTCAAAGTAGCCATAAATATATGTGATTTTTATTTTATATGTTTGTGTGTACTTTGTGTTTGTGTTGTGTCGATGAGAGATAGATGCCACTCGACTTTCTTACACCTACCTAAACATCGTGGATTCACAAACAAGAATACTTTCAACATGGAAGAAATTGAATTCAAAATGGAATTTTCATTGATGATAATTATTTTCAAATATGATTTATAATATTTCTTTTAGTAGAGCCCATTGATTAGAAGCATTGGGCACTCTCCCTTATGATTAATAAGTTGATAAGATCCTCCTTGGTAGGTCTTCTCTATGGAAAAGGGCCTTCCCAAGTGGATTCAAACTTGCCTCCCATCTTATGACAGGCAACAATCTGTCTCCTTAGAACTAAAGTAGGCTCTCCTACTTTAAAATCTCTAGGGCATACCAACTTATTGTGAGCTTGAATCATTTTAGCTTTGTATAACTAGAGGTTTTGGCATGCCCTCAGGCATCTCACCTCTAAACTTTTTAGCTCTTCTAGCCACAACTTGGCATTTTGCTATGTTTTGATCTTGCCACCCATAGCTATCATTAGTGATGGGAGTTGGACTTCTAATGGTAGAATGTCTTCGGATCCATACACTAAGGAGAAAGGGTAGGCGAGTTAGAGTTCTATATGTGGTGTGGTAGACCTACAAGGCTTCAACTAATTCTTGCTACTCTTGCTTATGTATTGAGTGTCTTCTTCAGTATTTGGATGAGAGTTTTGTTAAAGGCTTCTACTAAGCTATTTATCTTCGAGTAGTTGATGGTATAATATCTCCAATCTATGTTGTGTCTATAGGCAAAGTTGTTGACCTTGGTTCTCCTAAATTCCGTATAATTATGAGATATAATTCGTCAAGGCACTTTGAACCTATATACGATATGGTTCTTAAAAAACTGGAGTACATGTAGTAGCATTGCTGAGCTGTGACCTCTCTAAGAGGAATCACCCTCGCCCATTTAAAAAAAATTAGTACTAAGATGAACCGATGACCCTTGGAAGAAGGAGGATCAATCAAACCCTATGTCGGTACTCCAACACTCGAATGGCCATGATAGGATGTAGAATGTTGGGTGGTTGGTGTAGGACCACACTGTGTATTTGACATTGGTGGCATCACTTAGTTGTATCAATGTAATCTTTGATCATTGATTACCAGTAGTATCCTAGCCTCTTGATCTTAGCTTTCATCTTCAAACTGGAATGGTTGGCTCCACATAATCCTGAGTGTACCTCGGTCTTGATCTTACAGATTTCATGCTTGTTTAAACAATGTAACCACATATGATCGAAAGATTGCTAATACAAGAAACCATCCACAAGAGCATAGGAAAGTTTCCTCTACTTCATCTGATGGGCTTGGGACTTCTCTTGAGGTAGTTTTTCTTTATTTAGGTAATCCATGAATGGTTGCCTCCAATCTAACTCCTCATTCTTCTTAGCAATGGCAACCTCCCCTTCAAGAGAGTACTTTTTGATGAGTTCAATATAAATAAGTAATAAGACTTGTCTATTTTGGACCTTTATTGATGGACTCATCCTCACATGCCAACTCTTTGGAAAGCTTGGCTAAAGCATACGCTATGACATTCTCTCCTCGAGGAATCTTATAAATGGTAACCTTTGGGATTTGGGCCAACAACTCCATAGTGTACTTATGGTAGTGATGGAGCTTGGGCTTTATAACCTTATAGGACCCATCAATTTTGTTGATAACTAGTTGAGAATCCCCAAAGATGTTGATGTTATGGATGCTTAGAGTAATGGCTAACTCTAGACTGACAATTAGAGCATCATATTCAGCTTGATTATTGGTGCAAGGATTAGACAGATGATATGAGAATCTCATCACATCACAGTCCAGAGTTACGAGAACTATTCCTATGCCTGCCTTTCTTGGAATAGTAGATTGTGGTTCTTCTCCTCTTTGAGAGGAAGCCGCACCATCAAAGTACATCTCCCAATGGTGAATGCTAGTATCCCCTAAGTTCATGATTTATTCATCGGAGATCATCACTACGAGAGTCATGAAGTGGGTGTCTTTAGAAATCAGCTTGTCAAACTACGAGAGGATCATGGACCGTCATTCCAATTGTCCAGATAGCGTCTACCGCATCATGAGATATTGTAGTGGATTGATCCTAGAGATTAAGTTCACCTTATGAGGAAGCATGTAGTGCTATAACTTTTGGGATGCAAAGATTAAATCTAGGCAATGCTTCTCAATAGGTGGATAATTAGCCTCAGCAGGGATTAGACGATGGCTAAGGTAGTAGAGTGTGTTTTCCTTTCCTTCATCATTAGCTTGGGCCAACAAAGTACCAAGGAGTCATCTATAGTGTAAAGTATGAGTGGCTTTCGGATAAGGCTGCTAGAATTGGTGCATCGGGTAATACTTGATGATGTCTTGAAGGCATACTCACACTTATCATCCCACTTGAACTTGGCATCCATTTTGACAAGTGTTGAGAATGGCTGACATCTTCCCGATAGGTTGGATATAAAGTGTCTTAGATATACAAACCACCTTTGGAATGATCTGAGTTGAGTTAAAATTTTTGGGGTGGCATTTCTAATATCGCCTTGATCTTCTCCGAATCGATTTTGATTCCCTAGTGTCAAACAACAAAACCAAGGAATTTCCATGAAGCTACTCTGAATGCACACTTCAGGGGGTTCATTTTGAGGTTAAATTATCTTAAATGTTGAAAACTACTCTCAAGTTAAAGAGATGGTCTTCCTTTTCTCTACTTTTGACCATGACATCATCGACATAGCACTCGACTTGATGATGAATTAGTTTGTTGAAGATTCAAGGCATAGCCCGCTAGCATATAACACAAGCATTTTTAAGGCTAAAAGGCATGACCTTATAGAAATAGATTCTGATCGGTTTTAAAAGTAGTGTTTCTTTCATTTTCATCTTTATTTGGTTATATCGGATGAGCCATCCATGAAAAGAAAGCGCATGAGATGAGGCAATGTCCACCATTAGCTTGATTGGTAGTGGAATTCATCTTTGGACATGTCTTATTTAAATCTTTATTTGGTTATATGTGAATTTGACCATTCTTTTCTTAACTAGGATGACGGCTAACAAGTAGGGTATTTTCTTCCGATGATGCAATATCAATCAATTTCTTGACTTCAAAAATGACCTATTATTTTATGTCTAATCGCATGCATCTATGAGCTTGCTAGATATTATTAGCAGTATGCTCTATTGCTAGTTTATGGACCATACATTAAAAGCAAATCCAAGCATCTTTTCATAACTCCATGGAAAGCAATCCTTAAACTTCATAATAGCCTAACTAAGTCATTGGTTTCAATTTCATTCAACAAAGAAATACATGTCATGGCATGGATCTTCTTCCATTCTTAAGTTGATTTCCTTGAGCTCGTCGATTGTTGACTTGATCTCTTCTTCAAACTCTAGCGGTGCATCTTTGACTTCAAAATCATATCATCGAAGTTTCTAAGCATATCTATGAGTTAATATGATTTGAAAAGAACCTATCAATTCTAATGATTGGTGATGACTTAGCAAATCGTCATCATCGACCCACTATATAATCTAGTCCATCTTGATTGAGAGCTTTTGCATTTGTTCTTCCATATTCTTTTGAAGTAGTTTGACCTATTCTTTGACCATGTATGTGGAATTAACCCTTTCTTTACTAAATTATGATCACAATTAAAGTACTAACCAAAAAGTAATTCTATTAAATCATTATATTAATCATTCTCAAGTTCTACATTAACTTCTTGACTTGAGGATGATGCTCTCGAAAGAACCTTTGTCTTCACCTATGGATGATTTAGGGGCTTCCTTAACTACCAAACCCTTAGCCTTTTGAGAGGAAAGTGAGGTTAGAGCTAAGGTTCCCAATTGATGCCTAACTATTTCACATATAGACTTGGATACACTTATGCTTTGCTTTGGTGCCCGATCTTCATCGCTATCTGGCTCAAGTGTCACCTCCATGAGAATCTACTATTGAGAAGAGCTGGCTGGTGTGCTAACCATATAAGACTCATCCTATGAACTAGATTCTAAGTCTATATGGATAGCAGTGTACTCTTGGTAGCTAGGACATATCTTCTATTGCGTGGCCAATAAGGAGGTTTTCTAGCCCTGGGCTGCTGCCTCTTCCTCTGCACGGTGGAGGTCGTCATCCTACCCATATGTTGAATGAATGAGTGGTTGGAATCTAATGTCAAGCTCCATTTCCTCCTTCAAGTCTCTTTCTACTCCCTTTTATTTTCTTTTTCATTTTCTCTTTTTTTTCTTTTCCTTTTTCTCTTTCTTTTTATTTTTATTTTTCTTTTTCTTTTTATTTTATTTTTAAACTTTGGCCAAGTTCATGAGAATAGACTTATTGATTTTGAGGGAGGTAGTAAACCGCATCCTCATACATATTGACATGTAAATAGCTTGAGATCTCCTTTGACACATAGGCGATCCCACCTCTCACAAACTTTATACACGATGTAGAGAGGATGGAACTATGTTGTTCTCATGTATCCATGGTCTCCCAAGTAAAGCATTGAAAGATGTATCCAGTCTATAATGTGAAACTTGACTTCAGTCTTCCAATCATCTATCTCCAAGGTAAACACTATGTAGCCTAAGGCCTATTGACCTCACTTCTGGAGTGTAGATTCAACTTCTCATCTTAGACTTAGGAGTCTTCTAGACACTAAGACTTCCCTAGTCATAAGACACTTCTAGCAATTTGGTAAACACTTAACCTAAGCCTTGAGACTTAAAAGGGTTAACCATAGGATTAGGTTATGCCTTAGGGATTATTCCACCTACCCTACAACCCAAATCCAATCCATGTTCACCTTCTCAAACCAAACCTCAAGTTCAATTCAAACATCAAATTCAAACCCAAATCCAAACCCAAATTCGAAAATCAAATGATTGAAGCCCATTATCAAATCCAAACTTGAAACCTTTCCTAAGCCATATGACCTATCCCATGGACATAGCCAAATTTTAATCCAAATCAATCAAAAATCAATTGATTTTCTCATAATCAATTTATATCTTCAATCATCTTCCTAAATAAAAATCAAATCTACATTTAAATGATCAAAACTAAATCAAACTAAATCAAATTAAATCAAAACCCTTCCTAAGCCATATGACCTATCCCATGAACTTAGCCAAATCTTAATCCAAATCAAGTCAAACTCAATTGATTTTCTCACAAATCATTCATATTTTAAATCATCTTCACAAATTTAAATGAAATATACATTTAAATCATCAAAACTAAATCAAACCAAATCAAAATCCAAACTTAAGCCACATGACTCAACTCCATGGACTTAGCCAAATTCCTTCATTCCAAAACCCAAATTCAATTGATTTTTCATGAATCAATCATACCTTCAATCATATTCACAAATATAAATGAAATCTACAATCATCAAGCCAAACCCTTAACCCTTTTGACTTGAAATGTTCAAATAAACCAAAACCCATTTGAACCAAATGCAGTTGCAATTGAATTTATATATCAATCTCAAATCCTTATATAAATTCAATTAAATCAAACTCAACCCAAAATCAAGCCAACTAAACCCAATTGGTCCACTTGACCCAAAGTGGCCAATTTGACCTATTTTAGCTAAGTTCTAATCCTACCCAAATTGGATTGAACCAAGCCCATCAAAACCTCCCATCATGATTGTTGATCACCTAAGTTGATCAATTATCATAAATTGGTCAAACCAAGTCAACTTGGTCATTTGACCAAGTCAACCCCTTAACCCATATGAACACAAACTAGCCAAATTGCAACCTATGCTAAATCCTTGAAACTAATGATTCATACCAAATCAAAATCAATATTTGAATATGACTTGACCTTCAATTGAGTCAAACCAAACCGAATTGGCCCTCTTGACCCAAGTAGACCTAAGTTGACCTAAAAGACCAAATTATCAAATCAAAATATAAACCAAATTGATTACAATGATAAAGTTCATTCCAAATTGATTGTTAAACTTGACCAAAGCTAAGATTGGAATTGAACCCAATTGACATACTTAGCCATTGACCTAAAGGTTCAAGTTGGCTAAATCAAAAAAATCCAAATTAATTGAAACCAAAGCCTATAATCATCTTCATTTGGTCAACTAAACCCAAACCAACACCCCAAGCCAATTTGGCCAACTTGGTCAAATTGGTAAATTTAACATTTGACCCAAATGAATTCAAATGAGCTAAAATCAAATCTAAGCCAAACTAAACCAAACAAATTGAACCAAAACTTCCCAAATGATCATATGAACTTGACCCAACACTTGGTTTGACCAATTTGACCAATTGGTCAACTTGACTAACCTAACAATTTGAACTAAATGAGTCAAATTGAGCCAAACCTAACCAAATAAACTCCAATTGACTTGAAATTTGGGCTAACCCACTTTTGGCTCATTTCAAATCTACCCAAATCAAATCCAATGCCAAATGATCATTCTACCCTTGGGTCAAATGCATCACATAAGACAAATCACTCATTAAGTGGTCCACTTGGGCCACAGAACTTCCTGACTAGAAGGTGGTTGGATATGACCCATGGGAGGTGAAATCACCTCACCCTCACCATTGAGCATTTGAAACCCATAGGACACCCATGATTCCTCCTTGGCGACCACCGCACCTTCAACCAACCAAGCCAGCAACTCACCTCCTCCATACCACCCACTCCGATATGGTCGGCCATTAAGCCAAAACTATCCCACTATCATCAAGATGAAGGGGTATACACCCCTCATTTCCACTCAAACACACACAAAATCATTCCCTCAAGCCCTAGCTACCTAAAGAGACTAGAGCCATTTCTTAAGCTCTCAAGCTCGTTCCTCGATCAGAAAATGCCATTCCCATCTGTCCTGAAATAGGACACTCCCATTTCTGACTTAACTTCCCCATTTCTCCATCAAACTCAAATTAACTTTGCATGAACCTTCCCTAGGCCTCATCGAGCAAGAATGAATCATCTCCCAAGCTTGACCGGTGGGACTTGATCAAAGTTGAGCTCCAAATCATCGGTTCATGGCCTTAAGTGAATGTTGAGTGATCCAATTACTTGCTCAGCAGCTTCATCTCCACTAGATGAAGCTTCTTAAATTCAAGCCACCAATCTTGAGCTCCGAGGTATGCTTCCAAAACCAATCCTTAGGAAAAAATGGGTTGGAGCTTTTTGAAGAAAACTTACATCTCGTGTGATGTTGTTGGATCCCCTCTGATCGATGTCATGAAGGTGTGGGATCCTTTTGGAGTTGATCTGAGCTCGGGTAAGCTCGGATCAAATGAGCAATGATGGATGGACTACATTCTCCCTCACTCGAGTGAAGTTATATCATGTAACGACCATTCCACATGATCGGAATGGACAATCATGATTAGATCTGCTAGATCTGTATGATTTAATCCTATTAAGCTATGGGATTGATCACAATCATCCGATCTTAGATTGGACGGCAGATAAGAAAGCACATCCGCCGCCGCCACATAAGTGTTGAGTCAAATAACTTCTAAGTAGCCAATCCCTCGATGCCACATTAAAAGTGCGTTGCGTCGGCGCCATGGCATGGATTAGGCTTTAATTCTTAATTAATCATTTTTAATGACTGAAACCTCTAAAAATCATAAAACATCATAGAGAAATAAAAAATGCAAATAAATACTCATTTTAAAGGTATTTCATAAGAGAATTAATTAAAAATGATCTTAACTAATTTTGAGCAGTAATTAAGGTTTAATTACAAAATTAATTAGCATAGCAATTAATCCTAAATTTTGTGGGTTAATTTAATGGGATGACCTCTGCCTCCCATGATTTTCTTTGGATTTATTCCTCACTTAATTAGAAAAATTGACTAATTAAACTTTAACTACTCTTTTAAGTTAATTAATGATTAATTAATCCCATGAATAACAACAAATTGGTTAATTAAGTTTATTAATCATTGTTCAATAGTAAGTGAACTAAGGAATAAGGTTGGGACCCCTTTCCCTAAGTTCATTTCACCCTTTTTTAAAATGAAATTAATTAAGATTTAGCTAATTAATTAAATCACTTAATCAAATTGAAATCATAATCACATTAGACCTTAATTAAATCATGGGGTAGATCTTTAGGTGTTTAATAACCTAAAGAGTTTAATAAAATTGTGGTTAGTCCACATGTGTGGGAAAACCATAAGAGTAATTAAGTCCCTTAATCTTATTAACTATTATTCATGAGCCAATTTTAGGCCCCTTTTATTTCTAGGATCATTGCAAGTTTATTTTCATGCATATCATGTTGGCTCATAATTATTTAGTTAATTACTTTAAGGTGACATAGGTAAGGGTAATTAATTCATCTAATTAGGGTTCAACTTAATTAACCCATAAAATCAACTTAATTACATTTCCTTAAATTAAATCAAATCACTTATGTTAGAATGGGTTTAAAAAACAAGTGATTATTTCTTCTCCTCTTTAAATCAAATCAAATCCAAAACTTAATTAAAAAGAATGCTTTGGTTTGCTTTAAAAAATCTTATTTGATTTAATTATCTTTAAGAACTAGTTTGGTTGAATGAATCACATGCTTATATTTGATTGTCCTCTTTCCAATCATGTTAAATTTGGTATGTCATTTGAATTCATGCATCCATCTTTTCAAAATCAAGTAAAATAAAATGGATTTCCTTTATGTAAGCTTGCATGTGTCGATTTAATTTAACATATGTGTTCCTATTATCACTATTAAATCCAAATGTATTTTTCAAAAGCTTATAAATGAATAATAATATGTGTTATGATGCTAGATATAAATGCATAAGAAATGCATGTGCTTATAGTATAAGTGTATGAAGGTTGAGTTCTCTTCCTTTATTGTGTTGATTTATATAAGATTGAATGGTAATGGGTATATAGTGACATCCAGAACGATGCTTTAGTTAGCCCCAAGGAGGTCATTTGATTACCCTCACAGTTTTATTACTTGGTTGATGAAATCAAAGAAGAGATGTTGAATCAATTTGTTCCATGTTAAAAAAATCCAAAACCCTAAACTAAAACTAAACCTAAACTAAAATCTAAACCCTAAACTAAACCCAAAAAAAACCCTAAACCTAAGCCCTAAACCCTAAACCCTAAACCTAAACCAAATAAACCTTAAACCTAAAACCTAAAACTAACTAAATAAAAACATAAAAATAAAATAAAAAATATCTAAACCTAAATAAAATAAAATAAAATAAAATAAAATAAACCTAAACTAAACCTAAAATAACCTAAACTAAAATAAAAATAAAATAAAAAATAAAAAAAAATAAAACTAAATGTAAAATAAAAAATAAAGTAAACCAAAATAAAATAAAATAAAACTAAATAAAACCTAAACCTAAAAATAAATAAAATAAACCTAAACTAAACTAAAACTAAACCTAAAATAAACAAAATAAAATAAAATAAACCTAAACTAAATTAAACTAAACTAAAATATAAATAAACCTAAACCTAAACCCTAAACTAAATAAAATAAAATAAACTAAAATAAACTAAACCTAAACTAAAATAAAAACCTAAAATAAATCTAAAATAAAACTTAAAACCTAAACTTAAAATAAAATAAAACCTAAACATAAACCTAAAATAAAAAATAAATCTAATCTAAAATAAAATAAAATAAAACTAAACTAAAAAATAAACATAAACCTAAACCTAAAAAAATAAACTAAAATAAAATAAAAATAAATAAACAAAACTAAATAAAATAAAAATATATAAAATAAAAAAATTAAATAAACTAAAATAAATAAAAAATAATCTAAATAAACCTAAACCTATTGATTTACTTAATTTTAAAATATAAATGCTAAACCTAAACCCAAATAAACCCTAAATCCTAAACCCTAATCCTAAACCCTAAACCCTAAAACTAACCCTAAAATCTATTGACCTCACTTTTGGTGAGTTCTCAACTTCTCATCATAGATCTAGGACTCTTATACACACCAAGAGTTCCTTAATCTTAAGAAACTTCTAGTGATTAGGTGAACACTTAACCTAAGGCTAAAGACTTAGAAGGATTATCCATCAGAATAGATCATGCCTTAGGGATTTAGGAAAACTTGCCTACCTATATCCTTAGACCTAATGCTTCCTTCCTCAAACCAAACTACCAATTCAAATCAAATCATAAATCAATTCCAAATCAAATGATTGAAACCCATAATCAAATTCAAACTAAAAAAACCTTTCTAAGCCCTTTGATTTTATCTTATGGACTTAGCCTTAACCAAATTCAAATCAACCCCAATTCAATTGATTTTCTCAAATATCTATTCAATCTCAAATCAAATTTTAAATCAATTCCAAATCAAATGACTAGAACCCAAAATCAAATTCAAATTCCAAAATTCCTTCCATGAACCACCCTCATATTAACAAAACCCTTTAAACCAAATCAAACTTGATTGATTTCTTTATAAATCAATCATTCTTTCATTTATATTCACAAATATAAATGAAATCCAAATTCAAATGAGCAAACCAAATCAAACTAAATCAAATCAAGACCTTTCTTAAGCCATATAGACTTACCTCCATAAGCTTAATCAAATCTCAACCCAAATTCAATTGATTTCTTTATAAATCAATTATTCCTTCATTTATATTTCAAAGTATAAATGAAACCTACCTCTAATGACCAAAAATAAATCAAACCAAATCAATTCCCACTTAAGCCCTTTTGACTTACAACCTTAAACTTGGTCAAATTTGCTTCCAAATCACTCCAAACTCAAGTGATTTTCTCATAAACCATTTATATCATCATTTATATTCACAAATATAAATGAAATATAAATCAAATGGCCAAAACCAAACCCAAATCAAATCAAATTTCCAATTTTAGCCTTTTTAGCCAATTTCTTGAACTTGGCTAAATGATATCCAAATCAACCCAAACCATGGATTTCTTCATGAATCAATCATTCCTTCAATCAGTTACCCAAATATAAACATAAACTACAATTATCAAACCAAATCCAAAAACTCAAGTCAAGCCCATGTTGACCCTTTTGACTTGAAATTATCAAATGAACCAAAATCTATTTGACTCCAAACCAATTGCAATTGGATTTATATTTTCATCCTAGGCTCATATGTGAGTTCAACTAAACTTGAATCAAGCCAAAACCAAACCAATTTACCCATTTAGGTCCACTTGACCCAAAATGACCTAAAAGACCCTTTTGAGCCAAGTTCTAATCCAACCCAAATTAGATTAAACCAAGCCCATCCAAACCTCATATCATGATCAACAATCATCTTAGGGTGATTAACTACCTTGGGTCAAAACCAAGTCAACTTGGTCCTTTGACCAAGTCAACCTTTAGCCCAAATGAAACCTAAACTAGCCAAAACCCACCATATACCAAATTAATTGAAACCATTGATTCAAACCAATTCATAATCAATGATTGAATATGATCAAACCCTCAATTGAGACAAACCAAGTCCAATTGACAATTTGACCTAAGTTGACCCAAATTGGCCTAAAAAGCCAAAATGGGTCAAATCATGATTTGATCCAAATTGATTGCAACCAATGGCTCAAGTTCATTCCAAATCATTTATTGAATCGACCAAAGCCATGATTGAGCCTAATTTGACCAATTGACCCAACCTAGCCCAAATTGATCTAAAAGGTCAAATTGGCCAAAATCCAAATTAAACCCAAATCAAACCAAACCAAAGCTACAATCATTTTCAATCAACCAATTGAACATGAACAAACACCAACCCCAATTTGGTCAAATTTGTTGAATTGGTCAACTTTGCCCATTTGATCTATTTGAATCCAAATGAGCCAAAATCAAAGCTAAGCCAAATTAATCTAAACCACTTGAAAAAACTCTTCAAATCATCATTTAAACCTAACAAGCTTGGTTTGACGTTGACCAATTGGTCAACTTGACCCAACATGAACCCATATGAGCCTGTTTGACCCAATGAAGCAAAACCACCCCAAACCAACCCATAGGACAATAGGAACTGGCCAAACCCGACCCAAACCAGTCCTAGATCACTCCTAAACTAGCCAAAATCCAAGTGGACCCCACACAAGGGAATTATCCATTGGACAAACCTCCCCACATTGGATTCTTTCCATAAGAAGTAAATTCCACTCTCCCATCACTTGGGCAGCAATCTTAGTGCCAAATGGGGTGTGCCTATGCTTTTTATCCCACCCTAGATAGCTCATGGACCAAGGGAGTTTCCTCCCTCTCAAGCCAAATCGAGCACCCAAAGGACCAAGCCAACCCAATCATGCTAAATCTTGCCTTAAGCTCCCTACCATAACTTCTTCCAAACCCTAGCAGCCATGGAGCTGATGGTGACCCCTTGATGCCTCGATGATGAATCGATAGAAATTAGGATGGACCCATCTCCATCACACACAATTGAGGGGTATACTCCTCAATTTGCGAGATTCATCACCATTTACACTCTTCAGCCCCAAGTGAAACAAAATCCCTAAGAGCATTTTTAAACCTCCCTCGATCGGCCATTATTCTCTGTGTGTGAAATTGAAATAAGGAGACCTCCCTTGATTCAAACCCATCCATCCCTTAACCAAACATCAATTAAACTTGCACACACCTTCACCACACCTAATCGAAGCCAAGTAAATCATCCCTTGAGTTCCAAAGCCACCAAAGCCATACTTTGATCAAGATCAAATGCTCAAAGGGAGGGCCTTGGTCCATAGAGCAAACCACCTTAGATTAAAGCTCATGTGGCTCACAGGCTTCATTTCTACCAAATGAAACTACCTCAATCATTGGCTCGATCATAAGCTCATGAGGTAATTTCTCAAAATTGATCCTTAAATGAAAATATGTTGGTCCTTTTGAAGTGAACTTACATTTTGAGCCATGGATCCTTGTGGATCCTTCACATGAAGGTGTGGGTTGAGTTTGGAGTGGATTGCTCAGTGAGCTCATCAAGTGATCCATGGCGGGCTCTATCATTCATTGCGTATGAAGATGGATCATGGGCCATCCATTGTGATTGGAATAGAGCATGATCAAATCATGTCAAAACCCTTAATTTAATCCTCCTTAACTAGATTTAATCATGGCCATCCTTAGATGGTCCAGGAAAGACATCCACCATAATCGGTCAACATCCGATTTGACAACTTAAATGGCCTATCCCATCACCACATGGAAAGCGTCATGTCGAGCGTGTGTCCAATAGCACGTGGCACGATGAAGTTAGAAGTTAATTAAGTTTAATTAAACAATTTTGAGGCTAAAACTTCTAAAATTCATAACTAATCTTAGAAAATCCAAAAAATATAAATGAGGGCTCATTTAAAGGTATTTCAAAGAATCCATGAAAATTATTAATTAATTTTGAACAATAATTCATGCTTAATTAAGGTTTAATTAAAATTTAATTAGCCTAATTACTCTCTAATTAATTATCCATTTAATTTCAAACTTTCAGAGATGTTTATGGGGATGACCTCTAGCTCCCCTATTTTTATTAGAATTTATTGGATAGTTAATTAGGAAAATTGATTGATTAAGCCTTAACTACTCTTACCTTAATTAATGATAAGTAAATGAATAAATTAGTTAATTAATTAATTAAGCTTATTTCCATCATTAACATTGAAAAGTCTTAGGGAAATGGTTTAGGTTTATTCTTTATGACCATTTTATTAATCCTCTTCATTTGTTTCAAATTAATTAAAGTTTAATTAATTAATTAGCCACTTAATTAATCAATTAAAAGAAAAGGGAATTTAATTATTTTAGAGCCTAATTGTTTGAAATGACTTAGGGATTGAGATTGAGGCCTCTTTTTGATCTCTTTCCCTTAGTTAATTTCATTATCCTAATTAAAATATAATTAAAGGATTTAATTAACTAATTAGGCTTAATTAAATTAATTTAAAATCCAATTCATTCCTAACTTTGATTAATCAATCTTGGGTAGTTCTTTAGATGTTTAATAGTCTACAATTTAATGAAATTCTGATTAGCTTACATGTGTGAGAAAATCATAAAAGTGATTAATTACATCACTTAAGCTTAATTAATTATTATGAGCCAATTGCATTAGGCCCCTTTCATTTCTTAGGAGCATTGCTAATTTACTTTTCATGTTGTTGCATATCATGTTGTCTCATCATTAATTAGTTATTTAACTTAAGGTGATATAGGTAAGGGTTTAATTAATTGATTTAATTCATACCTCAACCTAATTAAGCCATAAAATCAACCTAATTGCTTTTCATTTAATCAATTTAACTCACACATATGGGGAATGGGATTAAGATTACCAAACCTCTTTCACATTTCTTAAATCAAATCAACATGAAATCAAAAATGGTTTTAAGAAACTTTCATTTATTTTAAATAAGCTTGTTTAATGTGATTGTCCTTAGAATTAGTTGGATTGAATGAAATCACATGCTTGTGTTATTTTATTTCTTTCCAATCATGTTAAAATATTGTATGCCACTTGTAGTCATGCATTCATTTCTTTCAAATTAATTAAAGATGATTTCCTTTTATCAATTTGCATGTGTTGGCTTAATTAAAAATATGTGTGGCTATTATCACTATTAAATCTCAAATGTAATTTCAAAAGCTTATTAATAAATAATGATATATATATATATATATATATATATATATATATATATATATATATATTGTGATTATAGTTACACATATATAGGAGATGCATGTGAATATAAGCTTAGTGTATGAAGTGAAGTCTCTTTCTTACATTCATATGTTGACTTGCATAAGTTTGAATGTTAATGGGTATATTAGTCTGGACATTCCGGGGATGCACGACTTTAAGTAGCCCCAAGAAGGTTCCTACCTCACTCCCCTAGTGCAGAATAATGGCGACATACCTATTTGATTTCATTCTTATGCACTTTAACATTAGAATTTAGATAGAGCTTAATTCATTTACACAAATAGACTAAATAAATTAAACTCTACTTTTGCATGGTGTTTTCTATTCTTATAGTTGTTTATACATCCATATGTATTTAAGAATAGCAAGTATATTAGTCTAAACATTTTGAGGATGCATAACTTTAAGTAGTCCCAAGGAGGTTCCTATCTCACTCCCCTGGTGCAGAACAATGACAATGTACTTGCTTAAAACTTTCATACATTTGAATGTGTACTTAGCTAATGAATGAAAACATTCCTCTTTCTATTAAAATGACATGCATTTATATTTTGTTCAAGTTGTTGGGTTGATTAGTCATATGATTTAGAGTTCTTTTCTTTTGCTTTTGTATAAGAATTTAGATAGAGCTTTAAATTAATATGACAAATAATTCAACCAAATGAGACATTAATTCAAGTACACTTGCTTACTTTCATCATTTAAGTGTGCTAAGATATAAATTGCATGTATAGTTATGTTTAGGACTTAATCATGCATGCTATATATGATGGAAAGAAATGAACAAACATGTGTTAGGTGATAATAATTAATTCTAATTAATATTAAGATGCCTTTCTTATTGAATGAGATTATTTAAAGTGAACATAAACTTAGGACTAATTAAAATATGTAATAAGCCATTCATTAAAAAGAATTGATTAATTAATTTATTTTAGATGTGACTTAAGGTAGGGATGAAAGAGAGCGATTTCTCTTTTCTTCCCTTTATAACTCTTAGTTGTTTAGTATAAGACAAATGAAATAATATAAAACATTAAGTAAAATTTACAAATCAATTAAATCATTTAAATTGAAACCACCCTTTATAATTAAATGTCCTCCATACTTAGAGAATGACAACTCTAAAGCCTAGAACATACCACAAGCCTTAATACACACATTAGATTAAGTCACCACTTTAGCTTTATGTTAGGGTGGTGCATGGTTTGATGTATGTTTGGTTTTATGATATACTCTTGTAGACTAGATGTTAGGGTGTATGCTTGTAGACTAGATGTTAGACTGTGATTAGCCTAATTATATTTTTGTAGGAGATTATGCTTAAGGGTGCTTAAAATAAATATAAAATGCTCTCTTTTGCAAGTTACTTAACCCTAAGCATAATCTATACTAGACGTGGACTTGGTTACCCATGTATGATGCTAAGTCTAAATTATACATATAGCGCTTGGGTTGTATGGTGTGTTTAGCTAACACTTATTTTTGTGTGTAGTTAGATTTACTTTTCTTATTTTAATGTAATTATGCATTAAGAATTTGGTTAAGTGTTATGAGGGGATTAGGATGAGGAGGCTATAAGGCTTTGGCTGGGAGGCCCCATGATGCCTTTGAACCAAGCAAATCAAATGATGAAATAGAGAGATATGAAGATATGAAGATATGAAGACCCCCCATAACATTTATTCATTTGTAATTGTAATTATTCTTCTACATTACCAGGATGTATAAGGGTAGATCTTGGCTATCCATTTCTTTTTTTGGATTGTACGGAGGTACTTGACCTTACCGGCCTATTATTCTTTCACGTTGAGTTTATAAAGTGATTGATGCTTTGTTTACAATTGTGTAATAGAAATGGCATGTATTTTCTTAGTTTTTTCATATATGATGACTTAATGTGTGGCAGATCTTAGGCTCTTAGGAAAAATAAACTTTTACCCCAACTCATAACTAAATTTTCTAAAAACAACTCATAACCTCATTTAAAGCCTAGGTATTAAATCAAGATAATTAAAAGATTTAGCAACCCCTTAGCTAAATGATGTATGTTTAATATCATGCATATCATCTTGTTTCATTCTTTACTAGAGGGTTTCCATCCTTGCACGATATGGGAATACTTGACCCCCTTATGGTGGAAAACACCTCTTTCTCTCTGATTTAGCAATAACCCTATTTTCATGCATTTAGGCATATAAAATCCTATGGCTATGTCAAAATAAAGAGTCCAAAATCAAATAAAATTGATAAAATTTGCATTAGACTAAGTCATTATTCATACCACTCATGCTCTAGTCTCTTAGAGAGTGGATTTAAAGGCTTTAGTTTTCTTTCTAAATAATATCCTAGCCATCTTGCAAAACATATGACTTGACCACATGGTTTTAAAATGTAGGAGAGTTAGCTAGCCACTCGAGTTATAAGTCCAATAGTCGGTGATTTACTCTCTCTCCGGGTGGTAAATAGTATACCCACTTTTCTCCTTAGATTTAGGGCGTGCTTTGGCCTGTAAGATCCCTAGATTTAGGATGAGGTTACCATTTCCCTAAGGCTATAAGCATAAATCCTCACCTCTTAGGCATTTCCACAATCTTGTATTGGGATTATAAGTCCTAGCTTTCTAATAAATTTCAACTCAAATAAATAATTCCCTTCAATTTCAAACATATAAAGCCTAATAATAAGATAGATTGGAATGCTCACTAGGTCTCTAATATCATGAGCATCCCTTACTCATTTCTTTTGGCTTGATAATAAGTCTCTCCTTTTGATCTAACCACTTGATTTTCCAAATATAACCAATTTATTGATAGTCTACCTTTGAATTCTTTGGAGAACAATTTCTTACTTTAATCATGAGTATTCCTAAGGAACTCACCTTCCTTAGGATGTAATTAACTTACCCTATAGGAAACTTTAGAACCTAGTTTAAATAAACCGCTTTATTCATCCATGTAAAGTAGGAAAAATCTGTACATTCAAGACCCATCATGCCTTAGAGTCCTTATTAGATGATTGGGTCCATGTAGGTAGTTATTTTTATCTTTCAAGATAGTGCACTATTCCTTGATGTCATACGATCACCTCAATAAGTACACCCTCGGTTGTGCATGGTATCCCACCCATACACACACACATAGAATTAAAAATAAATACCAAATTTTCTAGCAACTCAGTGGATGGTTCCTATCTCCATCTCTTGTAGACAATTATTGTCTCCAGGCATCGATAGTGGACTTATATTTCATATAAGTCTAAGACTATTTTTCTTTTCGTTGGCGCTTAGCTTATTTCATTCTTAAGTAAAGCTAGCCAACATCCTCTAGGTTTTAGCACCTCACTCCTTGTAGGTCTTGAAACCCCTATTAGATTTCCCCAATAGGTAAATAAAATTAATTCATGAAAGGAGATGACAAAATTTAGAACCACTTACCACTAGCTTGGTGAGGCAAGGTTCATCTTAATGTTTAAGAAAATAAACTCTTTTGCAAAATGCCACTTTCCAAAAGCACTTTTCAAAACTCAAACAAATAATCTTGCACAAAATTTTCAAAAGCACAAAACTCATATAACCAAACCTCATCTAGCCATCCCCATGATTGTCACATGGAGGTTCTTTTTAAAATCAAAATCAAAATCATTTTTTTAAAAAAAGCACACTTTTGAAAATGACTATTTCCATTCAACATGCTCAAATTGGTTTAATGAAGATTCTATTTTCAAATAAATCATAGCATCAAATTGAAACTCAACTTAACAAATTTCACATATGCTAAAGTTTGAATTTCCCTCTTTTTCAAAAGCACACTTTTGAAAATGATTATCTCCATTCAACATGCTCAAATTTGTTGAATGAAGATTCTATTTTCAAATAAAATCATAACATAAAATTGAAACTCCACTTAACATATTTCACATATGCTAAAGTTGAGTTTCCCTCTTCAAAAGCACACTATCTCCATTCAACATGCTCAAATTTGTTGAATGAAGATTCTATTTTCAAATAAAACCATAACATAAAATTGAAACTCCACTTAACATATTCCACATATGCTAAAGTTGAAGTTTCCCTTTTCAAAAGCAAGAAATCCACACACACAAAATCAAGACATATTTTGAAATCCATTTGGCATACAAATTTGTCAAATGAGAATTCCCCTTTCTTTTGGAAAATCAAACAAGTTGAATTCTATTTGACACACTCACATTTGTCAAATAAGGTTCCTCTTTTCCAAAGTCTTGAAAATCAAAATATTTTAGACTTCATTTCACATACCCAAATTTGTCAAATGAGAGTCCCATTTCCAAAATTTACAAAAAATATATTGAACTCTATTTAACATATCCAAATTTGTTAAATAGATTTCCCCTCAAAAAAAATCATAAATACACTTGACTTCCACTTAACATACCAAATTTGTTAAGTGAGAGTCTCATTTTCAAACCACAAATCATAATCACATTTGGCTCTTACTTAACATACCAAATTTGTTAAGTGAGAGTCTCATTTTCAACACTTGTCAAATACACTTGACTTCCACTTAACATACCAAATTTGTTAGTGAGTCTCATTTTCAAAACACAAATCATATCACATTTGACTTTCACTTAACATACCAAATTTGTTAAGTGAGTGTCATTTTCAAACACAAATCATATCACATTTGGCTCTTACTTAACATACCAAATTTGTTAAGTGAGAGTCTCATTTTAAAACACATGTCAAAACATTTGGCCTCTACTTAACATACCAAATTTGTTAAGTAAGAATTCAAATCAAATCAACATATATCACACACATCAAACCACAAGCAAAGTTTTCTTCACAAAATTTCTAAACAATCACAACCTTTCCCTAGCATACCTAAATTTGCTAAGTAAAGTTTTTCAAAATCAAAATTTTCAAACAAGATACACCACAAATATCTTCAAAGGTCTCTCCACATATTTGAGCACCCAACCTACTTAAATTTGTTGAGTATGGGTTCTAAATCAAAATCATATGGCAAAGATTCTCCTCACATATCAAAATCTCTCCAATGATCCCTACTTAACATAACTAAATTTGTTGAGTGTGGGTTCAAATTTCCAAATGAAGTCTATAAATTATTTGAAGGTGAATACCAAAGCAAGGGGCGATTCAATTATATTTTCAATAAATGCAGAGTTTCGCCACTTTCACTTTAGCTTCGGTTCATTACACATGGCTCCTAGCAAGTTTATGTTCTCCATCACTTGGTGACTTGGCTGGATGGGGACAAGCTCACCTCGACCACTACATGTTTGATTCAGTTTGGTCATAGATTCAAGGCTATCCAAGTTACTTATGAGTCAACTATCCTCATGATAGTCAATAAGGAGGAGGTGGTGGGATTAAGACATGACATGCCTTTAACTCAGTTCCCTCCACTAAAGAGGAAGGCGATAGGTCCCCAGTGAGAGTAGCTTCACAATTAGTTTAGTTCTAGTGGTAGCATGTCTAGTGGTTCCCATGTCCATCATTGTTCATCTATTGCCCGGCGAGGGCGACACCTCCTGGTCCCTCAGGGAAGGCTATCTTGGTCTCAGATAGTCTTCCTACCTTTGAGGTTCCTCTTGCCTGCTCAACTCACCCCTGCCACAATAAGAGCCGGGAAAGGTTAAGTGGCATCATGAGCAGCATAGAGGTAGAGGTAGCATCCCATGTTGCAGAAGAGGGTTCACCCTGGGAGGTCTCCCCACTACTTAGTGGTAATAGATTATATCCCCTCTCAGGCTCAGATGGAGGAGGACTATAGGAAGATTGTAATATCGCCTCCACCACCAACTTATTATGAGGTACTGACTAGGGAAAGTAGGAGGCCCTATGCCAAATTACGCATTATGCTAGATAGAAAGAGTCCAAGGATGCTCAAAGTTTGGTGCATTGTATGACCTATGGTCTTTGATCTCTCTAGTTGGGATCGATACATAGAGCCATACATGAGGCACGAGTGGCGGTAGTGATGGGAGAGAGAGAGGAGGTATGCGGTAGTCCCCTTCTTGTAGATTTCCTGGTAGGCTCAGAGCCACCATATTGATAGTACTCACATGCACATCAATCATAGGAGAGCTCTATTGAACGGCTGATGTCTCCACCACACACTTGCTCATTGTCTATTCTCCAATACATGTTGCATCTCCTATGCTGGCCAAGGCACATAAGTCGACGTCGGAGAAAGCCTTGGTGATCTAGCTTCTGACCTCGGTCCCATTCCATCTACTCCACCAGTTGAGGTGAGGTCAAGCTCTCCTTCTCGACCTTCCACTTCAACTGGTGAAGAAGAAATGGTGACCCAAGCGACATAGTCATTCCACCACCCCACCATAGTGGCTAGTAGTGCGAAGGGGAGGGTGACAGTTCCATAATTCCTATGGTAGTAGATCCCCATAGAGACAACACTCCATCGGTAGTCAGTCATGAGCATGTATCTTCTAGCGAGCATAGCCTTCCAGAGATAGCACTCCAGTGGCAAGCAGTGTCAGATGCATTTTGTCAGTGAACATAGCTCTACTACCGATCAGTAATGAGTGTTTGTACTGGCACAGTTAGATCATTCCTTGGATGAAATTCTAGCATATTTTGCAAAAGAGGAAATCTAGGAAGCGATCAATCGGTATGAGGAGGGAAGGTTTCATCCGATGAGGATGATTTGTTGGAGGACTCCAAGTCCACATGGTCAATGAGCTCCCTCAATAGACCGGTAGAGTCGAAGCTATATGGTTGAAGAAGATGATGTCATCCATTCAACCAAGCACCTCCTTCAAAATTAGATAGAAGGATGATCGGATCAACTGGATGGAGAAAGGATGGAAGACTTGTTAGTAGTCATCCATGCACTCCAAACTAGGCCTCAACCTACATATACTAATAGAGGTAGATCATCTGAGTTAGCACATCCTAGATCAACCCAAGAGCACTTCTCTAGTAGATCAGGATAGTGGTAGCTTGCATAGGAAGGTGGTGGATAGTACCTCCATGTATGAGAAGGATATCAAGCACATGGTGGAACAATAGGTGAGGAAAGCCTGCTGGCTCATTTGTTCCAAAGGGTAGACACTACCAGAGGAATTTGATGCGGTCTAATATCCTAAGGGTTTCGTGCCTCATTCTTTCAAAATCTTTGATGGCGGGAAACCTGCCAACATATTGCACATTTAGGCTATTGTTTATTGAGGTAGTGACACCCTTCTTTTCAGATTGTTTATTAGCAGTTTAGCGGGTGTTGCATTTGAGGTATGCCAAACTACCCAATGGTTTATAAAGACATTTACTTGGAGCACCTCTTCATTAGAAGGTTTGTTGGAGCTCACAAAGGTTATTATAGGCTACCTCATTGTAGTAAAGTAAAATCCCAATGAGTCCCTTATTGATTACATTCTCAGGTGGCAAAACTTGAGTATGAAATATGAAGCACAATTATCTGGACAACACGTCATAAAGATTCTCCTGAAGAAAATCCATGGCCCAATCGCTTTCATGCTCAAGAGTTTTCCATTCAAAACCTTTGAGAAACTAATCAACAAAGGTGGCTAGTCTACAAGAGGAAGCCAAATAGCTACCTTTCTAGGACCAATCAACTAAGCCCAAATGTCATAAGGCATTTGAGAAGAAGTCAGGGGTAGTCACAATAAATAATAAGGGGAAACAACTAGCTAGGGTTCAGTCAGATAGGCCTCGAGCTCAACAAGCTTTTGTCACCTCCTCCTCGCCACCACCTCGGTCATCATATGACCACCTCGGTTTCCACAAAGCCACACCACGCCTCCTCATTAGCATCCTCAGTAGTAGTATTCCTACCCTCCACCAGGTAGCTATTACTTATTCTTGCAATAATTGAATAAGCCTTATTCATTCAAGAGGGAGGTAGTTAGGAAGATTTTTAAGAATCTCTTAAAGAAGCCTGATTTCCAATTACTAGAGCCTAAGAGGCCAGAAGAAGTGGGCAAGAGCCATGATCCAAACTATTGCCCCTACCACCACATGTGAGGCCATGTCGTAGAAGATTGAATTACCTTTAATGACTAGCTTGGCTGAAGTCGTGGCATCATCATCCCAAGGAATACCTATTAGAATAACCTTCTATTTTTATTAGAGTAATCCTTGGGTATACATGTGATCCTCTTAAGATAAAGGAAGGTTGGAATATCTCCCTATCCCGAACCTCCAAGAAAATCATTTATAAGATCAGAAACTACCCTTGCAGTGCCTGAGGAAGCTCAAACCTCAACTCCAAGGAAGGTTTGTAAGTTGCTAGGAGACAACTTGAGTGAGGTAGGAGCCCAGCGATAGCCTCCACTTGCCGATAGTGTAGTAGCAACCAGTTCCAGACTCTTTCCATAGTTACATTAGTTCCTCCAGTCAGCTCTTCTTCTAACAGCCATATTATATTGGCAAAGGGGGGTGCCAAATCCCTTACTCTGCTTACTTTACTTGATTTATACTTTGTACCTCCATCCAAATCTAAGAAATCAATGAAGAAAGTTGATTCCACTTACATTTGTGTCACTTCTGATGATCTACTTGAATTTATTCCTATAGAAAGCTCTCCCCATCTAATTAATAATAACTTTAGTTCTGATCATTCCTCTTTTGATTTAGAAATGGATTACCCATTTCTAAATCACTCGAGTTTGCCCATTGAGATTGATTTTGAGTCATCCAACTTCGATGATCCCGGAGAAGTTGGACTGATGAGCATGTAAAACTTTTAACTAAACCATCTCATAAAGTCACTGAAGTTAACCTCTATAATGGTAAAGTTCTACCTTTTAGGGTAGCACCTTAGGATAATGGTAAGCGAGTCATTGGTTCAATTGAACATATAGCCCCTCCATCGGATGCTCCACCTACGAATATGTTTATGGAGGACCACTAAAGTTGACTACAATGTCCTCCTCACCGAGAAAGTTGCTAAGCTAAGCATATATGATGCTCTTGTCCTATCCAAAGAGATGAGGGAGTCATTAATCAAGGCTCTTCTTGATCTAGAAATATGCTTAGCTCAGCTAACCACTATTAGAGAGGAAGCATGTTATTCAAGAGAAGCCCATGGAGTTACATTCAATGAAGACCTTCTTTTTAGGGATAATCAATCACAACATCCCTCTACATCATAATGGATATGGGGATTCAGACTCTCCGAGTTAGTTGATCTAGGTGCATAGTGAACATTATGAGTCTAAAGACTCTTACCTAAGGATTGACATCTCAAACTCGGGAGGGATGATGTTGAGAGGATTCAATGAGCAAGGTGAGAGGGCTTTAGGCTCCATAGTGTTGCCATTGGAGATAGATGATGGTGAAAGAAAGAAGCCAAGTTCTACATAATTGATTGATACATCTTTCACTACTTTTGCTTGGTAGGCCTTGGATACATGAGAATAAGATGGTTTTATCCTCTCTACATCGATTGCATCAAATTCCAAAGAGGTGGAATCAATACTGTCAAAGGAGACTTGAAGCCATTTTCTTTTAGAGGTTGAGATATATGAGGAAGCGATCTACTATCTTCCTCAAAATTAGAAAGTCTATTCTCACAAACATGGTCAAAGTTAAAAAAAATAAAAGAAAAAGGAAAAGAAGAAAAAGAAAAGAAAGTGAAAATACAGAGGAAGAAGTAGAGAAGTTAGATTCCACCCACAGTTCATTCCTCCATATGAACACATGGGTAGATCTAGAGGTAGTTCTAAATGCTTAAGACCTCCTTGCTGGTGGCTAGCGAGTAGAAGTTATGTTCCAGCTCATAGGAGTACCCCCGCTATCCACATAGACTTAAAATCTAGTTTGGATGATGAGTCTCATGTGGTTAGCATGCTAATCAACCCCTCTCAATGGGTCCCATTGGAGGTGACACTCGAGCCAGATAGCGATGAAGATCAGGCCTCCAAGCAAAGCATGAATGTATCAGTCGGTATGTAGAATAGTAAGGCGTGGTTGAGAACTTTAGCTCTAACCCCACTTTCCTCTCAGTTGGGTTTGTAGTTAAGGAGGCCCCAAGTCATCCATAAGTCAAAAGATGTTTTATTGGGAGCATCATCCTCAAGTCAAGAGCGATGTAGAACTTGATGATGATTCATATAAAGATCTACAATTGCTTTTGATTGGTATTACCTTGTGTTCTTAATTTGGCAAAGAATGGTTTAATACCATATACTTTATCTAAACATAGGTTGGATTACTTTGAAAGGTTATGAGACAACCAAAGAAGACATCCATAATAAAGACTAGGATTCTAGATGGGTCAGTCATTACTAGTCATCATGATCATTTGGAGTCTGATAGGTTCTTTTCAAATCATGCTAACTCATATGAGGAGGTGTGTTAGAAACTTTAGATGATCCAAATGAGTTTGAAGTCAAAGATGCACCTTTGAATTTGAAGAACAAATCAGATCAACCATCGATGAACTTAAAGAAATCAACTTAGGAATAAAGAAGATCCACCATACATTAATTCCCTATTGAATGAAGAAGAAACCAATGACTTAGTTAAGCTATTGATTGAGCTTAAGGACTGCTTTGCATGTAGTTATGAATAAATGCCCAATTTATCTCTTGATGTAGCATCCACAAACTAGCAATAGATCTTCTTTATGCAAGCTCCTAGATGCATGCGATTAGACATTGAACAATAGATCATTTCTAAAATCAAGAAACTTATCGATGCTGGTTTTCTTAGGAAAGAGAAATATCCTACCTGGTTAGTCAGTGTCATTCCGGTTAAGAAAAAGAATGGCCAAATTCACATATGTGTCAATTTTAGGGATCTGAATAAGGCATGTCCTAAAGATGAATTTCCACTATCAATACTAGAGCAGATGGTGGACATTGCCTCATCTGATGCAATATTCTCTTTCGTGGATGGGTCATTTGGCTACAACCAAATTAAGATGGCCCCAAAGATGAGAAAAATACTACTTTTTGAACCCTGATCAGAATCTATTATTATAAGGTCATGCCCTTCGACCTTAAAAATATCGATGCTACATACCGGCGGGCCATGACTCAGATCTTCAATGAACTTATTCATCATTAGGTTGAATATTATGTTGATGATCTTGTAGTCAAAAGTAAAGAAAAGGAAGACCATCTCTTTGACTTGAGTAGTTTTGAATGGTTAAGGCAATCCTTAAAATGAATCCCTTGAAGTGTGCATTCGAGTAGAAATTCTTTGGGTTTGTTGTCCAACATGGAATAGAAATGATCTAAGAAGAATAAGACAATATTAGAAATGCCACCCCTAAAGTCTAACTCAACTCAAATCATTCCAAGGGTGGTTAGCGTATCTAAGATGCTTCATTTCCAACCTATCAATAAGATGCCAGGCATTCTCAGTACTTGTCCAAAAGGATGCTAAGTTCAAGTGGGATGATAAGTGCTAACATGCTTTGAAGACATCAAGCACTACTTGATGATCTCGCCGATTCTAGCCCTATCCAAGCCGCTCATACTATATACTATCATATTGACTCTCTCGACACTTTGTTGGCCCAAACCAATGATGAAGGGAAAGAGAATGCACTCTACTATCTCAATTGTCATCTAATCCTTATTGAGGCAAACTACCCACCTATTGAAAAGCACTACCCAACATTAATCTTTGCATCCCAAAGTGGCATTATATGCTTTCCCAAGGTGAATCTGATCTCTAGGATCAATCCACTACAATATCTCATAACATAGTCGATGCTATCCGGATGGTTGGCACATTGGTCCATGATTTTATCATAGTTTTACATCACTTTTGTACCCCTCCGTGCGGTGAAAGGATAAGCACTAGCATATTTCTTAGCATCACACCCACTTCCTACTGATTCCCCGCTTAGTGATGACCTCCTCGATGAACAAATCATGAACTTAGGGGACACTAGCATTCACCACTAAGAGATGTATTTTGATGGTGCAGCTTCCTTTCAAAAAAGAAGAAGAACCACAATCCACTCTTCCAGAGAGCGGGTAGAATAGTTCTTCTAACTCTGGATGTGATGAGATTCTCATATCATCTATCCAATCCATGCACCAATAATGAAACCAATATGAGGCTTTTGCTTTGGAGTTAGCCATTACACTATGCATCTAGAGCATCAACATCTTCGGGGATTCTCAATTTAGTTATCAACTAAATTACTGATGGGTCTTACAAAGTCCTAAATCCTAAGCTCCATCATTACCACAAGTATACCATGGAGTTGCTAGCCAAAATCCCAGAGGTTACCATTTGCAAGATTCCTCGAGGAGAGAATAATGTTGCAAATGTATTTACCAAGCTTGCCAATGAGTTGGCATATCTGGAAGATGAGTCCATACCAATAAGGGTCCAAAATAGATAAGTCTTATCCCTTGTTTATATTGAACTCATCAAGAGACTCTCTCTTGAAGGGGAGGTTATCATTGCCAAGATGGGTGAGGAGTTGGATTGGAGGCAACCATTCATGGATTATCTAAATATAGGCAAACTACCTTAAGAGAAGTCATTAGCCCATCAGGTGAACCAGAGAGCCCTCTCATATGCTATCTTGGATGACACTTTGTACTAACGATCCGTTGATCATATGTGGTTACGTTGTTTGGAAAAACACGAAGCCCATAAGATCGTGACCAAGGTACACTCAGGTTTATGTAGAGCACATCAATTTCCATGAAAGCCAAGATAAAAAGACTAGGATACTGACCTTCGATGATCAGACTACATGGATGTAGCTAGAGATGCCACCAATGTCTGTATGGTGTGGTCCAACCACCCAACATTCTACATCCTACATTAGCCTCATGGCCATTTGAGGGTTGGGGTACCAACATAGTGGGTTCGATCGATCCTCCTTCTTTTAAGGGTCATCGGTTCATTCTAGCTACCATCGAGTACTTTTCCAAGTAGGTGGAGGCAATCCCACTCGAAGAGGTCATAACTTAGCATGTGCTCCAATTTTTCAGGATCCATGTCATATATAGGTTCGGGGTGCCTCTACAAATTATATCCGATAATGATATTGCATTCAAGAGCACTAAAATCAATAGCTTTGCTCGAAGACATAGCATAGATTAGAGATATTCTACCATCTATTACCCGAGGGCAAATGGCTTAGCATAAGCCTTCAACAAAACTCTCATCCAGATATTAAAGAAGACACTCAGCGATAATGAGCAACAGTGTCATGAGCAGTTAGTTGAAGCATTGTGGGCTTACCACACTACATGACTCCAACTCAATCTACCCCTTGGTGTATGGGCCAGCATTCTACCATTAGAAGTCCAACTCCCATCATTAAGGATAGATGTGGGTAGTAAAATCACAATGGAGTAGAACACCAAGTTGCGATTAGAAGAGCTCGAAGGTTTGGAGGAGGGACGCCTCTGGGCATGCCAGAACCTCTAGTTGTATAAAGCCAAAATGATTCAAGCTCATAACAAGTTGGTCCATCCTACAATTTTTCAAGTAGGAGAGCTTGTTTTAGTTCTAAAGAGACCAATTGTTGCCCTCAAAAGATGGGAGGCAAGTTTGAACCCACTTGGGAAGGCCCTTTTGCCATAGAGATGACCTACCAAAAAGGATCTTATCAGCTTATAAATTGTAAGGGAGAGCACCCTATGCTTCCAATCAATGGGCTCTACAAGAAATACTATCCAAAAATCTTGTTTGAAAATAATTATCAATAAAATTTCTTTCATCTCAAATTCCATCTCTTCATATTGGTTAGAAATATCTTTGCTTGAAAATCCATATGTTTAGGTAGGTGTAAGGAAAAAGCGGTGTCTATCCTTTGGCAACACAACACCAACACAAACTACACACAATCACATAAAATAAACATTTATCTTTTTATCTTGCTATTTTGATGTGGGATAAAGCCCCTGGCACTCACTCATTAGTTGCTCTAGGTTGGGTGACATGCTACCTTGCTAGTGTGTCACCCTGGTTACTTGTCAGCGGTAAGTCTACAAGCTTTCTTCCTAACTTGACCATTGCAAATCTATGAGTGCCTTGTTAGTTTAGTAGGCCTTATGTGGCTAGTAAGCTACCTCATGTTGACTTTTTTAAGAGGATGTAAGCCTACATGCTTTCTTCTTGAACTAGCCATCATGCACTAACTAGGAGTATATTAGAGGCTTAGGATAAGTCCCCTAGTGGCTTCTTTCCTCTTGACTTCAAGCCTAGGTCTAGTCTTTGGGACTCCCCACTTAGTTGCCTAGGTGGATATATGTCCAATGACAAACTATCCGATGATCATTTTCATCTATGAAGATGTAAGTCTACAAGCCTTCTTCTTAGATCATCATCAACTAGCATCTTAGGTTGGTTATTCTATCTGGACCCACTCAGTGTATACACCACTCATGGTAGATGTAAGTCTACAAGCATTCTCCTGGAGTTGACTACCATATACCTATAGGCTTTCTTTTACCAGGTCCTAGATAAAGCCCCTAGCGACACCTCCCTTATGAGCACTCTATTTGAATCATGTCCTTAGCATTTAGACACTACTCTTACTCTTGGATTGAGTCCCCTTTAGTAGCCACCCCTATGGTTGGAGAATTTATCTTCTAGATATACAGATTCTCCCATGTTCCAGTAAATTTGAGATAGAACTAGGCTGATATAAGGCCCTTCTCAGTGTGGTCCCTCGCACACCAATAGGGTCCAAGAAAATATATAAATAAAATAAATATATATCTTCACTTGTGGATTAGGAGCAAAACCCACTTTTTCCCAAGCAGACATCCTATCTTTAGGGCAGTGTCAGCAAAACTCCATATATGAATCATCTGACTACTTTTGAGTTGAAATAAGTCCCCATGTGGCACTCTCTCAATAGTCTCCTTTAGGTCAGGTTTGACTTGTTGTTCCACCAACAGGTCACCCTGACGGTCATCCTTGCTTTGAAAGATGTAAGTCTATTATGCATTCTTTCCATGATTTACTGCCAATGGGGTCTTAGGTCTTTGATTTATTGTGTTATCAATGATCACCCTAGTGGTTCCTTGTTTAGGAAGTTGTAAGTCTACAAGCTTTTTTTTGACCATTGCACAGAAGGCACCCCTTAGGTTGGTTAGCTCTACCAGATGGCTGGTAGACCATCCCTTTGGATTTGTAAATCTAAGATAGTAAGAGGCTAATTTTAGCCCTTCTTAGTAGATCCATCATACATAGGGTCCATCTAAAAAAATAAAATTGATCTTGACTATTCTTGAGTCGAGATGAGTCCACAGCAGCATTTGCTCAATAGTCGCCTTAGGTTGGGTTTGATTTGTTGTTCTATAAATTGATCACCCTAGTGGTTCCTTATTTAGGAAGTTGTAAGTCTACAAGCTTTCTTACTAACTTGACCATTGCACATTGAAAGGCACCCCTTAGGTTGGTTAGCTCTACCTCGTGGCTGGTAGACTATCCCTTTGGATTTGTAAATCTAAGATAGGACTAGGATGCTATTAGCCCCTTCTTAGTAGATCCATCGAACACTGATAGGATCATCCTCCCTCCAATGGAGTCCAAATTAAATCCATCCACTCATATCCCTAGTGGATACTTCACCCAAATAAACCAAAGAATTCCATATATTAAACCTATCTTATCCCTAATGGATCGAACTCATATCTCAAGCAGTTGTGCCCTCAAAACCAAATCATATCTTCTTTCTAGTGAAGCCTCAAATCATAAGCTAACAAATCAAATAAAATTTTCATCCCTAGTGGATGTCCCACCAATTAAATCAAATCAAATTCTACCCAACAAGCACAAATCATACCCTCTCTGTAGAACCCTCATGAAATCAAGCCAAATCAAGTCCTTATCCCTAGTGGATAATTTGAACTTCCTTAGTGGAAGGTTCATGCACTCATCCCAGTGTTATAAATCTTAATCCCCAGGGATCTTTTCTCCCAAATCATATCAAACCAACTCAAAATCTTATCCTCATGGATAACTTGGACTGCTTCCTTGGTGGAAGGTTCACATGCTTGATCCCTCAGTGGATCCTTTCTTCCTCTCTTATGCCCTTGGCATAAGTTGAGTTGAATTGCACTAAGATCTTGATTCCCTACATCTCGGGGTTTAGGGGTAGACCATTTCATTAGTCTTTGTGATCCTTCATATGTTGTTGATCATCTCGGTCAAGTAGATGCCTATGTGCTAGGTGAGTGCATTTTGAGTTCCAAGTGTTCAATTGCCATTGGGGAGGTCATTTTGTCTTTGCCTTGGGTCATGGTCGACCCAAGCTCATTGGGTCATGTTCACCACCTCCCTTGGTGCCCATGTGGACCAATGAAAAGATGCCAAGTGGCCTTGAGAGAGACATGACCAAATTCCAAGTGAATTTGGTCATAGGATACCCTTTGACCTAAGTAAAATGTGATCATTTGGCCATGATTTTGATTTGGGCAGATTTGAAATGATTCAAAAATGGGTTGGGCCAAATTTCAAGTGATTTGGAGTTCATTTGATTTGATTTGGCTCAATTTGATTCATTTAGGTCAAATTGGGTCAAATTGGGTTAGGTTGACCAATTGGTCAAATTGGGTCAAACCATGGGTTAGGTCAAGTTCAAATGATCATTTGGAGCCTATGGGTATCATTGGTTAGGTTCAATTTGGTTTGGTTCATTTAGGTTCATTTAGGTCAAATGGGTCAAGTTGACCAATTTGACCCATTTGACCTAATTGGGTTAGGTCATTGGTTGGTTTAGGCTTGGTTGACCATTTGAAATATAATGCAAGCTTTGGTTTCAATTAATTTTGATTTGGTTTGATTTCAAGTTGATTTGACCTTTTAGGTCAAGTTGGGTTCATGGTCAATTGGGCCAAGTTGGGTCTAATTGGTCAATCAAGCTTTGGTTGGATTAGAATTTTGCTCAAAAATGTCCTTTAGGTCACTTTGGGTCAAGTGAGCCTAAATGGGTTAATTGGCTTGATCAAGGCTTGGTTCAAGTTTGGTTGAACTCACATATGGACTTAATGATGGAAATATAAATCCAATTGTAAGTGATTTGCGGTCAAATGGGTTTTGGTTCATTTGACATTTTCTAGTCAAAAGGTTGAACATGGGTTTGTCTTGGGTTAGTTTGATTTTGGTTTGGTTATTGTAGTTTATATTTAAATTTGGGCATGTGATTGAAGGAGTGAGTTTTTGAAGAGAAAATCCATAGGTTTGGATTAATTTAAGAATGATTTGGCTATGTTTAAGGATTTGTCTTGAAAAGAGTATAAGTTGGATTTTGTTTTAATTTTGGGTTTAGTTTTGGCTATTTGAATTCATACTTCATTAATATTTATCAATATAAATGAAGATATAAATTAGTTATAAGAAAATCATTTGAGTTTGGAGTGATTTGGGTTTGGTTTGGGCTAAGTCCATAAGATGAGGGCTTAGGAAAGATTTTGGGATTTGAATTCAATCATAGGTTTCAATCATTTGATTTGGAATTAATTCATGATTTGGATTTTAGAATTTGGATTTGAGTTTGGATTTGAATAAATCAATTGAGTTAGAATTGATTTGTGATTTGAGAATATCATATCAATTGAGTTGGAATTGATTTAAGATTTGATTTGGATTGATTTGAAGGAGGAGGCAAGGATTAGTTCAAGCTATAGGGTAAGCAAGTCCTCTTAATACCCTAAGGCATAACATTTTCTTATAGCTAACTCCTCTAAGTCTCTAGGGTTAGGTTAAGTGTTCACCTAATCACTAGAAGTGTCTTAAGACTAAGGAACTCTTAGTGTCTAGAGGAGTCTTATGTATAAGATGGAGAAGTTGAGAGCTCACTCCAAAGTGAGGTCAACAAAGGGCCCAAGGTGTGGTGTGCAAGCGGACACACATGGTGATCGAATGATCAACAATGTCCGAATGATCAAGCACTAATAGAAATGATCTATTCCTAAACGGTGTAGAAGGAATAGAAAGCTTTGCAATATGACTCTACTTATGTTAAAGACATAAGAGTGAAGAAGGAATCCACTAGGGATTGAGTATGTGAGCCTTCCACTAGGGAAAAGGTTCAAGTTATCCACTTGGGGATAAGAGGTTGTGAAATCCATGGGAATTAGAATTTATAATCCGGGAAATTGGAAAGATTTGCATCTTAAAAGAAGCTAGTTGATTTGATTGTTTAATTTGACTCCAGGGAGGTTGGTTGGAATTATTTCAAATTTTAAATTTTGAATTTTGAAATGGACCTTGGTTGCGATGGACCACTAGTGGGGGCCATGTCGATGCCTACTTCAAATTTACCAATCCAAAGAGGTAGTCTACTAACCATATAGTAGGTATCCAACCAAAGGGTTGCCTTTTCGTATGTAGAAGAAGTGTAGCGGACATACATCTTCCAAAGTAGGGATCGGTCATTGGGTTGATCTGGCAATGCAATGAATCGGACAACCTTAGACTGAATGAATGCACTAGGGGACTTAAATCGCTCAAAGATAGTCAAAATTAATTTCATTTTAATTGAATTGCATTTTATTTTAATTTCATTTATTTTACTTTGATGGATCCCTTGTTTATAGATCCACCAAGAAGGGGCTAATATCAGCCTAGACCTATCTTAGATTCATTAATCCAAAGGGATAGTCTACCGGCCGTGGGGTAGAACTAACCAACCATAGGGGTGCCTTTCAATTTACAGTGGCCAAATTAGGGAAGAAAGCTTGGGGACTCATATCTTCCTGAATAAAAGACCACTAGGCAACACATTAGCAAGGTAACATGTCAACCTGACCTAGGGCTACCCATTAGTTTGTGGCAGTCATGCTAGAAAGAATGTAGTAGACTTACATCTTCAGGAGCAAAATGACCATGGGGAAACTTGTTTATGGCAAACAAATTAAACCTAATGACTGAGCCGACCGGAACTTATCTCAATGCAAGAAGTCGGCAATTCCTATAGGGAGTTTTGTTGACACTTCCCTAAAGATAGGATGCCTGCTTGGGAAAGGGGCCACTAGGGGCTTGAATTCCTAATCCATAAGTGAATAAATTTGTTTGTTTGGTTTGTTTATCATGGACCCTGTTGGTTTGCTAAGGATCATACTGAGAATGAGCTTATATCAACCTAGACCTATCTTAGATTTACTGGTCCAAGGGAGAATCTGTGCATCCGTTGAACAAATTCTTCAACCATAAGGGTGACTACTAAGAAAGGGGGACTGTCCAATCCAAGAGTAGCCCATGTATTATCTAAATAGGGTTGCAATGGACGTAATCCAAATAGTGTGCCCACAGAGAAGGGGCCACTAAGGGCTTTATCCAAAACCCCTAAAGAAGATGATGTCTATAAGTATTCGGTGGTCAACTCAAGGAGAAAGCACAGAGACTCATATCTACAAGTGGTGTATCCAGTGAGTCACTATGTCATAACAACATCAACCAACCTAAGGTGCTCATCAATTTTACAATCAACCTAGGAAGAAAGCATGGACTCACATCTTCCTACAACATAATTGAGATAGTCTATCTTATTTCGATAGGTGTTATCCAACCTAGGAAGACTATGGAGTGAATGCCAGGGGACTTAAATCAACTCAAAAGTAGTCAAGAGAAAAGGAGCCATTGGGAGACTTATCCTAAACCTCAAATATACTCAACCTAGTCAGTGCATGATGGCTAGTTCAAGAAAAAAATGTGTAGGCTTACATCTTCTTAAACAAAGTCAACATGAGGTAGCAAGGCTGCATGAGATCTAACAAGGTACTCATTGGTTTGCAATGGTGAGCGGGAAGAAAGTGTGGGGACTCACATCGACAAGTGACACTAGGGTGATAGACTAGCAAGCATGTCAACCTAGAAGCTAGTGAGTGAGTACCACAAGGGCTTGCTCCAACATCAAAATAGCGAGATAAAAGATATGTGTTTGTTTATATGTTTGTGTTAGGGAGATAAAAGATGCAAAGAATGCTTAAAAATGGTTCCGAATGGCTTATGATCTCACCAAGAAAGGATGCCACTTGGGTTCTCTCTATTCTAGTAACATGATGGATTCAAAACAAGCAAACAATGAAGAACATTTTGATGAATTGGAATAGAATCTTTTAAAGATAATTATTTTCAAACATGATTTTATGGGTAGTAATTTTTCAAATAGAGCCCATTGATTGGAAGCATCGGGTTCCCCTTTACAATTAAAAAATTGATAAGATCCTCCTTGACAAGCCTTCTCTATGACAAAAGGGCCTTCCCAAGTGGGTTCAAACTTGCCTCCCATCATTTGATGAGCAACAATTCTTAGAACTAAAACAAGCTCTCTACATGAAAAGCTCTAGGGGCAGACCCTTTGTGAGCTTGAATCATCCGCTTCATACTTCGGTTTTGCATGCCCATAGGTGTCTCTCCTCCAAAATTTCGAGCTCTTCTAATCGTAACTTGGCATTTTTCTCTATAATGGTTTTACTACCCATTGTTATCCTTAGTGATGGGAGCTGAACTTCTAATGGGTAGACTGAATACACTAAGGAGAATGGGGTAGCTTGGGTTGGAGTTCTATTTATGGTGTGGTATGCCCACAAGGCTTCAACTATGTTCATGCCTTGTCTCTTGTTATCATAGTGTCTTCTTTAGTATCTTGAGGAGAGTTTTGTTGAATTTTTGCTAGGCCATTCACCCTAGGATCATAGATAGTGAGTATCTCCAATCTATGCTATGTCTCCTAGAAAGTTGATTTTGGTGCTCTTGAATGCGGTATTATGATATAATTCATCAAGGCACCTCAACCTATATATGATATGGTTCTAAAATTGGAGCACATGCTAGCTGTGACCTCCTAAGTGGGATTACCTCACTTGGAAAAGTAATGGTGGCTAGGATGAGATGACCCTTGGAAGAAAAGGGATCAACCACTATGTTAGTACACTCGAATGGCCATGAGGCCAATGTAGGATGTAGAATGTTGGGTGGTTGATAGGACCACATAACGAAATTGGCATCTCCTAGCTATGTCCATATGCGTGATCATCGAAGGTAGTATCCTAATCTTCATCTTGAGGATTGATGCACTTATACACATGTACATCGTCATGATCTTATTGGCTTCATGTTTGTCCAAAAGACAACCACATTTGATCAAAAGATCATAAGGTGACATCTAGAGCATAAGAAAGAGCTCTCTTCATCGATGGGCTTGTGATTTCTCTTGAGGTAGTTTTCCTATATTCAAGTAATCTATGAATGGTTGCCTCCAATCCAGCTCCTCGTCCTTTTTGGAAAGGCAACTTCCCCTTCAAGAGAATAGCTCTTGATGAGTTTAGCATCAATAAGGGATAGGACTTGTCTATTTTGGACTCTTATTGGAATGGACTCATCTTCCAGACATGCCAATTCCTTGGCGAGTTTGGAGCATCACTGCATTCTCTCTCGAGGAACCTTGTAAGTTGTGACCTCAGGGATTTGGGCCAACAACTTCATGGTGTACTCATGGTAGTGACAAAGCTTAGGTTTTAGAACCTTATAAGACCCAACAATCTGGTTGATGACCAGCTGAGAATCCCTATAGATGTTGATGTTTTTGACACACATGTAATAGCTAACTCCACAATCAAAGCATCATACTCGGCTTCGTTGTTGGTGCATGGACTAGAGATAGTATGAGAATCTCATGACATCATGATTTGAGTTAACAAGATAATTCCCTGCCTTTCCGGAAGAGTAGATCATGGTTCTTCTCCTTTTGAAAGGAAGCCACACCATCAAAATACATCTCCCATAGTGAATGCTAGTGTCCCCTAAGTTCATGATTTGTTCATCGGGAGGTCATCACTAAGTGGGGAATCAACAGAAGTGGGTGTGTTGCTAACAAATCGCTATCCTTTCACCACACAAAATATATAACATATGAGAGAATCATGGACCAACAACCATTTGGATAATGTCGTGTCATGAGATACGTAGTGGATTGATTCTTGAAATCAAGTTTACCTTATGAGAGAGCTTCTAATGCCATAGCTTTTGGGATGCAAAGATTAAAGCTAGGCAATGTTTCTCAATAGGTGGGTAGTTTGCATGATGAGGGTAGTAGAGAGCATTCTCCTTCCATTCATTATTGGTTTGGGCCAACAAATCACCAAGAGTCATCAATGTAGCGGTGTAGAGGATAAGTGGCTTGCACGGGATAGTGCTAGAAGGTGGCTTTACCAAATATTTGATGTCTTCAAAAGCATGTTTTATCATCCATCCCAACTTAGCATCCTTTTTTTTGCTGAAAATGACTTGCATCTCCTCGAGATTGGAGATAAAGCATCTTAAATACCAACCACCCTGGAAAGATTTGAGTTGAGTTAGACTTTTAGGGGTGGAATTTCTAATATAGTTTTGATCTTTTTTTAGGTCTATTCTATTCCCGTGACAACAAACCCAAGGAACTTCCCACTCAATGCACACTTGGGGTTCATTTTGAGGTTGAATTATCTTAACCATTCAAAAACTACTCAAGTCAAAGAGATGGCCTTCCTTTTCTTTGCTTTTGACTACTAGATCATCAACATAGCATTCAACTTGATGATGAATGAGTTCATTGAAGATGAGTCATATGGTATGTAGCAGACATTTTAAGGCCAAAAGGCATGACCTTATAATAATAGATTTCAATCGTGGTTCGAAAAGTAGTGCTTCTTTCATCCTCAAGGGCCATCTTGATTTGGTTATACCTAGCTGACCCATCCATAAAGGAGAATACTTCATGAGATGAGGTGATGTCCACCATTAACTCTAGTATAGGAAGTAGAAATTCACCTTTAAGACATGCCTTATTTAAGTCCCTAAAATCGATGAATATGCAAATTTGGCCATTCTTCTTCTTAACTTGGATGACACTGGCTAACTAGGTAGGGTATTTTTCTTCTAAAACCAACATCGATCGGTTCTTGACTTGAAATGACTTGTTTGATTTCTAATGCATGCATCTAGGAGCTTGCTTGATAGGGTTAGCATTAGTCTATTAGTTTGTGGACTTATGTCAGAGATAACCCGCATCTCTTCATAGCTCCATGCAAAGCAATCCTTAAACTCATTCAATAGCCTAACTAAGTCATTGGTTTCTTCTTCATTAAATAGAGAATTGATGTATGTGGGGCGTGGATCTTCTTCTATCCCAAGGTTGATTTCTCAGCTTGTTGATGGTTGAATTGATTTCTTCTTCAAATTTTGGTGCATCTTTGATTTGGAGATCATCAGATTATCAAGTTTCTAAACACACATTCTCATAAGAGTTATTGGTTTGAGAAGATTCTATCGGTCGGATGATCGGTAATAACTAAGCGGTAACCATCATCATCATTTGGACCCACGTCGAATCCTCATCCCGTCTTGATTATGCATCCACCTTTGTTATCCCAACTTCTCAAAATACTCGACTGCCTGACCATGTGTAAGGAATCAAACCTTTCTTTGCAAGATTATTGAACATAAGGTGAGTACTAATCAAAAGGTAATTCCATTAAATCTTTATATGAATTATCCTCAAGTCCTACATCGGACTTGAGGATGATGATGATCCCAATAGAATCTCTTTGGCTTGACATCTATGGAAGATCTAGGGGCTTCCTTAACTACTAAACCCTCAACTTTTTGAGAAGAAAGTGGGGTTAGAGCTAAAGTTCCCAACTACTTCCTAATGGTTTTACATAATCCTAATTCAAATACATTTGTGCTTTGAGTGTCACCTCCAATGAAACCAGTTGAGAGGGGTTGGTTGGTATGCTAATCACATGAGACTCATCCTCCGAGCTGAATTCCAAGTCTATGTGAGTAGCAGGAGTACCTCTATGAATTGGAACATAACCCCTATTTTGCTAGCCGCCAACCAGGCGTCTTCCACCTGGAACTTGTCTATATGTACCTCACCTCCACGGTGGAGGAGTCATCTTACCCATATGTCCAATGGTAGAATATGGGTGGAATGTAACTGCCTCTACTTCTTCCTCGGTGTCCTTTTGCTCCCTTGTACTTTCTTTCTTCTTTTCATTTTCTTTTTCTTTTTTTTTTCTTTTTTTCTTTTCTTTTGTCTTTGACCAAGTTCATGAGAAAGGTGTTTTGATTTTGAGGAAGATAGTAGGTGCATCTTCATATATTTTGAGCTCTCTAATTGAGAATGGCTTTTCATCTCCTTTGACATAGTATTTGATTCCATCTTTTGAAACTTGATGCACTAATGAAGAGAATGGAAATCTTGTTATATGGTATATCCAAGGCCTCGAAAAGCTGTGAATGATGTATTCGAATTAATTATATAGAACTTGGCTTTAGTCTTCCAGTCACCTATTTCCAAAGGTAACACTATGGAACCTAAAGCCCTCTCACCTATTCATTGAATCCTCTCAACATCATCTGATCTCCTCGAGTTCGAGATGTCAATCTTCAAATAGGCAAGGTTTTTAGGCTCATAATGTTCGATGCACACACGGATCAACTAACACCTAGAAAGATCTGTCCATATCCAATGATGTAGAGGGATGGTTGGGCTCCATATCCCAGAAGAAGGTCTTCATATGAATGTGACTCCTTGGGCTTCTCTTGAATAATGTGCCTCTCCAATAGCGGTCGAGCTAAACATAGATCAAGAAGGGCCTTGATTAATGATTCCCTCATCTCTTTAGATATGACAAGGGCATCATATATGCTTAGTTTAGCTAGAAACTTTCTTAGGTGAGTGAGGAGATTGTAGAAAACCTTGGGCTGATCCTCCACAAGCATATCCATAGGTGGAGCATCTTGTGGTGGGGCTTCTTGCTCGTTGGTACTAATGACATATTTTCCCTTATCTTGAGGTGCTTCCCTAGGAGGTAGAACCTTGCCACTATGGAGGTTAACTTAGGTAACCTCTTATGGTTGTTTAGTGGAAGGTTCTACACAGTAGCATACCTACAACTTCTCCTATAGGACCCTAGAATCGATGATTCAAGTCTATCTCAAGAGGTGAACCCATATCATTCAAAAGGAAAGTTCATTTTCTCAATCAAAAGAGGATGATCAGTTGTTATAATTATCAAGACTTGAAGTTTCTAAAGAGTAGAATCAGATAACCCATCAAGAGTGGCACAAATGTAATTCAAACTAGCTTTATTCCTCAATTTCTTAGATTTAAAAGGAGGTACATAGTAGAAATCTAGTAAAGTAAGTGGGGTGAAGGATTTGATGCCCTCATCCACCGATACAAGATGTCTACTAGAAGAAGAACTAGTTGAAGTAGGAATTTTGGTTGAAGTAGTTGCTACAACAGTGGAATGGAATGGGTTGGACTCTCGTGGTTACTACTTATTATCCAGCAAGTATCTCTATCGGTGTTGAGCTCTACTTTCCCCAAGTTATCTTTGGCAACTTGTGAACCTTCCTTGATGTTGGAGGTTCAAGCTGCCTCACGCACCTATAAGGAAAGTTTCTAGATTTTAAAAATAATCTTTTTAGAGATTCAGGATAAAGAGATATCCCAACCTTCTTTCATTTTGAGAGGATCACAGGTATCCCCAAGGATTACCCTAATAGGCGGATGGTTGTTCCTAGGTATTCCTTAGGGATAACTATCTTGTAGCTATGCTCAAGAGTCCTTAAATATAAATCCTCCAAAACATGGCCTAGCATGAGGTGGTAGGGGTAAAAGTTAGGATCATTACTCCAGTCCACTTCCTCTAGCTTCCTAAGCTCGGGTGGTTGAAAATCAAGTTTATTTAAGAGGTTCTTAAAGATTTTTCTGACTACCTCCCTCTTAAATGAATAAGTTTTATTTAATTTATCCAAAAGAGTAGGTGGATGATAGCTACAGGGTATGTATACTCTTAAGTATGGTGGAGGAGGAGGCTGGAAGGCCATGGAGGCTGCTATGGTGCTCAATAAGATGGTCGAGGCAGTGGTAAAGGAGGTGGAAGCAAAAGTTGTTGAGCTTGAGGTCTCTCATACTGATCTCTGGTTGGTTGCTTCCCTTTATCCAATCTTCTACTATCCTCTTTTCATAAGCTTTTCTACTTTGGCTTTAATGGTGATCTTGAAAAGGTAACTATTTGGCCTCTCCTTATAGACTAGCCACCTTGTTGATTAGCTTCTCAAATGTCTTAATGTTGAAACCTTTAAGAATGAAGGTGAACAGTTCATGAATATTCTTTAATAAAGAAATTTCAATAGTATGATGTTCAGATAGTTGTGGTTCGCATTTCATGCTTAAATTTTGCCATCTAAGAATATAATCAATGAGGGACTCACCGAGGTGTTGTTGTGCTACAATGAGATCTCCCACATTTACCCTTTGTTGAGCTCTAGCAAAACTCTTAACAAAAGTTGCTCAACTCGAAAAACACTTCTTGAATCATTGGGAGTTCGTACCAATCAAAAGCTATGCCCGCTAAACTGCTGACAAAGAGACAGAATAATAACGCATCACTGCCACCAGTCTTGCAATAGTTGGCCCTAAAGTGCACTATATGTTGTTAAGGGTTTCTGCTGCCATCAAAGCTTTTTAAAGAAGGAGGCACAAAACCCTTAGGATATTGGATAACATCAAATTCTTCTAGGTAGGGTCTACCCTTTGAAACTGATGAACCACCTTGGGCTTGCGCTAACGCTTCTTTCACTTGTTGTTCAACCAAGAGTTTGATATCTTTTTCTTGTATGGAGGTACTATCCACTACCTTCTTATACAAGTTAGTACTACTTGCTCTACTGGAGGTGAACTCTTGGGTTGATCCAGGACATGCAACAACTCAGGCTGACCAGTCTCCACAATGGTAGGATGTACCGAGCTTGATTCAAGTGCTAGAACTACCACTAGCAATTCTTCATGTCTCTATCCCATTTTATCAATCTACTGATTATTTTGTTTGAGTTATTGAAGGAGGTGTTTAGTCAAATAGGCTGTATCATCTTGTTCGACCATAATACCTTTCAAACTCAGTGATCCCAAGGAGAGGAGTATCCATCATATGCACCTTTTAGTCTTCCAACAAATCATCTTCATTGGGGTCAAAGCTAATCTTCTCCTTTGAGGTCGACCAATCATACCCTAGATTTCTTTCTTTAGTAAGATATTGCCACGATATCATCCAAGGAGCGGTCTAACTATGCAGGCATAAATGCTTGTGACTGACCATTGGTGGGATCATGCTCATGAATAGAGATACACTGACCTCCCTTGTCTAGGGCTATATACTCCGGAGGCACGTGCTCATGGCTCGCTATGGATGGAGTACTACCCATGTGGATCTATCACCATGGGGACAACATAGCTCTCACCCTCCCTTCGCTATATCTATGATGGGGTGGTGGTGGTGATGGCACAACTACAATGCTACGGTCACCACTTCCTCTTCATGCTAAAGTAGGAGGTCGGCGGGAGAGCTCACCCTGCCTAAATTGACATAGATGAAGCGGGATCCCTTGGCCAGTTGGATCACCGGTGGGGCTTTCTTCTCTCTTGATGCTCTCATGGCTTTGGATGGAACTATAGAAGATTGAACTTGCCGGTGATGGCGGACATGGAGTATAGCGGTGATGGAGACAACACCAATCTCTCTATGGGGCTCTCTCCCATGATGGTTATACCGTCAATACAATCTATTAGTGTGGGGTTACTGATGAAATCTATGATGGCGGAGGTGCGCCAGCATATCTTCACCTTTCTCTAGTAATGTACACGATACTCGGCCTCTCTGGCCCTCTCTCCTATTGGATCTACTCCCCTACATAGTGAGGGATAACTGAGCATAGATCAGACTAGGCATTGGACTCTGATCGTCCATAAGCCCTGCCAACTTGGTGCAAAATTGTCATAAGGCCAACATATGATCTCCTTCTATCTCTGATGGGTGCCTCATAATGAACTGGAGGTGGAGGTGACACTATTATCCTCGACATCTTTCTCCCTTGAGAAAGAGGGTGGAACTTATTCAGTAAGCAAGAGAAACTACCCTTGGTGACTCCTCTCTATGCAATGTGAGAGAATGTCTCCATCTCCTTTGGCAATGCACACATGCCACTTGATCTTATGGCTCATATTGCAATGCTAGGTTTCGTGGGAATATGGGAGCTAGACCCTACCTCAGAGGGAGAGACTATCCCTAAAGGGTAGCCTTTCCCTTAGAGGAAGCCAATGAGTGGGTACTAGCACACTTGGGGTGATGAACAAGCTGCAAGCACTAGAATTTACTTCTAGTAACTTCGCCTTCCTCTTCAGTGAGAGAAATTCATAATCTGAGGGCATCTCAATTTGGATGACTAGCTTCTACCTAGCCACCACATTCTTGTGGTGAGGGTTGCCCCCTCACAAGTGATCCCGCCCTCGAATCCTTGGCCAAAGTGTAGATGAGCAAAATTAGTTTGGGGAGGCGGCCATCCCAAAGGAGAAAGGTGAAACATACTTTTGAGAATCCATTTGCACTATCTTGAACTAAGAAAAGCTAACGAGACTAAGAACTCTGCAATTATTGGAAAGAAACTCAAATCGATTTTTTGTCTTGGTATTCTGCTGATTTTTTAGATTTGATTTAAAGTTTTAACACACACTCAATAATTTGAATATGTTAAGTTGAATTTAGGAGATATTTTGAATAAATTAGAGGAGAGATTTTGAGTTTATTTAAGTTTAGAACCCTCATTCAACAAATTTGTGTATGTTGAATGGGTTCAAAATATTTTGGAGAGAGACTTGCTTCCATTGGTTCATATTTGAATTCAAATTTTATGTTTGGGGACCTTTTATTTAACAAATTTGAGTATGTTAAATAGAGGGTCATTTGATTTTATTGTTAGATTTGATTTTGGGATTACTCACTTAGCAAATTTAGGTATGCTAGATAAGATGTTTGAAAATAATTTTGTTTTTTGCTTGTTTGCCCATGATGTATATCATGTGTGAATTTAGAAATGGAATCTTTACTTAGAAAATTTGTGTATGCTAAATAAGGCCCAAATCTAATTTTTATTTTGATTTTGAAAATGGGATCTTTACTTAGAAAATTTGTGTATGCTAAATAAAGCCCAAATGTGTTTTGAATTTTGTTTTGATTTTGAAAATGGGATCTTTACTTAGCAAATTTGTGTATGCTAAATAAAGTCTAAATGTGTTTGATTTTTGTTTTGATTTTTTTTAAATGGTATCTTTACTTAGCAAATTGTGTATGCTAAGTAAAGTCCAAATTCATTTTGAAAAGGGGTTTTCTATTTAACAAATATGGTGTGTTAAATAGAATCCAATTTATTTTCAATTTTCTTTTGAAAAATAAAACTCTCATTTGACAAATTTGCGTATGTCAACTGGAATTCTAATGTATTTTGATTTTTATGATTCTTTGTGAATGAGATGTCCATTTAACAAATTTGGGTATAAAAAATGGAAGTCAATCATACTTTATTTTTTAAAGATGAAATTATTATTGTGATTATTGCTTTTTGAAAAGAAGGAAATTCCAACTTAACACATGTGGAATGTGTTGAGTGGACTTTCAAATGGTGTGATTTTATTTGAAAATGAAATCTCTATTCAACAAATTTAGATATATTGAATGAAGATGCTTATCTTCAATTTTTGTGCTTTTTGAAAAATAAAAGAAATTCCAACTTCAACATATGTAAGATATATTCAATGGAGTTTCAATTTCATGACATGATTTTATTTGGAAATGAAACCTTCATTCAATAAATTTGGGTATATTGAATGAAGATGTTCATTTTAAATATGTGCTTTTGAAAGGGAGAGAAACTCCAATCTTCAACATATGTAAGATATATTGAATGGAGTTTTTTTATGAAATGATTTTGGAAATGAAACCTTCATTCAATAAATTTGGGTATATTGAATGAGGATGTTGATTTTTTTTTCTTTTGAAAAGATGATTTTTTATTTTGATTTTGAAAATATCCTACATGTAACAATCTTGAAGATTGTTAGAGGTAAATTATATATATATTTTTATGAAAAGTTCTTGTGCAAGTATTTTATTATGTGAACTTTTAGAATGTGCTTGTGAACAGTGAATGTTTATAAAGAATTTATTTTTCTTATTTGTGGAATGAACTTTACCTTATCATAGAGATGGTAAGAAAAAGTGTCTTTAGTCATCTCTTTTGATTAAATTTTATTGTCACCTATTGGGGACAACAGGGTTTTAAGACCTACATGGGTGAGGTCCTAAAACCTAAAGGATGTTGGCTAGCTTAGCTTAAAATGAAATGACTCTAAGTGAAAAGAAGGATAGTCTTAGACTTATATGAAATACAAATCCACTATCAATACTTGGAGATAATGATCATTTACCAAATATGGTGAGAGGAACCATCTCAGTCGAAAAAAATTTGTGGTGTTTTATTTTGGATGTTTGGTGGGGTTGGGACACCGTAGATCTATAGATGTACTTATTAGGGTGATCGGTATGACATTGAAGAATGATGTACTATCTCAAGAGATAGAAGTCACCATCCTACAATGGACCTAAACACTAATAAGGACTCCAAGGACAATGGGTCTTGAATGTACAGATCTTTCCCTTACTTTACATGAAGTAAAGTAAAGTTTATTTTAAATCGTTCATTAGTTCCCTATGGAGGCAAGCCCCATAGTTAATTACATCCTAAAGAATGAGATTCCTTGGGAATACTCTAGATTAAGGTAAATGATCATTGTCTCTAAATATTTCAAAGATAGGACTATCAATCAATTGGTTATTTCAGAAAATCAAGAGGGATTGAGCAAGAGGAGGGAGTTAAGGGAGATGAGTAGGGGATGCTCATGATACTAGGAAACCTAGTGAGCATCCCAAACTATTCTATGGTTGGGTTTTATATTTTTGAAATTGAGAGAAATTATATGTTTGAGTTGAATTTTTATTAGAAATTTAAGGCTTACAATTATACAATAAAAGATTGTAGAAATTCCTAAGAGGTGAGGATTTATGCTTATAGCCTACAAAGGGAAATAATAATCTTAGATCCTAAATCTAGGGAGCTTTGGCAAGGGCCAGAGCATGACCTAAATCTAAGGCAAAAATAGGTATATGGAATACCTCCACAAGAGAGAGTAAACCACCCGACTGTTGGGCTTACAACCGCCTAAGGGTGGCCACCAACTAACTCCTCCTATGATTTTAAATACATGTAGGCAAGTCTTATGCTTTACAAGATAGCTAGGCTGTTGTTCATTCAAAAAGAAGACTAAGTCCTTAAACTGACTCCCTAAGAGACTAGATCATGAAGGGCATGAATTCATGACTTAATCTAATGCAAATTTTATTAAGTTGTATTTTTTTATTTTTGGACATTTTTATTTGACATAGGCTATGGAATTTCATATGCTTAATGCATGAGAAGATTGGTTATGAGCAAAAGATAGAAAGAAGGGGGTATGTTTCCACCATGGCTCTTAAAGGTTAAGCCATTTTCTCTGGCAAAGGTTAGCCTTCCATTAGCAAGAGTGAAGCAATATGATTTATGCATGATATGAGACATAAAACATCTAGCTAAGGGGTTGCTAAATATTTTATTATCTTGATTTATGTCCTAGGCTTTAAGTGAGGTTATGAATTATTTAGTTTAATTTTGAGTTGATTAATTGGATAGAAAATTTATTTCTTTCCTAAGAGCCTAATCGCATCTAGGCCATTCAACAACAATCAAGCAATTAAAAACTAGGAAAATCATGCCATCCTAATTGACAATCATAAATATAACATCAATCAATTTATAATATTAGCAAAAAGTAAGAGGCATGTGGTGGTCCCGCCACAAGAGGAAAATGGGTAGTAAACTCTACCCTTATATAACCCGATTACAAATGAATAATTATTAAAATGATAAGTGTTATGGGGTCTTCATTCTTCATCTTCCATTCTTCACTCCTTTGTCCTTCATTCTTCATCTTGATTTTGCTCCATTTCTTTCTTTTGGGTTAACTTGGGATGTAGCTTGCTCTAAGGCCTCACATGGTACATAAGACATAGTCTTAGGAACAATGTTCATCCTAATCCCTATAACACTTGCTCCAAAACTTAATTTCAAAATTTACATCAAAATAGGAAAAGCAAATCTAACTAAACCTGCAAAATAAAGGTTAGCAAAACATACCACACAACCCAAGTAGTTATAAGAATAATTTGGACTTAGCTCCCCACACATGGGTAACCAACCCCACCTGTCCTAGGTTTTAATTTGCTTAGGGGTATAAGCAACCTACATAGAAATAGCATTTATATGTTTATTACAATGCCTCTTAAGCACAATCCCCTGCAGAAGATATGATTAGACTAAGACTCTACCATCCGGTCTAACACATACACATATATCTAAAACATTACATTATATTACAAAACAAAATCACACTTCAAACCATGCCACCTAACATAGAGCTAGAAATGGTGACTTAGCCTAATGTGTGTGTGCCATTTAAGGCTTGTGTGGCATGCTAGCTAGGTTTTAGGGTTGAAATTTTCTAAGTGTGAGATTCAACTTAGATGGTGATTTCATTTTAAGTGATTTAGTTGACTTGTCAATTTTAATTTGGTGATTTGATTTGGTTTGAATGAATCTACACTTAATGACTAAATGTTGTGAAGAGAAGAAAAGAGAGGAGAACTCTCTTTCATTTCTACCTTAAAGCATTTCTAAGGTAGATTCATTAATGAATTTCCTTTGGTGAATGATTTATTATGTATTTTAATTAATCCTAAGTTTGGATTTACTCTAAATAGCTTTATTCAATAAGAAAGACATCTTAGGATTAGTTAGTGGATTGCTATCACATAACACACACCCATTCATTTCTTTCCACCATGTATACCATGCATATGAATAATCTAAGCATACATGTACATGCAATGCAAATCTTAGCACACTTTGATGATGAATGCAAAGAAATGTGGTTTGAAAATTTGGATGTTCCATGAATGCATGTCTTTGTTAAGCTAAATGCACATCCACATGTATAAAAGTTATAAGTGAGTACGACACCATTTTTTTTATATCAAGGGCAATAAGGTACAATACCTACTTGGGGCTACTTAAAGCCTTGCAACCCAGGATGTTCAGACTGATAGACCATTTTTCTTAGATACATGTAAATGTACAAAAGAACCAAATGGATGAAGAATCATGCAAGAGATTTATGTTTGATTTGATTATAATTTACATGTGTAGTATGAAGGTGCTTCTAAGTCTTAACATAGAGATGCATAGGAATAGATTTAGGCAAGTTTTATGTTCTTTTTTTAAATGAACTATACACTTGCAAATCCTATGTGAATCCATATTAAGAGGAGATAAGAACTTCATAGTACACATCTTATGCTATCATCACATGCAAGCTTATAAATATTTATAACTAACATCACTTTATATATAATCTTTGATTTATAAGTTTTGAAAAGATAATTTTTTGTTTAAGAATGATAATAGCCACTCATATCCTTAATTTTAACCAACACATGCAATTTGACATAAAATAAAACATTTTATTTAATTAATTTTAAAAAGAAATGAATGCATGATTTCAAGTGGAAAGCAATATTTAGCATGATTGGAAAGAAATGAAGGGATGTAAGTACATAACTTCATTCACCCTAATTAACCAGGACAATCATATAGAATAAGATCATTTAAAATGAATCAAAATTTCTTTAAAGAGATTTTTATCTTTGAATTTGATTTGATTTAGGAGATATGAAAAGGTTTGTTAATCTAACCCATTCCCCATGTGTGAATTGGTTTGGTTTAATTTAGAACAATTAGGTTGATTTTTTTTATTCTAATTAGGTTAAGGTATGAATTAAATCTATTAATTACCCTTATATACCTTTAACATAATTAGCCAAGTAACTATAAGCTAACATATGATATGCAACCACATGTAAAATTAAATCGGTAATGCACCTAAATAAGGGCTAATGCAATTGGCTCATATATTGGTTAATTAAGCTAAAGGGTTTAATTAAGTACTTTTATAACCTCCTACACATGTAGTTTGATTATAATTTCCTTTGGAATCCTCTTGGGTTATTGAACACCTAAGAATCTACCCAAGAATTGAATGATTAAATTATAGAATGATTTTTTTATTTTGAGTTTGATTAAACTAATTAATGAAGTGATTAAGCCATTAATTAATTGCAAATTGATTAAGTGTTTTCCAAGTGAAATGAACTTAGAGAAAATATTGGAAAAGAAGTCCTAATCTCATTCCCTATGTCCATTCATTATTCATGATTTAGCAAGCTTGATTAATGAATTTACCACTTGTTTAACATGTTAATTAATCATTTAGTTAATTAAGAGAGTGATTAGGGATGAAATAAGCAATTCCCCTAATTAATCAAGAAATAAATTCCAAGAAAATTATGGGAGGTAGAGGTCATCCCACGATTAACCTCAAAAAAATTAATTCCGAATTAATTAAGTAATTAACTTAATTACATTTCTAATAAAACTAAATTGAGTTAAAATCACTATTTAAAATTAATTAATTTTAATTTTATATTATTCTCTTTATCTTTAAAATGAGTATTTATTTATATTTTTTCTACAATTAGGTATGAATTTTGGAAGTTTTAGTATTAAAATTGAATTAATTAAGCCTAATTAATCCCTTGATCCCATCAGGCCACATGACGGCTAACGTAGCACATTGATGTGGTGCACTGATGTGGTGCACTTTCCATTTAGTGTGATGAGATAGGTTATTTAAGTTGTCACATCCATCGACTGAGTCAGTTGACGGTGAAAGCGCTTTCTCTATGTGCCGTCCAATCTAAGATCGGACGGTCAAGATTAATCCCGTGGTTTAGGCTTAAATCAAAGGGGATCTAGTGTAATATAATCACTACTATCTATTCCAATCATGTGGAATGGATGATATGTGATCCTTCTCCTTTGTGAGCGATGAGAGATGAACATAGTTCATCTCTCTCCATTCAATTTAAGCTCACCCAAGCTCGGATTGGGATCAAAATGATCCCAAACCTTTGCAAGGAGGGGGATACACATCTAATGGTCAAGATTTGATGGGGTGATAGTTTCCTTCAAAAAGGACCAAACAATTTTCCTATGGCTATGGTTTTGAGCAATTACCTCGAAAGCTATCACCGGCTTCCAAGGAGGTAGCTTCATCAGTAGAGATGAAGCCCCTATTGAAAAATTGGATCTTGGTTTGGAGTAGATGGCTCTTTACCAAGCTCCTCTTCAATGGAGATTGACTTTGATCAAAGTGATGCTTCATGGCTTGGAGACTTGGGAAATAACTTGATTGAGCTTGTCGAAGTCCACTGATGGTGTGTGCAAGGTTAATTTGATTTTGATGGAGAATTAAGTGAGTTGGATTTTTAATTCACCTCCCCTATTTCAGCTTTGAGGAAAATCGAGAGTGAGAAATGGGGAAGCTTGGGAATGGCTTGCAAAGGCTTGGAGAAGCATTGACTTAACCTTCTTAGCTTTGTGGAAATGAATTCTTGTGATTTGAGTGGGAACGAGAAGGGGTATATCTCCCCCTCCTTAGATCAGATGGTTATGGGCTATTTAGCCATTTTTGATCAATGAAAAGGATTGGAAGCACAGTTTGAGCAAAACACATGGGTCATTTTGGTAGTGGAGGGAAGGAGAGTGATGCTCATGTGCTGATGAGTGCATTTGGAGTTCCAAGTGCTCAATTTCCAATGGGGAGGTCGGTTTGGCCTTGCCTTGGGTATGGTCAACCCAAGCTAATTGGGTCATATTCACCACCTCCCTTGGTGCCCATGTAGACCAATGGAAGGATGCCAAATGGTCTTGAGAGAGGCATGACCAAATTCCAAGTGAATTTGGTCATAGGATACCCTTTGACCTAAGGGCAAAGTGGTCATTTGGCCATGATTTTGACTTGGACAGATTTGAAATGATTCAAAAATGGGTTTGGCCAAATTTCAATAGATTTGGAGTTCATTTGATTTTATTTGGCTCACTTTGATCCATTTATGTCAAATTGGGTCAAATTGGTTAGGTTGAAATTGGTCAAACCATGGGTTACATCAAGTTCAAATGATCATTGAGCTATGGGTATCATTGGTTTGGTTCAATTTGGTTTAGATTTGGTTTTGGTTCATTTAGGTTCATTTGAGTCAAATGGGTCAAGTTGACAATTTGACCCATTTGACCAATTGCTTAGGTCATGGGTTTAGCTTGGTTGACCATTTGAAATGTATTGCAAGCTTTGGTTTCAATTGATTTTGATTTGGTTTGATTTTAAGTTTATTTGACCTTTTAGGTCAAGTTGGGTTCATGATCAATTGGGCTAGGTTGGGTCTAATTGGCCAATTGAAGCTTTAGTCAAGTTCAACAAGTGATTTGGAATGAATTTGACCCATTGGTTGCAATCAATTTGGCTTAGATTGAGATTTGACCCATTTTGGCTTTTTAGGTCAATTTGGGTCAACTTAGGTCAAGTGGCCAATTAGGCTTGGTTAAGCTCAATTGTTGGCTTGATCATGTTCAATGATTGATTATGGATTGGTTTAGATCAATGGTTTCAATCAATTTTACTTATAGTGAATTTTGGGTTGTTTAGGTTTTATTTGGGCTAAGTGTTGACTTGGTCAAAGGCTAAGTTTGACTTAGTTTGAACCAATTTGAGTTGTTGATCATCCTAGGATGATTGTTACTCACAATGTGAGGCTTAGATGGGCTTAGTTCAATCCAATTTGGGTTGGATTAGAATTTGGCTCAAAAGGTCCTTTAGGTCACTTTGGGTCAAGTGAGCCTAAATGGGTTAATTGACTTGATCAAGGCTTGGTTCAAGTTTGGTTGAACTCACATATGGACTTATGATGGAAATTTATTGATGGAAATACAAATCCAATTGCAAGAGATTTGGAGTCAAATGGGTTTTGGTTCATTTGACATTTTCAAGTCAAAAGGATGAACATAGGTTTGACTTGGGTTAGTTTGATTTTTGTTTGGTTATTGTAGTTTATGTTTATATTTGGGCATGTGATTGAAGAGTGATTGTTTGAAGATAAAATCAAGGGTTTGGATTGATAGAATGATTTAACTTGAAAGAGTATAAGATTTTGGTTTAATTTTGGTTTAGTTTTGGTTATTTGAATTTACTTCATTTATATTTGTGAATATAAATGAAGCTATAAATGAGTTATGAGAAAATCATTTGAGTTTGGAGTGATTTAGGTTTGTTTTGGGCTTAGTCCATAAATCGGGGCTAAAAATGCACTGGATGTCACCGAAAATGGTCGAAAAGACCTCCGATCGATGAACAGACTTCTCCATTGTGTTCAGAACATCGAAATTGGTCAAAATATAAATATTACTTAATTTAATGATCAACCGATCAAGCGATCAAGCTATCAATGTGCTGACATGCATATCGGGAAAGGGAATTATGACAATGTCCAAACGATATACGTTCATGAAATTGATCACACCGTTAGCTTTGAAACATCAAAAACTACCAAATGAGATTGTCCACACTCAATTTAGACGAGTCTGTGCAAATGTCCAATGATCGGAAGTGACAATGCACAAATTATGGTTGAAATGTACTAGACGTTGCCAAAATCAACCCAAATGGCCTCTGATCAACAAACGGACTTCGCCATCGCATTCAGAACATCGAAACTAGTCAAATATAAATATTGCACAACTTGATGATCAACCGATCAAGCGATCGAGTTGTTAACGCATCTACACATATATCGAGATCAGAAGGTACCGACACAAATCAAACAACCTCCGTTCATAAAATTGATTACATCGTTAGCCTCAAAATATCAAAATATATTAAACAGGATAGTTCACACTCAATTCGATCAAGTTTACGCAAAAATTGTGTGGTCGAAAGTGATAACACATATTTTGACTAATTGATGTCAATTTCAATTAAATCCTATTAACAACTATGCCTTTACATCCGATATCGAATAAGTTAAGATTGATATATATATATATATATATATATATGCAATTTTTTTGATGTGAAATTTATATTACTATTGATTAGACATTCAAAATGTTAATAAAATCCTTAATTAACCCTAACCTAAATCCCTAAATCACCCTATTACTATTTTATTGAGATCGATAACTATCGACAGCTCTCTTCAGCAGCCTCCTCTTCATGCAAGCGCGCCTCCCTTCCTCTTCCCGTTAAATTCCTCTTCCATGCAATGCATGGTGCATGTGGATCTCCTGGTTGCGGTGAGCAGTTCTCGCTCTTCCTCTCCAACCAATCCCTCCCACTTCTTTCTTCCCTCCAAACTGAATAGCAAAGGCAGCCCCCGCATCTTTTCTCTAAACCGCATGCAAAGAGGGACCTCTCTTCCTTCTCCTTTTCTCCTTAGGTCTAAAGAAAGCTCTCCTCTCTCATTTTTCTCTCCTCTCCAACCACAAGTAAGGTAGTTTTTCCTTCCCCTCCTCTTCTTCCCTTCTTGATCTCCTCTATTTTCGTCTTCTTCTCAAAAAACCAAATTGAAATTTCTATGATTTTTCTTCAAATCATCTTCTCTCTTCTTCTTTATTATCGGTTCTCAATTTCTCCTTACCTCAACCTCTTCCAAATTCCCTTTTCTTACCTCATTTTCACCAAACCAAAAATACCCCTTTCATTTTCCTTTCAAGAGAGACACCTTTATTAGTTCTTCTTACGGTTTTGGCATCTCTTCCTCCTTTCTTCTAAACCAAAATTCCTAATTCCTTTACCATAACATGAGAACACTATCATTAGGCTAGTTCTTCTCTTTGTTTCCAGCATTTCCCTCTCCATCTCCCTTCTCAACCTTTCTTCTTGCCATAGCCAAAGAGGAACGTCATCATTAGGCGGGTTCCTCTCTTGGTCTCTGACATCTCCAACTTCGTTTATTTGTTGATCAAATGCAGAAATAAGTCATACCATGTGTGAATATGAAAATATATATGTGCTTGTGTTTCTTTAGGTTTGAAGGCCTAATGCTCATTAGGGTTGAGATAAAAAATTGGCTGTGTCATAAGACACGCTTTCATTATTATGGCGGAGTAAACCACATCTGTTAGATGTCCCTCCCCCTAATTGAAATGCTGCCAAAATTTTGTCAAATTTCTAGACAGAGAAAAAAAAGAAATGAATATATATTGCATTGCATTTATCTTCTTTCAGGTTTAAAGGCCTCGTCATATTCATTAAGGCATGACGAGATGGAAATCGGCTATGGTGTCACAAAAACACCACTCATTATGCCAATGTAGAAAGCCAAAATAGTTAATCGATGGGGATATTATTTCTTGAAAATGCTACCAAAATTTAGACTAAAATTCAAGACTTAAACAAATTCAAATGGAAATCATCTAAACTTAAGTTAAACAAAAAGATATATGATAAATATGAAGATAAATGTTAAATCAAAGAGAAAAAGGGGAGATCACTTAAAATTTATTTGGAAAGAATATAACACTCATTTAAAATGTAAATAAAATTTGGGGAGGTTAATATTAAACTCACAAGCTCTAATTGCGATTCTCTATGGCTTAAATTGAAGTGATAAAGTGAGTTCTCCTTTCTTCAAATTCCTCAAAATTAAATAAACTTTAATTAAAACTTGGGAGGTAAATGTCAAACTCATAAGTGACTTACAATAAATTTGAAGTCTAGTTTTCAAATAAATATGGAACTTGATGTGGAGTTAAGAAGGAATCCAATTCCTAAAATGTGCCTAAAAATGTGCCTAAAAATCTCAATCATCCATCTAAAATGCACAAATGGATGGTTGAGATGGACTGAGTTCTTCCCTGAGGGCCAATGTGAACCATGATCCAGAGATCCGATCAGCATAGATTCATTCAAGACTCAACCCACACCATCTAAAGGATTAGAGCGGCCAATCCAACAGTGGATTTTACATGCAATGAAAATTCCTTTCACAAAGGACCAACACCTCTTAGTCTAAGTGGTAAAAAAATCACTAACCTCACCGGGGGTGATCACTGGCACTCGGGATCGATGAGGTAGCTTGTAAGTGGACAAGCCCCTTAGTTCCTAGGTCTTGAGGTTGAGTGGATGAATGGGTGGACCAACTCCTCTTGATCTCCTTGCGAATTTGAATGAATTGAGTTCTTCTGTACTATGGGAACTCAAGTGGATGCTTGGACAGGCTCGACTTGGTCCTTGGATGATGAGTGTAGAAGGAATTAGGTTAAGATCAAGTGTAGAGGAAGTTGAGAATTCAATATACCTCCCCTATTTCTCACTGTTCAAAACTGAAGAATCAAGAATCCAAATCCTCTCTAGGGGCCTTGGGAAAGCTTTGAGGTGGTTGCTAAGAGTTCCTAGGCTCCAATCAATCAAGAGTCAATAAAAATTTTAGTGGATTAGGGGGAGTATATCTCCCCCTATGAAAATTGGATGGTCGATAATGAGCTTGCCATTTTGATCCAATTGACCCAATGGAGTGGGCTATTTGGGTTGTTTGAAGTGTGCAAATGGTCGATTTGTCCAGAGGAGTGGAATGCTAACTCCCATGTGCATCAAATTGAGCCTAGGAGGGAGTTTGAAATTTTAATTTCATGCTATGGGTTTGGTCCATGGGCCAAATGGGTTGACCCAAACCCATTGGGTTGGGTGCACCACTCATCACTAAGTCTCCTTGAGCTTTTAGGAAAGCCTCAAGTGATTGTGATGAGTGTATGACCAAGATATCCATGGGCTAGGCAAAAATTTGTTCTATGGGCTAGGGGTATAATGGCCATTTTATTATTTTTTCAATTTGGGTATGTTTGGTATGTTAAGAAAATAGGTTGGGCTAAGTTTCAATGGATTTGAAATCCATTTGATAGGGTTTGGGTCATGTTTACCCATTTTGGTCAAAATGGGTCAACTTGGGTCAAGTTGACCAATCGGTAAAATTGGGTCAAACTATGGGTTGGGTCGAGTTCATATGACCATTTGAAATGTTTTGGTGCCTTTGGTTTGGTTCAATTTGGATTAGATTTGGTTTTGGCTCATATGACTCTTTTAGGTCAAATGGATCAAGTTGACTCGTTTGACCCATTTGACCTATTTGGGTTAGGTCAAGGGTAGGTTTAGGTTTGGTTAGTCATATGGATGGGATTCATATCTTTGTTTCCAATCAATTTGGGTTAAGTTCAATTTTGGCTCAACATGACCCCTTTAGGTCATGTTGGGTCTAAGAATTATGGGCTAGGTTGGTCTAGTTGGTAATTGAGACTTTGGTCAAGTTCCACAAGTGATTTGGAATGGACTTGACCCATTGGTTTTAAATCAATTTGGCATAGATTGTTTTGACACATTTTTGGCCCTTTAGGTCAAAATGGGTCAACCGGGCCAAGAAAGTTAGGCTCAAAGTTTGGCTTGGTCAAGTTCAAACATAGGTCATGAGTGAACTTGGATTAATGGTTTCAATCAATTTGACCTATGATGGATTTTGGCTATGTTAGTTTCATTTAAGTTATGTTGACTTGGTCAATTAGTTTTGACTTGGTTTGACCCAATTTGATTGATTGATCATTCCATGATGATTATGATCATGATAAGAGGTAAATGAAGAGAATCAAATTTGTTTGGGATTAAAAGTTGGCTCATGGTACTTTTGTCAAGTGGGTCAAAATTGGTCAAAGCTTGATTTGAAGTTGATTGATCTTGAATATAGTCTTATGATTGAAATATAACCATTTACAAGTTGTTTGAAGTCAAAAAATTTTGATCAATTTGAAAATTTCATATTCAAAGGAAGAATATGAAGGGTCTTGGGTTTGATTTTTATTTGGGTTTTGATTGAGGGATTGAGTTTGATTTATATATAAGAGCTCATGATTATAAGATTGATTGAACCATGAGAAAAATCAAGGGTTTGGCTTGATTTGAATTAATTTTGGCTAAGTTCAAAATTTTGGCTTTAAAGGCTTAGACTTTATTTTGATAGGATATGAGTTTGATTTTATCAAGTTTTAGAGTTGATTTTGGCTAAGTGCTTTAATGGAAAATTAAAGGAATTTAGAAAACTTTTCATGAATTGATTTGGAATTTTGAATTTGATTTAATGGGTTTGAATTTATATTTCATTTATAAATGAGAATATAAATGAGAGTATAAATGGATCATGAAAAAATCTCAAATGTTTGAATATGTTTGAATCATGATTTTGGCTAAGTCCTTAAGAAAGGGTTAAGGACTTAGAATTTGAACTTAGGAATTTTTGATGGATTTTGATCATGGGTTTCAATCATGGATTTCAATCATGGATCTCAATCATGGAATTGAATCATGGAATTGATTTGAGTTAGGAGAAAATAAAATAGAATTGATTTGGAGTTTGACTTGAAAGAAGGAAAGTGAGGAAATGTTTAAGCTAAAGTGTAGGAGATTTTCCTAACACCCCTAAAGCATGACCTATTCCTATGGCTAACTCTGCTACGTCTTCTAGGGCTAGGTGAGAGTGTCCACCTAATCACTAGATGTGTCCTAAGACTAAGGAACTCTTAAAGTATAAGAAGAATCCTAAGCCTAAGATGGAGGTGTTGAGAGCTCATTCTAAAAAAGAGGTCAACAAAGGGCACCCAATAGGTGTGGTGTGACTCACCAGGAACACCACAGGTATTGGTGTTGACCAAAATGATCAACAACACTAAAAGATCATAAGAACTAACAGAAACTATATATCCCTGACCCAAGGAAAAGAAGGAATCCATAGGTAATGCTCTACTTATCAAGACATATAGAGAGAGAGAGGAAGAAATCCATTAAGGGATAGAGTGTGAACCTTCCAGGGAAGGAGGTTCAAATCATATACAATGAGATGAAAGGTTTGATTTGATTGGAATCTCACTAAGGAGAGATCTCCACCTGGGGAGAGGGCTGAATTTATTTCAAAATTTTGTTAGGTTTGAATTTTAGAGGAGAACCCTATTAGTTTGCAATGGGCTGCACTGAATAGGAGCCATGGAGGCTAATACCTAATTTAGATTTACCAATCTAAAGGGGTAGTCTACTAAGCACATAGTAGGATTAACCAGCCAAAGGGATGCGAGAATGCATAGGAAGAAAGCATGTACAGACTTACATCTCCAAGTAAGAGGCTAGGGTAATCTATTGGCAAAGCAATAGAAACCCAACCTGGGTTGATTTGAGTGAATGTGGGGACTTAGATCAACTCAAAGATAGTAAAGATTGATTAAATTTTTAGATTTGTTTGTTTGATGGATCCCATAGGTTTTAATGAACGCACTGAGTAAAAAGCTAGACCTAACTCAGATTTACCAATTCAAAGGGAGTAGTCTACCAACCACAAGGTAAAACTATCCAACCAAGGAGAAGTTCCTTTTGGTACATAATGGTCAAGTATTAAGAAGAAAGCACGAGGGACTCACATCTTCTAGAACAAGAACCATCGATTGGTTGGGGCAACAAATCACACCGACCTAGGGTCGATATTGAGTGAATGCCACCGGGGACTTAAATTAACTCAAGAATAGTCAAGATTAATTTTATTTTAAAAATTATTTATTTTGATGGATTCCATTGGTTTGCGATGGTTCACACTGAGAAGGAGCTTCTATTAGCCTAGACCTATCTAAGATTTACTAAACTAAAGGGAGTAGCTTCCTGGCCGATGGGAGAACTATCCATCTAAAGGAGTACCTTTCAGTTTGCAATGTTGAATTTAAGGGAAGAAATCTCGGAGACTCACATCTTCCACTAGAAAGACTACTGGGGTGATCGGTTGCTTTGGGCAATAAATCTAACCTAAAATAGGGTTGCCCGTTAGTTTACGATAATCATGCTAGAAAGAATGAGTCATAGTCTTATATCTTTCACAGTGGAATGACTACCAGGGTAACCTGCATGTGAAAAAATAGATTAAACCCAACCTAAAGGTGACTACGGAGTGAGTATCGACCCGGGGATTTATCTCAACTCAAGTAGTCAGGCAATTTCTATAGGAGTTCTACTGACACTACCCTAAAGATAGGATGTTTGCTTGAGAGAAGGGGTCCTTTGGGGGCTTGGGATCAAACCTGGTTTGTTTTATATCAAACCTGACCTATATCTCACATTTACTTAACCAAGGGAGAATTTATGCATCCGCTGAACAATTTTCCCAACCATGGCTACTAGGAAATGGGAACTATCCAATCCAAAAGTAACCCGAGTAGTGTCTAAATGGGGTCACAAAGGACTTGATCCAAATAGAGTGCCCATGATGTCTTAATCCAACACTGAGAAATGACATGGCTAATCATAAATTTAATAGGTATTCATGTCCAACTCAAGAGAAAGCGGGACTCATATCGCCAAGAGTGGTGTACTCACCGGGTGAGTTGTCACAAAGATCATCAACCAACCTAAGGTATTTGTTTGCAAATAATCAACCTAAGAAGAAAGCTGGGACTCATATCCTTATAGGAATTAAAGTGTCTCGAAAGTGCTATCCAACCTACACCATGAGTGAATGCCACCGGAGACTTAGATCAACTCAAAAGTAGTCAAGAGGAAAGGAGCCTGGGACTTATCCTAAGCCTCAAAAAATACTCAACCTAGTAGAGATGGCTAGTTCAAGAAGAAAGCAGGGACTCACATTTTCTTAAGAAGTCAACATAAGGTAGTTTACTATAGTGAGAACTACCATAACAAGGCACTCATTTGCAATAAAGTTAGAAGAAAGTGTGGGGACTGACATCCTCCAAACAAGTGACCACTGGGGTGACATACTATAAAGGTAACATGTAGACCCGACCTATATTAGCTAATGAGTGAGTGTCATAGGGGACTTGCTCCCACATCAAAATAGCTTGAGACAAAAGATTTGTATTTATTTTTGTGCTTGTGCTAAAAAGAATAGGATGCCTCTAGGGGACTCTTACACCTACCTTAAAACATACTAGGGAATTATGAAATGATGCCATAGATGGAAATAAGAATTCCCACTAAGAAAGGATGTCACTTGGGTTCTATCACACCTAACTTAGTTATGTTAATCGAAATAGGATATCTCTTGAGTTCTCTTACACCTATTCTAATAGCATCAGAAGATTATGTTTGTGTTATGAAAGGGGGATAAGATGCCACTGGGGGACTCTTACACCTACCCCAAACACATCACGATAGAATCACAAGACAAGCAAACAACACTTTGAAAGATGAGAAGATTTGATGAATGGAAATTGATTTTTTTATTCTTTTTATTAATGATTATTTCAAACAAGTTTTATTTCATGGGTAATATTTCTTTAGATAGAGCACATTAATTGAAAGCATCGGTGTTCCCCTTTACAATTAATAAGTGATAAGATCCTCCTTAGGCCTTCTATGACATGGGGCCTTCCCAAGTGGGTTCAAACTTACCTCCCATCTTTTGAATAGCAACAATGGGTCTCCTTAGGACTAACAGAAGTTCTACTTGGAGAGACCTATGATGGACTAGCTTATTGTGAGCTTGAATCATTTTGGCCTTATACAACTCAAGATTCTAGCACACTCGTAGGAGACTTTCCTCCAAACCTTCGAGCTCTTCTAACCACAACTTTGCATTCTGCTCGGTAGTGTTCTTGTTATGCAATGCTATCCTTAGTGACGGGAGTTGAACTTCTAAGGGAAGAATGGCTTCGAAACCATACACTAAAGAAAGGGGGTAGACTGAGTTGGAGTTTGGCATGTGGTGTGGTAGGGCCACAAGGCTTCAACCAACTACTCGTTCCACTGTCATTTGTTGTCACCAAAAGTCTTCTTCAGTATTTGGATGAGAGTTTTGTTGAATGCTTCTGCTAAACCATTAGCTCTAGGGTAGTAGATGGTGGAGTATCTCTAATCTATATCATGTATTATGGTAAAGCTATTGATCTTCACACTTTTAAATGCATTACTATTATCAAATATAATTTATCGAGGCACCCTGAATCTATATACATTATAGTTCTTGAAAAACTGAAGCACATGGTGAACTGTGACCTCTCTGAGTGAGATGGCTTCCGTCCACTTGGAAAAGTACTCGGTAGCAGCCAAGATGAATCGATGCCCCTTAGAAGAAGGAGGATCGATCAGACCTACAATGTCGGTACCCCAACACTCAAATGGCCATGAAGCCAAAGTGGAGTGTAATGTTGGGTGGTTGGTGGAGGACCACACGTTTACATTGATGGCATCTCCTAGCTACGCCATATAATCTGATCATAAGGCCTAGTATCTAAGTCTTTTGATCTTCAACTTCATCTTCAGATCGGACTGATGCGCTTCACATAGACCTAAGTGTAGCTCAATTATAATGCCATGGGCTTTGTGTTTGTCTAAATAATGTAACCACATCTGGTAAAATGACCGTTGGTACAGGGTGTCATCAATAAGAGCATAGAAAAGAGCTCTTTGTTTCACCTGATGGGCTTGAGATTTCTCTTGAGGTAGTTTATCGGTGTTCAAGTAATCTATGAACGGTTGCCTCCAATCCAGCTCCTTGTCCATTTTGGCAATGATAACCTCTCCTTCAAGAGAAATTCTCTTGATGAGTTCCGAATCAATAAGGGATAAGACTTGTCTATTTTGGACTTTATTGAAATGAACTCATCTTACAGGCATGCCAACTCTTCGGCAAGTTTTTCCAAAGCATCACATGTTCTCTGCTCGGGAACCTTGTAGATGTGACTTCAAGAATTTGGGCCAACAACTTCATGGTATACTCATAGTAATGACAAACTTGAGAACTGTAGACCTAGCAATCTCGGTTGATGACCAACTGAGAATCTCCAAAGATGTTGATGCTCTTGACACTAATAGTGATGGCTAACTAAACCGTAAATCAAAGCCTCTCATTCATTATTATGCGGGGTTGGAAAGATAGTATGAGAATCTCATCACATTTTGGAGTTAGAAGAACTATTCCTACCCCCCTTTCATGGGAGAATAGATCATGGTGCTTCACTTTAAGAAAAGAAGCGAACCATCAAAATACATCTCCCATCGGCGGTTGCTGGCCTCCCCTAAGTTCATGATTTGTTCATCATGGAAATCATCACTAAGTGGAGAATCTAAAGGAAGTGGGTGTGCTACTAAGAAATCTGCTATTTCCTGACCTTTTACTGCACATAGGGGTACAAAAGTGACATCAAACTACAAGAGTATCATGGACCAACGAGCCAAACATCCAGAAAGCGTTGACCATGTCATGAGGTATTGTAGTGGATTTATTCTTGAGATCAAGTTCACCTAATGAGAAAGCATGTAGTGTCATAGCTTCTGAGATGTAAAGATCAAAGCTAGGCAATGTTTCTCAATAGGTGGATAGTTTACTTCAAGAGGGATCGACGATGAGAGGTAAGAGAGCTTTCCTTCCCTCATCATGGCTTGGGCCAATGAGCATCAGAGAGTTTCCCAATGCAGCAGTGTAAAGGATCAATGGCCTGTTAGGGATATGGGCTATGAGAACTGGTGGCTTCATCAAGTATTCTTTGGCATCTTTGAATGCGTGCTGACACTTATCATCCCACTTGAAGTTGGCATCCTTTTGACAAGTGAGAAGGGCTTGCATCTCCAGATAAGATAAAGCATCTTAGATATGCCACCATCCTTGAAAGGATCTGTTAAGTTAAACTCTTAGGAGGTGGCATTTATAAGATAGCTTTAATCTTTTCAGGATCTATTTCTATTTCCCGGTGTCAAATAACAAACCCAAGGAATTTCTCTAAAGTGACTCCGAATGCACACTTAGGGGATTCATTTTAAGGTTATATTATCTTAACCGTTGAAAAACTACTCTTAAGTCAAAGCGGTGGTCTTCCTTTTCTCTGCTTTTGACTACTAGATCATCAATGTAGCACTCAACCTGATGATGGATGAGTTCGTTGAAGATCTGAGTCATGGCCGTTGGTATGTAGCACCAGTATTTTTAAGGCTGAAAGGCATGACCCTATAACAAAAGATTCTGATCAGGGTTTGAAAAGTAGTGTTTCTTTTATCTTTAAGAGACATCTTAATTTAGTTATAGTCAGATGATCCATCCATGAAAGAGAACACAACATGAGATGAGGTAATGTCTACCATTAACTATGGTATAGGAAGAGAAAACTCATCCTTAGGACATGCCTTGTTTAAGTCATTAAAATCAATGCAAATGTGAATTTGGTCATTCTTCTTCTTAACTAGGATGACACTAGCTAACCAGGTAGGATATTTTTCTTCCCTGATGAAACCAGCATTGATCAATTTTTTGACTTCAAAAATGACCTGTTGTTCAATTTCTTATCACATGCGCCTAGGAGCTTTCTTAATAGGGGTAATGTTAGGGTATATTGCTAGCTTGTGGACTACAACGTCAGGAGATAATCTAGGCATTTCTTCATAACTTCATGCAAATTTAAACTCAATCAATAGCCTAACTAATTCATTAGTTTCTTCATAAATGAACATGTATGTCGGCAGAATTTTCTTCTGTCCCAAGGTTGATTTCTTTTGGCTTATCGATTATTGAATGAATATCCTCTTCAAACTCTAGTAGTGCCTCTTTGACTTGGAGATCATCTATCAAGTTTCTAAATGACACATTCTCATAAGAGTTGGGGATGTGAGAAGAACCTATCGACTCTAAATGGTTGGTAACAACTAACTAAATTTTCATCAAGACACTATGTCAATCCTATCGCTCTTGATTGTGCTTCCATGTATTGTTCCATTTTTTTTGAAATATTCTTACCTGCTTTGGAATGTGTGAGGAACTAAACTTTTCAGAAGATTTTGAACACAAGGTGAGTAAAAGTTAATTCCATTAATTTTAAAGTATCTTCCTCAAGTCCTACATCAAGCTTTGGACTTGAGGATGATGAACCCAAAAAATGACCTCTTCGCTGTCACTGGAAGACTTAGGGACTTCTTAACTACTAAACCTTCAACTTTGAGATGTAAGTGATAAGAGCTAAGGTTCCCAACCGCTAATAGTTTCACATAAACCAGATTCGAATAATTTGCTTTGCTTGGAGGTCTGGTCTTCATCTCTGGTTGGATAAAAAGTCACCTTCAATAGAGCCGGCTGAGAGGGGTTGGTTAGTATACTAATCACATTAGACTTATCCTCCGAGCTAGATTCCAAGTCTATGTGAATAGTAGGGGTACTCCTATGAACTAGAACAGGACCTTTATTGGCTGAAGGCCAACTAAGGGGTCTCCCACCTCTAGAACTACCTCTATTTCTTCCTTTGCCTCTACCTGGTGGAGGTTGAGCCATCTTATCCACATGTCCATATGATGGAATGAATTGTGGGTGGAATGTGATATGTGGATCCACTTCTTCTTCAATTCTCCTTTCTTGCTCATTTGAACTTTTCTTTTCCTTTTCATTTTCTTTTCTCTTCTTTTGCTTTATTTTCTTTTACTTTTGTATTTGCATTTGAATTTTGTCCAAGTTCATGAGAAAGGGTATTTTGAGGAAGATAATAGGTCGCATCCTCATAGATCTCAACCTCTCTAATTGAAAATGACTTTTCATCTCATTGACATGCACTCAATTCCATCTTTTGAACTTGATGCATGAAGGGAGGATGGAATGATCTTGTTCTGATGTATCAAAGGCCTACCAAGCAAAGTAGTGAATGAAGTATTTGAATCAATGATGTAGAACTTGGCTTAAGTCTTCCAATCAATGAACTCCAATGATAATACTATAGAACCTAAAGCCCCCCGCCTTGATCATTGAATCCTCTCAACATCATTATATCTCCTCGAAGAGTTGAGATGTCGATCTTCAAGGGGTCTTTAGACATAATCATGCACAATCCATAAAGAACCTTGATGAGTCTAAACTGTCCATGTCGACTGTAATGTATAGGGGTCGGTTGTACTCCAAGTTCCCCAGTATAAGGTCTTCATCTGAAGGTGATCCCTTGGGCTTCTTTTTATAGTGTGCTTCCTCACCTATATGTATGAGCTAAGTATATTTCAGATGAGGGCCTTGATTAGTGACTCCCTCATCTCTTTGGGTAAGACAAGGGCTCATATATGCTTGGCTTAGATGATAACTTTTTTAGATGAGAAAGGATGTTGTAGTCCACCTTCGACTGGTCTTCCACAAGTGTATCTAAAGGTGGAGCATCATATGGAAGGGCTTCTTGATCTTCAGTACCAATGACTTGTTTACCTCTATCTAGAGGCCGCTTAGGAAGTAGAACCTTGCCACTATGACTTGAGTAATCTCTGAGGCAAGGTGGTGGCAAGTTCTACTGCACTTCGCTCACCTACAACTTCTCCTATGGGACTCTCAGAATCAGATGATTCCAAGTCTATCTCAAGAGGTGAACCTAGTTGTATTCAGAGCTGGAAGATCCAACTCTAAATCAAAAAGAGGAAGATCGAAATTGTTATAGTTAATTAGACTTGAAGAGTTATCATTAGGAATAGAAGAAGATAACTCATCAGAAGAGACACATATGTAATTCAAATCAACTTTTTGTTCAATTTCTTGGAAGTATTTGGAGGTACAAAGTAGAAGTCAAGTAGAGTGAGTGGAGTAAGGGATTTGATGCCCTTATTCACTGATACAAGAGTTCTGCTAGTAGAATAAATAGAAGAACTAGCTAAAGTGGAAGAATTCACTAGTGTGGAAGATGCAAGGTCGGAATCTATGGTCGTGTATGCTAAGGGGCTATCCGCCGACACATGTCTAACGCTGCTGAGCTCCCACTTTCCTAGAGTTGGCATTGGCACCTTCTAAACCTTTCTTGGTGTTGGAGGTTTAAGCTGACTCAGGCACTTGCAAGGAAAGCTTCTTGATCTTCTAAATTATTTTCTTAGAGGTTTTAAATAAAGAGATGTCCCAACCTTCTTTGGTTTTGGTAGGATTACTTGTATCCCCAAGGATTACTCTAATGGAACTGGAAGGTTGTTCCACAAGGTATTCCTTTGGGATAATGATAGCACCAATCTTGAAACTGTGTTCAAGCCAATCCTTAAATGTAAAGTAATCCTCCAAAATATGGCCTAGCATATGGTGGTAAGGGAAAAAATTTGGATCATAACTTTTATCGACTTCCTCCGGTCTCCTAGGCTTGGATAGCTGAAAATCAGGTTTCAAGAGGTTCTTAAAATTTTTTTTGATTACCTCCCTCTTAAAAGAATAAGGTTTGTTTAACTTATCTAAAAGAGTAGGTGGACCATAGCTACCTGGCGGCAGATATGCATGCCACTGCTACTGGTGGTATGGCTAAGGCGGTGGCTGTGCTGGCCGTGGAGGCTGAGGTGGAGGCCAGTATGGTTGCCTCGGTGGTGGCAAAGGAGGTGGAGGCTGCTAAGGTCGTGGTCTCTCAGACTAATCTCTAGCTGGCTGCTTCCCTTTATCAATCGCTGCTACTACTCCAGGTTTCTTCTAATAGACCTTTTGAGATTTCTGCTTTGGTGAATGATCTGGAAAAGGAACTGTTTGGCCTCTCCTTGTAGACTAACCGCTTTGTTGATTAGCTTCTCAAATATCTTTATGGTGAAGCCCTTATGCATGAAGGCGATCGGGCCATGGATATTCTTCAAGAGAATCTTAATGACATGCTGTTCAGACAGTTATGGTTCACACTTCATACTCAGGTTGCACCATTGGGGAATATAATCAATAAGTGACTCACCGAAGTGCTGTTGGGCTACAACGAGATTTCCTACAGTAACCCTTCTCTGAGCTCCATCAAATCTCTTGATGAAGAGTTGCTCTAACTTAGCAAATGTCTTGAGAAGTGGACGCTCAAGATACCAATCAAAAGTGATACCTGCTAGGCTACTGACAAAGAGTTTAAACGAGTAAAGCGTTGCTGCCACCTGGCCCTGAAATGAGCTATATGCTACCTCAGATTCCCACTGCCATTGAAGCTCTTGAAGGAAGGAGACACGAAACCCTTGGGATACTAGATAACATCGAATACCTCTAGGTAGGGCCTACCCTTTGGAACCGATGATCCTCCCTGGGATTGAGCTAAGGCTTCCTTCACCTACTGCTCAACCATGGATTTCAGATCTTTTTCATGTATGGAGGTACTATCCACCACCTTTAATGGAACCAATCACCTCAATAAGGACTCCTAAGGATATGGGTCTGCATATGTACTAGGGATTCTTCCCCTACTTTACATGGAAAAGTAAAGCAGGATTTATTTTAAATCGAGTTTGCTAAGTTCCCTACAGGAGCAAGCCCCCATAGTTAATTACATCCTAAAAGATGGGATCCCTTATGAAAACTCTCGATTAAGGTAAATGATCATTGTCTTTGAAGATTTCAATAGAGAAGGACTATCAATCGATTGGTTTGTATTTGAAGATCAAATGGGATTGATCAAAAGAGGGAGTTATTATCGAATCCAAAATGGAAGATAAGTAGGAGATACCCGATCGGGAAACCTAGCGAGCATCTCAAACTATTCTATAGTTGGGCTTTACATTTTAGAAATTGATTTAGTTTGTTTGAGTTGTATTTTTCATTAGAAATTTAGGACTTATAATTCCTTAACACAAGATTAAGGAAGTGCTTAAGAGGTGAGGAATTATGCCTATGGCCCACAAGGGGAGAAGCAACCTCAGAACCTAAATCTAGGGAGCTTTGGCGAGTGCCAAAAGCATAACCACAGATCACCAATGGAGTCGCCAGAAAAATCTGTGGTGAATAAATCTCTTATAGGGAGTCGCCAGAAAAATCTGTGGTGAATAAATCTCTTAAAGGGAGTCGCCTTTCAAATCTGTGGAGAAAAATAGAAGAGAAGGGTTAATTCATTAATTATCCTTTTAAACAATTTTCAAAAATTCTAAAAATTTCCAAAACTTAATCAATCAACCTTCAGTATGCTTAGCTGTTCAATATTCTAAGTCTAATTAAGGAAATTAAAACCCCTTTCATAAGAATGAAAATGGATTTTAAAAGAACTTAAGTTAAACCCCTTAGCTTAATTAACTTTTAGTTGTGAGCCAAATTGCATTAGACCTTTTCATTATTAGGTGCATTACAAATTAAATACCTTGTGGGTTTTATGTCATCTCTTTGGCTCATAATTACTTAGTTAATTTTTTGAAGGTTGTGTAGATAAGGGTTAATTAAGCCACTTAATTCATACTCTAACATAATCAATGTTTAAAAATGAATTTAATTATCTAAAAATTAAACAAAAATATGAAACACATGTGGAAATGGGTTAGGAATAGTAAACTCATCTCACCTTTTCAAAATTAAATCAAATTTTAAACTAAACAAAATCATTTTGAAATTCACTTTGATTTATTCTAAATTTTCTTATTCTTTAAGAATGTCTTTAGGATTTAAATAAAGTGACTTTGTTTTTATGCTTTCATTGCTTCATATCTTTTCCAACAAGTTAAGTTGTATGCCATGTGATTCTTGCAACCATAATTTCATGTTTCAAATTTTAAAATAAAAATCTATTTACTTTATGTCAAATGTGCATGTGTTGGCTAAAGTAAGATATGAATGGCTATTATAACTACTAAATCCAAAGTATTTTCAAAACTTATAAATAAAGTATTAAATCTGAAATGGTGTTATTCTTATACTTTAATTATAAGTTTGCATGTGATGAATTATAAAGTAATGTTTAGTGTAGCCTTTCCTTCCTTTCTTATATTAGCATGGTTTTGAATAGGGGTTAGTAAGATGTAGGGTTCATTTGAAAAGAACCCAATACTTACTTAATTTCAAACCCTATTCATCCCTATGCTCTCACTCAAGAAGGATTGAATATGCTTGCATAAATAAATTGCATAAACAAAAATGAAACTATTAAACAACTTTTGCATCTTCCTTTTCCACATTATTTCTTTTATATGCATGTTAGTATTTAAGGAAAGTGATATATTAGTCTGGACAACCCCGAGACTGTGAGGCTTTAAGTAGTCCTAAGTAGGTCTTGTACCTTACACCTCTGGTTAACAAAGGAGTTGTAATCACTTATGCATTTCCTACTTTCATGCATGTATGTGAAATTTTGGATAAGGAAAATCTTTTTGACTTAAGAAAAATCGTGCATCAATCAACTTCTAAATTTTCTTAAATGGATTACTTAGCATGCATCATAAAGTGTGTTAACTACGCTCATTTGCATGTATAAATATGCTTAGGGTCCATCCATATGCATGTTATATATGTTGGGAAAGAATTGAAGTAATGTGTGTTATGTGAATTTTGATTCATTTTATTTAATCTTAAAATGCCTTTCTTTTTGAATAGGTTTGTTTAGGGTTTGTCTAAACTTAGGATTGATGAAAATATGTAATCAAAACATTCACCTAATTAAAATTAAAATGTGAACTTATCTTACAAATTACTTAAGGATTAGGGAAGGAAAGAGAAGTTCCCTTCTCTTTCCCTCTCTTTATAACTTAGTAATTAATTGTATGTTTCACTCAAAACAAATTAAAACTTGAAGTAAAAATGACCCAAAATACTTAAACAACTTAAATAAAACCCTCCTCTAAGTTTAACATGTCTTTCACACTTAGAAAACTTGAACCTAAAGTCCTAAACTAAGCATGCCTCATAAACCTTCAAAGCACACACAATAGCCTAAGTCAACACTTCTAGCCTTAGGTCAGGTCGGTGCATGGTTTGATGTTATATTTTCTTTTATGACATATATTTTAGACTAGATGTTAGGATGTATGCTCATAGAATGGATGGTAGGACGTACTTAGTCTAACTATTCTTTTCTGAGGGTTGCTAAAGGGCTGCTATCATAAATAAAAATATAAATGCTTCTTGCTTGGTGCTTATACCCCAAGCATAATCCATAGTCTAGTGGACTTAGTCACCCATGTGTGGGGTGATAAGTCTAATATACATACTTGGGATTTGTGTTGTGTGATTTAACTAACCCTTGTTTTACAGATGTTCGCTAGATTTTCCCTTTTCCTTTTCATGTAAAAATTTGTATATATAGGATTTTGGAATGATTTGTTATGGGGGATTAGGATGAATATTGGTCATAAGATCCTATCTTATGTACCATGTGAAGCCTTGGAGTATCTACCATTCAACCATACAAAGGAAGATCCAAAGAAGAAAAGTAGAAAAGAAAAGAAAGAAAGAAGAATAAAGCTTGAAGACCCCCCATAACAATGAATTCCTTTGCTTAAATTATAATTTAATTCATTTGTAATACAGGTTATATAAGGGTAGAGCTTGACTACCCAATTTGATATTTTCTGGTTTGTGCGGTGGTGCCCGACCACAAACGGCCACATATTCTTTTTGTGATTAGCTTTATAAATTGTTTGATGATCTGTTTAGCTTTTTAATTAAGTGACATGCTTTTCCTAGTTTCTTCTTTGATTTATGTATGGCCTGGATGTGGATTAGGCTCTTCAGGGAAAAATAAATTATTTACCCAACTTAACAATTCAAACTAAAACTAAATAACTCATAACCTCACATAAAGCTTAGGATTAAAATCAAGGTAAAAGAATTAGCAACCCCTTAGCTAGATGAGCATTTCTTTATAATATCATGCACAAATGCATCTTATTTCACACTTGATTGGAGGGCTTCCACATTTTCTAGAGAACCCCACTTGACCTTTGAGGGCCATCATGGAAACTCACCTCCTACCTTCTCACTGATTTTGGCCAATAATCTGATTTCTCATGCATTAGTCATAAAAATCCTATTAGCCTGAGTCAAAATGATTGTCCAAAAAATGAAATAAAATGAAATTTGGAATGCATTAGATTTAGGTCATTTTAAGCATACCCATTACATTATCTATTCCTTTAGAGGAATTAAAGACTTAGTAATAAAGCAATAATGCGTAACTGGAACGAAGTACATCCAATAAGCATAAAGACTTGCCTACATGTATTTAAAATTATAGGAGGAGTTAGTTGGTGGCCACTCCCAGGCAATTGTAAGTCCAAGCTGTCAGGTGGTTTGTCCTCTCTTATGGAGGCAAACCAATTACCCATTTTTGCCTTAGATTTAGGTTGTGCTTCCGACCCTCGTCGAAGCTCCCTAGATTTAGGTTCTAAGGTTGCTTCTCCCTTTGCGGGCCATAAACATAATTCCTCACCTCCTAGGCATTTCCTTAATCTTTTGTTAAGGAATCTTAAGTCTTAAAATTCTAATGAAAATACAACTCAAATAAACTAAATCAATTTCTAAAATGTAAAGTCCAATTTTAGGATAGTTCGAGATGCTCACTAGGTTTCCCTAGCATCGTGAGCATCTCCTACTTAGTCCCATTCTAGCTTCGATAATAACTTCCTCTTTTGAACAATCCCATTTTATCTTCAAATACAAACTAATCGATTGATAGTCCTTCCCTATTAAAATCTTCAAAGACAATGATCATTTACCTTATTCAAGAGTTTTCCTAAGGGATCCCATCCCTTAGGATGTAATTAACTATGGGGGCTTGCCCCTATAGGGAACTTAAAGAACCCGGTTTAAAATAAATCCTGCTTTACTTTTCCATGTAAAGTAGGGGAAGAATCTCTAGTACATATGCAGCCCCATCATCCTTAGGAGTCCTTATTGAGGTGATTGGTTCCATTAAAGGGTAGTGACTTCTATCTTTCGAGATAGTACATTATACCTTGACGTACTGCGATCATCAATTAGTATATATCATGCTGGCATCTTACTAAGATGAATTTCTATGAGGTCTCTTCTTTCTTTTCTCCATAGATTTTAAAGGTGACTCCCTATAAGAGATTTATTCACCTAAATAGAAGTTTCATTTTCAAATAAAACTAACAAAATATTTTTTAAAAGCACAAATGGACATCTTCTTTCAATTCATTTTGATGAAGATTTCATTTTCACAAAATAAAATGAACAATCATCTTTTCCAAAAATCACAATCAAAATCATAAAGTTTTCAAATATCACACATGAATCTTTCTATTCAATACACTCACACTTATTGAATGGAAAGTTCATTTCCAAACAAAAGTAAATTTTTCAAAAATCACATAAGAATATCCACATTTAATATAGTCAAATTTATTAAATGAATATTTCATTCTCAACTAAAAATAAATATCATTCAGGAAATCACACTTGAACATGTTTTACATATGTTTTAAGTTGAAATTCCTCCCTTTAAAAAAGCAAACAAATCTCACACAAAATAAAATTTTTATATTTCAAAAATAAGATTGACCTCCATTCTACATACTTAAATTTGTTGAGTGGAAGTCCTCTTTTCAAAACATTAAAACTTTAACAATCATATTTCAAAAAATTTCAAACAACATTTTGGAATTTCACTTAACATACTCAAATTTGCTAAGTGAAGTTTCCAAACCCAAAATCAAGAATCAACAATCACATTTTAAAATTTTCAAAGCACATTTGGAACTTCATTTTACATACCCAAATTTGTTAAGTGAAGTCTCCAAATTCAAAATCAAAATTTCTTAAATATTTGGAACTCCACTTAACATATCCAAATTTGTTAAGTGAAGTCTCCAAATTCAAACTCTTCATTTTCAAAATTCATAAAATTATAACTTCTAACCAAATTTGCAATCCTCTATCAAAAAAATTTTCAAAATTATTTTGGAACCTCATTTAGCATACTCAAATTTGCTAAGTGAAGTTTTCAAATCAAAATCAAACATTTTCAAAACATATTTTGGAACCTCATTTAGGATATTTGCTAAGTAAAGTTTCCAAATCAAAACAAAAAATTTTTCAACACATTTGGAACTTCATGCATACCAAATTTGCTAAGGAGAAGTTTCCAATTTTCAAAACTAAAATAAATCAAAATTTTTTTTGAACACATATTTGGAATTTCATTTCATACTCAAATCATTTCAAAATTGGACTTCTTGTTTAGCATACCAAATTTACTAAAGTTAAATCTCCACTTTCAAAACACGTTAAAAATGACACAAAACACTTAGGATTCCCACAAATTTGGTGATCCTACCTTTTCAAAATCAAAACATCAAAATGAAACACTTGGATTTTCTTAGCATACCTAAATTTGCTAAGAATCCATTTTCAAAAATCAAACAAAATACACTTGGGTTCTTCACTTTGCATATAAATTTGCTAAGTAAAATTCAAAATTTTCAAAATCAAATAAAATAAAATTCACAAAACAATCACTTACACTTTACTTAGCATACCTAAATTTGCTAAGCAAGGAAAATTTGAAATCAATCAAACAAAAAAAAATCAATTTGACCCTTACTTTAACATACCTAAATTTTTTAAAGGAAAGGGTCATCAAATCAAAAATTCGAATTCAAAATAAAAATGAACCTATGGAAGCAACCTTATCAAAATTTTGAATTCAAATTTCAACATACCTAAATTTGTTGAAGTTGGATTCATATTCAAATTCCTCTTTCAATCAATCTTCTCAAATCCATTTTTATCCCACTTAACACTTCTAAGTTGTTGGATGTGGGTTCAACTTTTTAAATTTCAAAATTCAAAATCTATGGAAATAAATTACAAGTTCATTTCAAAATTCTTTATATTCGATTAATTTCAATTCAATTTGATCTTATAGTATAATGTGATTCTTAAATGTTTGTCTTCACGTTCCCCCACAGTATGGATCTAGCTTTAGATTAGGCATACTTCCCTCGTCTAGACCATACTTGATTCACTTTGGTAGGATTTGAGGGGCAGATTATGGGGAACCTCTCATTTTGGCGGTGGGGTGTGGCCATCATAGACTTTCCCCGATTGGATATCTCCTCATTGAAGAGGAAAGTTGTGGTGAACCCGATTTCAGTTTCTGTTCCATGATCTTAGTGCTAGCTCAGTTGATTCATTAGAGTTTCTCTGCCCAGTCATACCATGTATCCCTCAAGAGTAAGGCTCCCTAGTTTTGGGCTTGCCTCCCACATTTGAGTATGGTCTAGCTCACACTCCTCCCATCCTACACCGGTAGGAACAAGAACCGTATGATCAAGCGGTGCCACACTGATAGTAGGGGAAGGTGCCATCATAATGAGTCTCCCATCTTCACTTCAGTTATGAAAACTAGTTTCATCCTCTCTAGATTAGACAAGAGGATGCAGGAGGATCATTTGTCACCTCCTCGGTGGTACATTGCATCGACAATTTATAGGTAGGAGGTGTATGCCGACCTCCATCTATTAGGTGGCGAGCATACAGAGTCAGTCGACTCAATTTGATCTTGATTATTCCCCATAGTGTGGGAGGCGATTCATTGGGAGGGCATGAGGCCATACATATCACATTACTAGCGAGAGAGGGTTCTCGGTCGCTTTACTTTTGGTTGATTTTTCCACTTCGGCACTACCATGATCATTATATTCTTCTCATTGGGACTAGCCACCATAGTAGGGTAGTTCCTATGCACGGAGAGTCAGTGGTGTCTCCACCCCACCACTCTACCCCTCGTCATCGGTGATAGGTTTTGACATCTCCCATTCCATCTAAGGCCATGAAGGCTGCATTCGGGAAAAAATGTACCCCGTTGGTGATTCGGCTATGGCCAAGGGATCCTACTCCTCCTACACCACACATTTTGGAAGGGTTTAGCTCTCCTGCTCGACCATCTACCCTAGTGGTTATGTGAAAGGAGTGGCGACCCCAAAGCATCGTGGTCGTTCCTTCACCAACTTTGCCCATACTAGATGGAGATGGTGGCTTATCAAAATATCGAGATGATTGTTGATTATAGTGGTAGAGGATCATCCTAGGATTGTTACCCCTATTACAGTCAGTAGTAGTCAAGAGTATCATTTTTCTAATGAGTATAGTTCTCACATGATTGATTCTCCAACAGCAGGGGAGGTATGGTGCCTCTTGTATGATGTGATCCCACCACCCGTCACCAATCATTTGTGCAGTTGATGATCATTCTCTTGATGACATAGCGGCTCATTATTTCATGGAAAAGAAGGAGATCTTAGGTATGATTGGTTAGATGAGAAGATCGACTTCCATCCCAACAAAGATGATTTATTGAGACTATGGTTTGCATGGTAGATACTAGGGTATCTCTCCTCAGCATGGACTATGGAAGGTGTTGAGGGCAGGAAACCACCCCACATCCACCCCGATCAAAGCAAGGATGAAGATAGAGGGATGGAGAGAAGATTGGATTAAACTTCTTAGCATTAAAACCAAGCCCATTCTACCGTCGGCGAGTTGGTGCATGTCTTAGACCCGACAGATTTTACCTCCAGAGGAAGGTAACACCAGTATAGGAAGGTAGTGGATAGTACCTCCATACATGAAAAGAATATCAATCCATGGTTGAGCGGCAAGTGAAGGAAGTTTGGCTCAAGCAGGGAGGATCATCGGTCCAAAGGGTAGACCTACTAGAGGAATTTGATGCAATCCAATATCCCAAGGTTTTGTGCCACCTTCCTTCAAAGTTTTGATGGCGTGGAAACCCAAGGCACATATTGCACACTTGGGGCCAATTGTTTTGCGGTGGCGGTGATGCTTTTATCTCTTCATGTAGCTTAGGGGATAGCTTCTGATTGGTATGCTGAACTTCCCAATGTTGAAAGATTTCTTTGAGTTAGAGTAACTCTTCATCAAGAGGTTTCTGGAGCTTCAAAGGGTCTATTAGGATCGTTGTAGCTCAACAAAACCATGGTGAGTCACTTGTTGATTATATTCTCGGCATAACTTGAGTATGAAATGCAACCACTATCACACATTGAGATTCTCTTGAAGAATATCCATGGCCTCACCTTCATGCTTAAGGGTTCACCATCAAAATTTGAGAATTAATCAAGGTGGCTAGTCTACAAGGAGAGGCCAACAGTTACCTTCTCCGGATCTACCAATAAAGCCAAAATGAAGATAAATGAGAAGAAGCGGGAGGTGATAGCGATAAGGGGAAATAGTTAGCTAGAGAAGCGGTTTGAGACCTTGTGCTCACTGTACCTCACCTCCTGCCACCCGAGGCGACCCTCCGGCCTCCAACTCCATGGCCGGCACCACCTCCTCAACCATACCATGTGTAATGGCATACATACCCCGGTGGTACCATCCACTACTCTTAGATAAATTAAAACCATACTCATTTTAAGAGGAGATGTGAAAATCTTTAAGAATCTCTTAAAAAAACCTAACTTTATTTACAAATCTAGAGGGAGGAAGTGGCAAAAGTATGATCCAAACTTTTACCTACCACTGCATGCTAGGTCATGTTTTGGAGGATTGCTTTACATTCAAGGACTGGCTTGAACATACAGCTTTTGAGGTGTTGTATCCCAAAGGAATACCTTGTGGAACAACCATCCAGTTCCATTAGGGTAATCATTGGGGATACAGTGATCCCAAAACCAAAGAAGGTTGGGATATCTCTTATCCAAAATCTAAGAAATGTTGAAAAATCAAAAGCTTTCCTTGTAGGTGAGGTCAAACCTCCAACATCAAGGAGGTTTTGCAAGTTGGTGCCAACTCAGGAAAGGGGGCTTAGCGGTAGCATGTGTCTAGATAGCCCATTAGCACCACGCCGTCGAGTCCACCCTCCGACTTAGTTGTAGCTTCCACATCGGCAACTTCTTCCACTCCAGCTAGCTTTTCTACTTCTACTAGTAGAACTCTTCTATCGGTGGATAAGGACATCAAATCCCTTACCCTACTCACTTTTCTTGATTTTTACTTTCTACCTCCAAATAATTCCACTAAATTGAAGTATAAAGCTAGTTTGAATTACATCTGTGCCACTTCTGATGGGTTGTCTATTTCTATTCTTAATGATAACTCTTCAAGTGAAAATAATTATAATAATTGATCTTTTTCTTTCGATTCAGTTGGATTTTCCTACTTTGAATACTATGGTTCACCTCTTGAGATAGACTTGGAATCATCGATTGATGGTCCCATAGGAGAAGCTATAGGTGAGCGGCGTGCAGTAGAACTTCCATTACCACCGCCCTGAGATCAAGTCAACCTCCATAGTGGCAGGTTCTACCTTAGGTAGTACCTCAAGATAGAGGGAAACAAGTCATTGGTTTGAGGATCAAAAGCCCTCCACAGATGCTCCACCCTTGGATATGCTTGTGGAGGATCAAAGGTGGACTACAATGTCCTTTCTCATCTAAGAAAGTTGTCATCTAAGCTAAGCATATATGATGCCCTTGTCTTATCAAAGAGATGATGGAATCACTAATCAAGGCTCTCCTTGATCTACAAAATATGCTTAGCTTGTGGTGAGGAAGCACATTATTAGAAGCTCAAGGGATCACCTTCAGATGAAGACCTTCTTCTGGGGACTTGAGCACAATCGTCCCTCATTCACGGTTGACATGGGTAGGTGACTAGAGTTCTCATGGATAGTGCATCATGGTGAACATTATGAGTCTAAAGACCCTTGTCTATTTGAAGATCGACATCTCTACAAACCAAGGAGATTGGATGATGTTGAGAGGATTCAATGAACAAGGTGAATGAGCTTTAGGTTCCATAGTGTTGCCTTTAGAGATAGGTGATTGAAAGACTAAAGCCAAGTTTTTTTATAATTGATTCGAATACTTTCATCGCTTTGCTAGGCAAGCCTTAAATACATTTGAATAAGATAATTCCATCCTCTCTCCATCAATACATGAAGTTCAGGAAGAATGGGATTGAGTGTTGTGTCAAAGGAGATGAAAAGCTATTTTTAGTTAGAGAGGTTGAGATATATATGAGGATGCGACCTATCTTCCTCAAAACACCCTTTCTCGTGAACTTGGACAAAATTCAAATTCAAAAGCAAAAAAGAAAATGAAGAAAAAAAAATAAAAGAAAATAAAAAGAAAGAAAAAAAAAAGAAAATCCAAGTGAACAAGAAAGGAGTTGAAGAAAATAGATGCATATCACATTCCACGGTTCATTCCATCATATGGACATGTGGGTAGGATGGCTCAACCTCCACAGACAAAGAGGCGAGAAATAGAGGTAGTTCAGAGGTGGAAGACCCCTGTTGGCCATCACAATAGGGTTCAAGTTCATAGGACCCTACTATTCACATAGACTTGGAATCCGGTTTGAGGATGAGTCTAAGGTGATTGTATATACCAACCTCTCTGTTCCATTGGAGGTGACTTTTCAATCTAGACAGACCGGCGGCCTCCGGCAAAGCAAAGTATTCAAATCGGTTTATGTGAAACTAGGCGGAGTTGGGAACCTTAACCTCACTTACATCCCCAAAAGTTGAAGGTTTAGTAGTTAAGGAAGCCCTAAGTCTTCCATGACATATAGAAGAGATTCTTTTTGGGATCATCATCCTCAAGTCCTGAAGTTGATGTAGAGCTTGAGGAGGATACTTTTAAAGAATTAATAGAATTATCTTTTGACTTTTACTCGCCTTCTATTCAAAATATTATACAGAAAGGTTTAGTTCCTCACATATGGTCCAATCATAGGTCAGAGTACTTAGACAAGCTATGGAACAACATAGACATGGAAGCACAATCAAGAGCAGGACTAGGATTGGCGTGGGTCGGTCGATGATGAGATTATTTCTTTGTTGTTACCAATTTGGAGTCGATAGGTTCTTCTCACACATCCCAACTCTTATGAGAATGTGTGTTTAGAAACTTGATGATCAGATGATCTCCAAGTCAAAGAGCTCAATTTGAAGAGATTCATTCAACAATGACAAGCTTAAAGAAATCAACCTGGGATAGAAGAAAATCCTGCGACATACATCGTTCATTCTTGAATGAAGAAGAAACCAATGACTTAGTTAGGCTATTGGGTGAGTTTAAAGGCCTTGCATGGAGTTATGAAGAAATGCAGATTATCTCACATAGCAATCTAAGCTAGCAATAGATCATCTACCTATTAAGCAAACTCCTAGATGCATGTGATTAGAAATTGAACAACAAGTCATTTCTAAAGTCAAGAAATTGATTGATCTTTGGTTTCATCGGGAAGAAAAATATCCTACATGGTTAGCTAGTGTCATCCTGGTTAAGAAGAAGAATGGCCAAATTTGCATATGCATCAATTTTAGGGACTTAAATAAGGCATGTCTAAGGATGAGTTTCCTCTTCCTATACGAGTTAATGGTGGACATCCTCATCTCATGCAATTTTCTCTTTCATGGATGGGTCATCAGCTATAACCAAATCAAGATGTCTCCCAAGATGAAAGAAATACTTTTCAAACCCCTTATCGAATCTTTATTATAGGGTCATGCCTTTTCGCCTTAAAATCTTTGGTGCATACCCTGCGGGCCATGACTTCAGATCTTCAATGAACTCATCCATCATCGGGTTGAGTGTTACATTGATGATCTAGTAGTCAAGTAGAAAAGGAAGACCATCTCTTTGACTTGAGAGTAGTTTTCAAATGTTAAGATAATATAACCTCAAAATGAATCCCGAAGTGTGCATTAGTAGCTTCAAAATTCCTTGGGTTTTGTTGACACTAGAAATAGATCTAAAAGATTAAAGCTATCTTAGAAATGCCACCTCTAGAGTTTAACTCAACTCGGATCCTTTTAAGGATGGTGGCATATCTAAGATGCTTTATCTCAAACTATTGGGAGATGCAAGCCATTCTCACACTTGTCAAAAGGATGCCAAGTTCAAGTGGGATGATAAGTGTAAGCATGCCTTTGAAGACATCAGAAACTTGGTGAAGCCTATTCTAGCCTATCCAGGCCACTCATCCTCTACACTGCATTGGATGACTCTCTCAGTGCTCTGTTGGCCCAAGCCAATGATGAAGGAAAGGAGAGCACACTCTACTACCTCAGCCATCGTCTGATCCTTACTGAAGCAAACTATCCACCTATTAAGAAATATTGCCTAACTTTGATCTTTACATCTTAGAACCTATGGCAATATATGCTTTCTCATAAAGTGAACTTGATCTCCTGAACAAATCCACTGTAGTATCTTATAACACGGCCAATACTATCTGGATGTTTGGCTCATTAGTCCATGATCCTCTCATAATTTGATATCATAGTCATACCCCTTTGTGTGATAAAAGGACAAGCACTAGCAGATTTCTTAGCATCACACCCACTTCCTGCTGACTCCCCGCTTAGTGACGATCTCCCGATGAACAAATCATGAACTTAGGGGAGGCGACCGATGGGAGATGTATTTTGATGGCTCTTCTTTTCATAAAGGGAAGCACCATGATCTATTCTCCCAGAAAGCGAGGGTAGGAATAGTTCTCTAACTCTGATGTGATGAGATTCTCATACTATCTTTCAACCTGCACCAATAATGAAGGCGTATGAGGCTTTGATTGCCGGTCTGGAGTTAGCCATCACTATCAATGTCAAGAGCATCAACATCTTTGGGATTCTCAGTTGGTCATCAATCAGATTGTCGGGTCCTACAAGGTTCTCAAACCCAAGCTTCATCATTACTATGAGTATACCATGAAGTTGTTGGCCCAAATTCCACGAAAGTCATCTACAAGGTTCCAGCAGAACGATGCGATGCTTTGGCCAAACTTAAAATTGGCATGTCGAAGATGAGTCCATTTCAATAAGGGTCCAAAATAGATAAGTCATATCCCTTATTGATGTTGAACTCATCGAGAGACTTTCTCTTGAAGGGGAGGTTGTCATTGCCTATAAGGACAAGGAGCTGGATTGGAGGCTTCATAGACTATTTTGAACACCAAACTACCTCAAGAAAAGTCACAAGCCCATCAAAATGAAACAGAGCTCTCTCTATGCTTTTGTTGATGGCACCTATCACATCCTTTGACCAAATGTGGTTATGTGTTTAAACATGAAGCCCATGGAATTATAAGGTACATTCAGTCATGTGGAGCATCAATCGGCAAGATGAAGATGAAGATCAGAGACTAGGATACTACTTGGCCTTTGATGATTATAGACTACATGGATGTAGGAGATGTGTCGGTGTTAGGTACATGGTGTGGTCCTCCATCAACCACCCAACATTCTACACCTACATTGGCCTTGGCCATTTGAGTGTTGGGGTATCATTGTGGGCCTATTGATCCTCCTTCTTCTGGGTCATTGGTTCATCTTAGCACGACTACTTTTCCAAGTGGGTGAGCCATCCCACTCAGAGAGGTCACAACTCATGTGCTTTTTTTAGAACCATATCCATATATAAGTTTGGGGTGCCTGAATTATCGATAATGATGCATTCAAAATACTAAAATCAATAACTTTGCTAAAGACACATATAGATTAGAGATACTCCACCATCTACTACCCTAGAGAGAAAATGGTTTAGAGCATTCAATAAAACTCTCATCAAATACTAAAAAAAGATGATAACAATAACAATGATAGTGGAATGAGCGGTTGAGTTTGAAGCCTTGGCTGCCACACCACCAAACTCCAACTCAATCTACCCCATTTTCTTAGTGTATGGGTCCGAAGCCATTCTACCTTTAGAAGTTCAACTCCCATCACTAAGGATAACATTGGGTAGCAAGATCACTATAGAGTAATGCAAAGTTGTGGTTAGAAGAGCTCAAGGTTTGGAGGAAGTCACATGCGCGAACCTCGAGTTATACAAGCCAAAATGATTCAAGCTCACAACAAGCTGGTCCCTAGGTCTTTCAAGTAGGAGAACTTGTGTTAGTCCTAAGGAAACCAATTGTGCCCGAAGATGGGAGGCAAGTTTGAACCTATGTCATAGAAGGCCTACCAAGGAGGATCTTATCGACTTATTGATTAAAGGGGAACACGATGCTTCCAATTAATGGGCTCTATCTTTAAGAAATATTACCCATAAAATCATGTTTGAAAATAATTCTATAAGATAAAATCGATTCCATTTCATCAAAATCTTCTCTTCTTTCGAAGCATGTTTGCTCATCTTGTGAATCCACTATGATGTATTTAGGGTAGGTGTAAGAGTCCCCTAATGGCATCCTATCTATCTTTCATAACACAAACACAATCTCCCAATGCTACTAGAATTGGTGTGAGAGAACCTGAGAGGCATCCTATTTTGATTAGCACAACCAAGTAAGGTATCAGAGAACTCAAGCGACATCCTTTCTTAGTGGGAATCCCAACTATCATCCATGGCATCATTTCAATAAATCCCCCAAGCATGCTTAAGGTAGGTCTAAGAGAACATGTCCTATTCCTTTAACACAAGCACAAAAATAAACACAAATCTTTTATCTCGAGCTATTTGATGTGAGCAAGCCCTGTGGCACTCACTCATTAGCTGCTCTAGGTCAGGTTTACATGCTACCTCGTTAGTATGTCACCCCGGTGGTTCCTTATTTTAGGGGATGTCAGTCCCTGAGCTTTCTTCCTAACTTGACTATTGCAAACTAACGAGCACTTTATTAGTATGGTAGTCTTCACTAACTTTGTTTAAGAAGATGTGAGCCCCCGTGCTTTCCTCTTGAACTAATCATCATGATCTAACTAGGTTGAGTTTATTTAAAGTTTTGGATAAGTCCCCCAGAGGCTCCCTTCTTCTTGACTACTTTTAAGTTGATCTAAGTCCCCTAGTGGCATTCATTGAATAGTCACCCTAGGTCGGATGACGTCGGTGAGAGCGGACTATCCCAACAAATAATTACAACATAGAAGGATGTGGGTCCCGAGCTTTCTTCTAGCGATTATTGCAAATCGATGGGCACCTTAGGTTGGTTGATGTTCTATATATTGACTCACGGTGGATACACCACTCTTGGAAGATATGAGTCCCTTTCTCCTTGAGTTGGACCTATTTGATATATGACTAGCCATGTCATCTTCTCCAAGGTTTTGGATTAAGCCTTAGTGGCCCCATCCCTAGCACTATTTGGATCAGTCCTTTGCAACCCCATTTAGACACTACGGTTACTTTTGGATTGGTCCCCTTTCCTAGCCACCCACACGTGGTTGGAGAATTTGTTCAGCGGATGCAAAGATTCTCGCTTAGTTTAGTAAATTTGAGAAATATCCAGGCTAATATAAGCTCCTTCTCAGTTTGATCCCTCGTAAACTAATAGGGTTCACGATAAACAAACTAAACAAACAAATTAATTAAACGGATTAGATTCAAGCCCCAAAGGCCCCCCCAAGCGCATCTATCTTTAGGGGTAGTCGTGAGAACTCCCTATAGGAATTTCGACTACAGTTGAGATAAATCCCCGTGTACTCACTCATAGTTAGCCTTAGGTCGTTCAATATATTTTAAGCAGTTACATCATTCGCTTTGGAAGATGTAAGACTATGATGCATTCTTTCTAGCATGACTATGAAACAAACAGACCTAGGTCGGGATTTGTTGCCCAAAGCAACCGATCGTGGTCTTTTCTAGTGGAAGATGTGAGTCTCGCTTTCTTCCCTTGAATTGATCATTGCAAAGAAAGGCACTCCTTTGGTTGATAGTTCTCATTAGAAGCTATTCCTTTAGTTTGATAAATCTAAGATAGGTCTATATATAAGCTCCTTCTTAATATGATCCATCGCAAACCAATGAAATCCATCAAAATAAATTTAAAAAAAATTAAATTAATCTTTGACTATCTTTGAGCTCATTTAAGTTCCCCAGTGGCATTCACTAAATAGTCAACCCAAGGTCGGGTTCAATCTGTTGCCTTGCCAACCGCTCACCCTAGTGGATTCTTGTTTCTAGAAGATGTGAGTCACTTTCTTCTTAAGACTTGACCATTACATGCACTTGGTTGGATAGTCTACTTGTGGTTAGACTATTCCCTTTGGATTGGTAAATTCAGGTTAGCCCAAGGCCCTACCTTCAGTCCATCATCACTAATGGGACCCATCAAAATAAATTAAAATGAAATTAATCTTTCACTATCTTTGAGTTGATCTAAGTCCCAGAGATTCACTCAATAGGTAGGTTGTTCAATCGTGCCTTGCCTAGATCACCCCAACAATGGTCCTACTTTGGAGGATGATGTAAGTCTACACTTTCTTCTTAGTACAACTCTTGCATACCAAAGGCATTCCCTTTGGTTGGTTAGTCCTACTATAGTAGACTACCCCTGGATTGGTAAACCTAAGTGGTCTAGCCTCATGGCTCTACCGATTGATCCATCAAACCAATAGGGTCCATTTCAAAATCCAAAATTAAAAATTTGAAACAAAAACAAAATAATTAATCAATCAAACCAAATGCTCCTCCTTGATGCAAATCTTCTAGCTCCCAAAGACTTAAATTCTAATCCCTATGGATTCACCTTTTCGGATGACTTTAGCTTGCTTCCTGTGGAGAGTTCACTTGTCTATCTCTGAGTCAAACAAACAACAAATTGAAACAATCATCCCTAATGGAACTTAAATCAAATTCTCTCCCTGATACTCAAATCAAATCAAACCTTTCATCTTCTTGGATGATTTGAACTTCTAGTGAAAGGTTCACATACTTTATCCTGTGATTCCTCCTTCCCTCTCTTATGTCCTGACATAAGAGAGAGCCAATGCATTAAGCTTTCCTTCTACACCTTGGGTTAGTAGATTATCTCATTGTTTTTGTGATCATTTCGGTCAACACCAATACATGTGGTGTTCCTTTTCAATCACACCACACCTATTGGGCGCCCTTTGTTGACCTCATTTTTGGAATGAGCTCTCAACCCCTCCATCTTAGACATAGGACTTCTCTTAGACTTTAAGAATTTCTTAGTCTTAAGACACATCTAGTGATTAGGTGGACACTTAACCTAGCCCTAGAGACTTAGAAGAGTTAGTCGTAGGAATAAGTCATGCCTTTGGGGTGTTAGGAAAAATTGCTTACCCTATAGCTTGAACCACATTTTTCACTTCCTTCCTTCAAGACAAATTCAAATCAACTCCAACTCATATCAACTTCAACTCCAAATCAAACCTTGAATCAATTTCAATGGATTTTCTTAAATCATGAATCAATTCAAATAATTAAAACCCATGATTGAAATCAAATTCAAATTCCAAAATCTTCCTTTTGATTCTATCTTATGGACTTAGCTCAAATCAAATCAAATCATTCAAATTCTTGAAATTTTCACATAACTTTATATTCTCATTTATATTCATATATATAAATGAAAATAAATCAATTCAAACCAAATCCAAAAATCTTTAAGTCCTTTGATTCTATGGTTCTTAGTTCAAATCAAATCAAATTCAAATTCAAAAATTTTCTCATAACATTTATATTCTCATTTATATTCACAAATATAAATGAATATAAATAAAATATCAATCAATTCAAAAAGCAAATCCAAATTCAATCAAAATCAACCTAAGCCTTAAGACAAAATCTTGAACTTGCCAAATCAAACTCAATCAAGCCAAACCCTTGATTCTTCATGATTCAATCAATCCTAAAATTATAAATCCAAATATAAACAAACTTCATCATCAACAAAAACTAAATTCAAAATCAAACCCAAGTCAAACTCATGTTCTTTGACTTGAAATCAAATGAATCAAAAATCATTTGACTCAAATCTCTTACAAATGGATTTATATTTCAATCATAAGTCCATATGTGAGTTCAACCAAACTTGAATCAAATCAAACCAACTAATTGGCTCACTTGACCCAAAGTCAATTTGACTTACATGAACCAAAATTCAATTTGTCAAATCAAATTGAATTAATCCAATCAAACTTCATGTCATATTTATTTATCATCATAGGTTAATTGTATCATGGGTAAACCAAGTCAACTTACCCATTGACCAAGTCAACCCCTTAACCCACATGAACCCAAACTAGCCAAACTTCAACCTAAACCAAATTGATTGCAACCAATGGCTCAACTTCACTCCAAATTGATTATTGAACTTGGCTAAAGCCTTAACTAAACCTAATTTGACCAATTGGCCAACTATACCCAACCTAGCCCAATTGACCATGAACCCAACTTGACCTAAAAGGTTAAAGATAAAATTAAATATAAATAAAATTGATTCAAAACAAAGATAACATTCCATTTCAAATTATCAACCAAACCCAAACCAAGCCATGATTCAAGCCAATTTGGTCAATTGGGTCAAATCGGTCAACTTAGCCCAAATTGACCTAAAGTATCAAATTGGCCAAAATTCAAATTAAACCAAATTAATTGAAACCAATTAAACCAACATACTCCAAATAGTCATTTGAACTTGACCCGACTCTTGGTTTTACCCAATTTGACCAATTGGTCAACCTAACCCATTTGACTGTTTTGACCCAAATGGGTCAAATTAAATTAAACCAAATAAACTTCAAATGACATTTGATCCAACTTACTTTTGACTCATTTAAAATCTGCCCAAATCAAATCAAACCAAATGACCACTTTTGGGTCAAGCATCCATGAGAAAAGGTAGTTTCCAATCTTCCCCACTTGGTATTCATCCATTGGTCCACATGAACAAGGACACTACCCAAGGAGTGGTTGGGGCAACCATGACTCATGGGGAGGTGAAATCACCTCACCTCTCTCATTCGAATAGTTGGCATGAAGGATACTCACCTCCCATTAGCTAGGACACCCCTTTGTCCTTCATGGCAGCCACTTTCCATGCCTTTAGCCATAAGCCACTTGGGTTGATTCTCTTCCATTCCCAACCACCCCAAGCCAATGACATGAGTTTGGTGAAAATTTTAAACAAAAAAAAATATGGAAAAGGTTCATTTCACTTCATTTTCATTCTAAGGCTTTGGTGGTGAAGGAAACCCTCATTCCTCATTCTCCTCCTCCTAGAGCTCCCAAAACCATTAGCAATCATCCACTTCATTTGGAGAAATACTAAAACTAAGGGATTTCAAGGAAATGGAGATCTAGAAACACATTTTGACATGAATAGGATCTAGCTGTCCCAAGGCTTCTTCCCACTCACTTGAAACTCAGTCACCACAGAGAAATCATCCGGTGAGGTAACCTTCAAAATCATAGCCGACCTTAGATCTTTCATTTTGAGATTTGCATTTTTTAGAATCTACCTAGATAATCATTTTACTTTAAATCATCAATTAAAAATAGAATTTTTCGAATCGATGTGAAAATGAGTCCATTTGGACAAGTTTTCTTAGAAATCTCTTTCTTTAAATAAGCTATTTTCTTGTTCATGGGAAGCCATCAATCTCACATTCGCGATCGTGGGATCCATGGATCCCCGACATCTCGTGTGATGATCGGACCATTCGATCACGATTCGCGATGACGGCCCGGTCTGATTACATCACCATCAATCGTTGGATCACCGTTTGCGGTACATGGCGCCGCGTTTATCATCGTTACATGGATTTTTTAATTTAAAAAATTAATTTAAATTACCTAAAACTTCAAAAATTCATAGAGAATAAAATATTTAACCAAAAATTACAAATAATGGCTCATTGGATTCATCTTTCTGAGAGGAATCCAACAAACTAAATATCCCCAAATTTCACTAAATATTTTGAGGTTAATTGGATTTTTAGTAAAAATTAAATTTCTTTAATTAAATCAAACATACATGTTAAGTTAAATTTTTAGATATTAAAATTGTTAAAATACACTTACAATAAAAATATCAAGCCAAAATGACCTCTAGATTAAAAGATATTAAATTTTGAGTGTCAAATGATTTATTTTAATAAAATAAATTACCAAATTCTTAAAATCACTTAAATCAATTGAAACTTCTAAATTCATAACTAATTGTAGAAAATTAAAAATACAATCAAGTTTATTTTAAAGATATTTTAGAGGAGAATCCAATAAAATTGTTTTTTTAATTGAATTTGAATAGTAGATTTTCTTGGGTTTATTTAAAACTTAATAATTACTCTAATGACTCATTAATTAATTCCAAATTTCTTGGCATGTTTAGTGGGATGACTTCTGCCTCCCTAATTTTCTTGGAATTTATTAATGAGTTAATCGAATTATTAATTGATGAACCCCTAATCACTCTCTTAATTGTAATTAAGCATGTGAGTGTGATTTAATCCTTGATTAAGTTAATTAACTTTGTTTAAGTGATTAGAGGTTTATGGAATGATTTTGGGATATTTTCTTAAGCTATTCCCTAAACCCCTTCTTTCCTTAATCTAAAGTTAATCACAAATTAATTTCAAATTAATCAAAACTTAATAATCCTTCTTGGGTAGATGCTTAGGTGTTCAATAACCTAAGTAGTAAACTTAAATCAACCCATATGGGAAAGGTTATGAAAGTACTTAAATTAAACCCTTTAGCTTAATTAATCATTAATTATGAGCCAATTGCATTAGTACCTTTTTTTCTAGGATGCATTGATTTAAATTCCTTGGTTTTATGTCATACATTGGCTCATAATTATTTGATTAAATATGTTAAAGTGGTATAGGTAAGGGTAATTAATGAACTTAATCTATACCTTAACCTAAAGTATAAAATTAATTTAATCACCTAAAAAATAAACTAAAATAATACACACATGTGGGAATGGGTAAGGACCAGCAAACCTTCTCATACTTTCCTAATTCAAATCAAACTCTAAACAAAATGAAAGTCTCTTTAAACAACTTTTGATTCTATTTAAATAATCTTATAAGATTATCTTCAGGAATTAATTAGAGTGAATGAAATTACATGCTTATATCATTTTATTTTTTTTCTTAGCATGCTAAATGTGTATGTCATATAAATCATGCATTCATGCTTTTTCTAAAATCAAATTTAAAGTGAAATGTTTTCTTTATGTAAAATTGCATGTTTTGACTAAAAATAAAATATGAGTGGCTATTATCACTATTAAATTCAAAACTATTTTCAAAATCTATAAATAAAATACCTAAAACTAAAAGTGTGCTACTTATAATTTATTTATAAGCTAGCAAGTGAATATAAAAAAAAATGTGTCTTATGTTTGCTTCCTTTCTTTCCTCTGAATATGGATTTGAATAAGATTTGAAAAGTGTATAGTTCTTTTAAAAGAACATAACACTTGCTTAAATCTATTCTTATCCTCTTCCATGTTAAGACTTAAGAAAGATCCTTACACTTACACATATAAATTGCATAACCAAGTTCAAACAAATACAAACTTTTGCATCTTTCTTTTCATTCATTTCTTTTTTATATATGTATTTAAGGAAAGTGGTATATTAGTCACAACCCAGGTTCTGAGGCTTTAAGTAGCCCTAAGTAGGTCTTGTACCTTACACCCAGTTAACAATGGTGTCTCACTTATGTCTTTCATACATACATGTGTGCATGTGAAAATGGATAAGAAAACCTCTTTTCTACTTAATGAAAATCATGCATCATAAAGCATTCAAATTTTCTTAAGTAGCTCATCGCATTCTCTTTCCATATATTTCTTTTTTGCACATGTATTTAAGAAAAGTGGTATATTAGGACAACCCGGGTTGCGAGGCTTTAAGTAGCCCTAAGTAGGTCTTGTACCTTACACCTTGGTTAACAATGGCCTGTACTCACTTATATCTTTATATGTAAATGTGCATATGAAAATGGATAAAAGAATCACTCTTCTACTTAACAAAAATCATGCATACATAAACATTCCAAATTTTCTTAAGCAACCTCTTAGCATTCATCATTAGTGTGTAACTACTTCATTTGCATGTATAGATATGCTTAGGATTCATCCATATGCATGTTATATATGTGGGAAAGAAATAAAATGTTGTGTATTTTTGTGATAATTCATTTTATTTAATCTTAAAATGTCTTTCTTTTGAATAGGTTTGTTTAGAGAAAATCTAAACTTAGGAATTAAAACACATAATAAAACATTCACTAAACAAAAAAATTAATGAATCTACTTAGAAATTACTTAGTTAGGGAAGGAAAGAGAAGTCTTCTCTTTTCCTCTCTTTACAACTTAGTAATTAAGTAGGTTCATTCAAACCAAATCAAATCATCAAATAAAATTAACCCATATCAACTAAACAACTTAAATGAAACCACCTCTAAGTTGAACCTTTCATACTTAGAAAATCTAACCTTAAACCTAGCTAAGCATACCACAAACCTTACATGCACACACATTAGCTAAGTCACCACTTCTAGTCTATGTTAGGGTGCATGGTTTGATGTTTATTTTGTTTTGTGATGTATTTTAGGGATGTTAGGGTGTATGTGTAGAATGAATGGTAGGATGTTTAGTCTAACTATTTTTAGTTTGGGTGCTTCATAATAAAAATATAAATGTTTTTGTGTGCTTATACCCCTAAGCATAATCCATAGCCGTGGACTTGGTCACCCATGTGTGGGTGATAAGTCCAATATACATGCTTGGGATTTGTATGGTTTATTTAGCTAATCTCTATTTTGCGTGTTAGTTAGATTTACTTTTTCCTTTTCATGTAATTTATAATAGGATTTTGGAATGATTATGGGGATTAGGATGAGCATTGATATAGATCTATGTACCATGTGAAGCCTTTGAGCATCCACCTTCCAACCATCCAAAAGATGGAAAAAGAAGAAAAGAAGAATGAAGAAATGAAGCTTGAAGACCCCCACAACATGAATTCCTTGCTTAATTATAATTAATTCATTTGTAACCCAGGTTATATAAGGGTAGAGCTAGGCTACCCAATTTATTTTTGGGTTTGTGCGGTGCTGCCCAACCACACATGGCTTTTTATTCTTTTGTGTTAGCTTTATAAAATGTTTGATGTTTTATTTAACTTGTGCTTTAGAAATGGCATCATTTCCCTAGTTTCTTCCTTGCTTTGATGTATGGCCTCAATGAGGATTAGGCTCTTAGGGAAAAATAAATATTTTGCCAAATTAATCAACACAAAATTAAAAATAAACAAATCATAATCTCATTTAAATCCTAAACAAAAAATCAAGATAAAAGAATTAGCAACCCCTTAGCTGGATGAGTATTTATTTTACAATATCATGCATAATAGCATATTGCTTCACTCTTGATTTGGAGGGCTTCCACCCATGCTAGAGAACTTGGTTTGACCTTTGAGAGCCATGGTGAAAACACACCTCCCATCTTGCTAATTTTGGTCTATAATCTAATCTCTCATGCATTAGGCATATGAATCCTATAAGCTTCGTCAAATGATTATCCAAAAATGAAAATAACATGTAATAGGATTTGCATTAGATTTAAGTCATTTGAAGCATGCCCTTGCATGATCTAGCCGCTTTAGGGAGTGAGTTTAAGGACTTAGTCTCTTTCTAAATAAATAATAGCCTAACTATCTTGCATAAGCATAAGACTTTCCTACATGTATTTAAAATCATAGGAGAAGTTAGTTGGCAACCACCCCCAAGCGGTTGTAAGTCTAAGCAATTTGGTGGTTTGTCATCCCTTATGGAGGCAAACCGAATAACCATTCTTTCACCTTAGATTTAAGTCGTGCTTTTAGCCCTCATTAAAGCTCCCTAGATTTAGGTTCTGAGATTGCTTCTCCCTTCTATGGGCCATAAGCATAAATCCTCATCTCTTAGGCATTTCCATAACCTTGTATTGTGGAATTATAAGTCCTAAACATCTAATAAAAATTTAACTCAAATAAGTAATTCAATTTCAAAATTATAAAGCCCAACCATAGGATATTTTAGGATGTTTACTGCTTCCTAGTATCTAAACATCCCTACACCTCCATTTGGCTTTGATAAGAACTCCCTCCTCTTGATCAATCCCACTTGATTTGCCAAAAATAATCATTGATAGTCCTACCTGAAATCTTTAGAGACAACAATCATTTACCTTAATCGAGAGTATTCTAAGTGAATCCTTAAGATGTAATTAACTATGGGGCTTTCCAGAACTTAATGAACCTAGTTTAAAATAAACCTACTTAACTTTTCCATGTAAAGTAGAAGAATCTTAGGTACAAATGACCCATATCCTTAGAGTCCTTATTGAGGTGATTAAATAGGGTGGTGACTTCTATCTTTCAGTACACCTCTCTCAAGATCATCACCTAATAAGAACAACATCTGGAATTTAATGTGGTGTCCCAACCAAAGTCATATTTTGTTTTCATTTATCCACTTCAAAAGGATAAATGAAGGAAATATTTTCACCACGCAATCAAAATGCCATAGCCCAAATACTTGGTGTGATCTTTTTAATTCCAATATAGGTTCAAGTGGTGATTTCCAAACTAGACACCAACTTGTTGATCTCATTTTTAGAATGAGCTCTCAACCCCTCCATCTTAGACATATGACTCCTCTTAGATACCAACAATTCCTTAGTCTTAAGACACTTCTAGTGATTAGTGAACACTTAACCAACCCTAGAGACTTAGAAGAGTTAAAGAATAGTTTATGCCTAGGGGTGTAGAATTTTTCTTTGAACCAAATCCTCACTTCCTTCTTTCAAGTCAAACTCCAAATCAACCTTAAACTCAAATCAACTTCAATTCAAACCAAACCTAAATCAATTCCAATGGATTTTCTCAAATCATGAATCAATTCCAAATGAAAACCCATGATCAATTTCAAAATCTTTCCTAAGTCACTTTGATCTCTCTTATGGACATAGCTCAAATCAAGTCCAAATCAATTAAAATTCAAGAAATTTTCTCATAACCCATTTATATTCTCATTTATATTCACAAATATAAATGAAATAAAAATTTAAATAACCAAAACTAACTCCAAAAATCTTTCCTAAGTCACTTTGATTCTATCTTATGGACTTTGCCTAAATCAAATCCAAATCAATTCAAATTCAAGAGATTTTCTCATAACCCATTTATATTCTCAATTATATTCACAAATATAAATGAAATATAAATTCAAATATCCAAAATTAAATTCAAAACTCAAATCCAAATTCAACCAAAATTCAACCTAAGCCTTTCAAGTCAAATTCTTGAACTTAGCCAAATCACTCAAATCAAGCCAAACTTGATTTTTTTCTCATGATTCAATCAATCCTTCAATCATGAAATCAAATATAAACACAAACTTCAATCATCAAATAAAAACTAAATTCAAAATCAAACCCAAGTCAAACTCATGTTCACCCTTTGAACTTGAAATTATCAAATGAATCAAAACCCATTTGACTAAAAATCAAAATGGATTTATATTTCAATCATAAGTCCATGTGTGAGTTCAATAAAACTTGATTCAAGCCATGATCAAGTCAATTGACTCACTCAAGCTCATTTGACCCAAAGTGACCTAAAGTATCCCTTTTGAGCCAAATTCTAATCCTACCCAAATTGGATTGAACTGAGCCCACCTAAATCTCACATTGTGAGCAACAATCATCATTAGATGATCAATCACTCAAATTGGGTCAAACCAAGTCAACACTTAGCCAAAATGAAACCTAAATTAGCCAAAATCCACCATAGGACAAATTAATTGAAACCATTAATCAAAACCAATTCATGATCAATGTTTGAACTTGACCAAGTCATCATTTAACCCAGCCTAATTTCCATTACTTGACCCAACTTGACCTAAAAGTCAAAATGTGTCAAATCTTGATCTAAAAATTGATTGAACCAATGGGTCAAACTCATTCTAAACCACTTGTTGAACTTGACCAAAGCCTCAATTGGCCAACTAGACCAACTAGCCCAATACCATGAACCCATCTTGACTTAAAAGGTCAAATTGAGCCAAAATCAAACCAAATAAAATTGATTGAAACAGCAAACATTTCAAATGACCAATGAAACCTAAACCAACCACAACCTAATAGGGTCAAATGGTCAAATTGGTCAATCCCATTTGACCTAAATGAATTCAAATGAATCAAAACTAAATATAAATCAAATTGCCAAACTAATGATGCTAACATATTTCAAATCATATGAACTTGACCCAACTTTGGTTTGACCTAATTTGTCTTGGTCCACTTTTTTGACCTAAATGGGTCAACATGAGCCAAATATATCAAATCAACTCCAAATTCTTTAAAATTTGGCCTAATTTTAAACTATTTCAAATCAAAGTAAAAATCAAAGCAAAATAACCATTCTACCCATATAAAACCCAATTCCACTTTTTGGTCATTCTCTTTATCCACTGGCACCCTCTTAATTGGTGGACACGGACACATGACCAATGGGTTTGGGTCACAAACCCAACCCAAGGCCAAAACTGACCACCCCATTCAAAATGATCACATGAGAATCACTCCTTCATCTCATTTAGCACATGGAAACTTCTCCACTACCTCCCTCTAGCCAAACCAAACCACACAGAATCCAAAATGGCCTAATCAACTCACCCCATAAGATCAATCTGATCAAAATGTTAAATCCATGCTCAGTTGATCCTTGGGAGATATACTCCCAATTTCATTTGAATCATTGACTCACATTCAAGCATAGAACTCAGAGAAGCAATTGCAAACTCCCAAGCTTCCTAATTTTAATTCTCCATTCTGGTTTCTTCAAGCCAAAAATAGAGGAGCTCAAGCAATTTTCCATCTCATTCAATTCTCCACTAGAGCTCAATTCCTCCTTCAACCACCTTGAGGGGACCTAATCAAGCTCACCCAAATCTTCATCCAAGTTCTCAAGCCACGGGAAGAGGGCTTTAGACCAAGGCCACAATAAATTTAAGCCCACTATGGTCAATAAGAAGGTCCACACATCCTCAAGCCCTCAAATCTTCAACAGAGCTTTGTCTCCACTAGATGAAGCTACCTCGATGGTTGGGAGCGTCGGTGATAGCCTCCAATAAGGTATGGATCAAAACTGAGCTTTTGGTCATTGGTCCTTTTTGAAGGGAATTGTAATCCCACTTCATTTTGATAGTTAGATCTTCATCTACTTGCATGATGATGGTGTGGGTTAATTTAGTTTTAATTGAGCTCAATCGAAGCAAATCAAATCAAGAGATGATGCTACCCTCTCCAAGCTTGGGGATGAATGGATCATCATCCATGTTTTGATGGATAGTCATAATCCACACATGTTTTAATCCCATTATCGCTGATTAATATTGATCCATCAAGCCCAAGGAAAGCGTGCCGCCACACTATGTAGCAGATGTGATAACTTAAATAACCAATCCCGTCATGCCATATGGAAAGTGTGTGTCGCATCAGCGGTCCACATGGCGTTGATGGGATTAGTTATATAATTAGGCTATTTAATTAAGTTTTAATCATAAAATCTTCAAAAACACATAACTAAATGTTGGAAAATAAAAAATAATACAAACTTAAATGCATTTTGAAGGTATTTCAAATGGGAATAATATATAATTAAGTTTAACTAATTTTGAACAGTAAATTTTATGCAATTTGGGTTTTAATGGGAATATTATTATGTTAATTACTCCCTAATTATTCCACTCATTAATTCCAAACTTCTCATGTTTGTTTAGTTGGATGACTTCGGCCTCCCCTAACTTTCTTAGAATTTATTAAAGGTTTAATTAGGTAATTTAATTCATTCTAATTACTCTCAATTTAAATGATTAATTAACCATTAAATAGTAATAAATTCATTAATTAAGATTGCTAATATCTTAGAACAAAGTGAATGGACTTAGGGAATGAGAGAGTCTAAATATTTTCCCTAAGTTCATTTCACTTGGATAAAAAATTAATGCATATTAATTAAATAATAACCACTTAATTAAATGAATTAATCAAAATTTTAAAATCAAATCAATCTAAACTTAATCTTTTTCCTTCTTGGGTAGATACTTAGATGTTAAATAACCTAAGTAGCTTAAGGAAATCACATATAACCCATTAGTGTGGGAAGGGTTATGAAAGTACATAAATTAAACCCTTTAGCTTAATTAATCATTAATTGTGAGTCAAATGCATTACCATTGTTGATTTAAATTATGGTTTTATGTCTTACATTAGCTTAATTAATCATTAATTGTGAGCCAAAATTAGGTTTCTTTCTAGTGCATTCATTTAAATTCCTTGTGGTCTTATATCATACATTGGCTCATAATTATTTTGATTAAATATGTTAAAGTGGTGTAGGTAAGGGGTAATTAATGGACTTAATGTACACCTTAACCTAAGGAAAATATAAAATCAATCTAATAGTCCTAAAATTAAACTAAAATAGCATACACATGTGGGAGATGGGTTAGGACCAGCAAACCTTCTCACATTTTCTAAATTCAAATCAAACTCAAAAAAAATCAAAATTTCTTTAAACCAACTTTGATTCACTTTAAATAATCTTATTCCATAAGATTATCTTTAGGAATTAATTAGAGTGAGTAAAGTTACATGCTTACATCACTTTGTTTCTTTCCTACCATGCTAAATGTGTATTTCATATGAAAATTATGTATTCATATCTTTTGAAACATAAATTAAAATGAAATATTTTCTTCATGTTAAATTACATGTTTTGGCTAAAGTAAGAATATGCATGGTTATTATCACTACTAAATCCAAAACTATTTTCACAACTTATAAATCAAACATTACAAATGAAAAGTATGTTATTTATATGCACTTATAAGCTTGCATGTGAATAACATAAAATGTGTTATGTGATTTCCTTCTCTTTCTTAACATAGGTTTGTATAGGATTTGCCAAGTGTATAGTCCATCTAAAAAGGACATAACACTTGCTTAAATTTATTCCTATACACTTTATGCCATGACTTAAGAAGGAACTCCACATCACACATGTAAACTAAACAATCAAACCAAATTAAACAAGCATAAACTTTTTGCATGATTCTTTTTCCTTTCATTTTCCTTTGTACATGCACATGTATTTAAAGAAAGTGGTATTAGTCTGAACCCTTGTGAGGCTTTAAGTAGCCCCAAGTAGGTCTTGTACCTTACACCCCTGGTGTAGAAAATAATGACCTCGTGCTCACTTATGCCTTTCCTACACATATGAATAATGGATAAAAGAATCCCTCATTTCTACTTAACAAAGTCATGCATACATGAAACATTCCAAATTTATTTTTTTTCTTAAACAAACCCTCTGAACATTTATCAAGAAGGTGTGCTAAACATTTCCATTTGCATGTATGGATATGCTTAGGATTCATCCATATGTATGTTACATATGTTGGGGAAGAAATAAAGTGTTGTGTATTTTGTGATAGTTTTTTTACTTAATCTTAAAATGCCTTTCTTTTGAATAGGTTTGTTTAGGGAAAATCTAAACTTAGGATTAATTAAAACACATAATAAAAAACATTCATTAAACAAAAATAATAATGAATCTACCTTAGAAATACTTAAGGAAGAAAGAGAAGTTCTCTCTTTCCTCTCTTTACAACACTTAGATAATTAAGTTGTAGGTTCATTCAAACCTAATCATATCATAAAATAAAATCAATCAAATCAACTAAATCACTTATATGAAACCACCCTTTAAGTTGAACTCTTTCACACTTAGAAAATTTCAACCTTAAATCTTTGCTAAACATACCAAATAAACCTTAAATAGCACACACATTAGGCTAAGTCACCACTTCTAGTTTTAGGTTAGGATGATGCATGGTTTGATGTTTACTTTTATTTTGTGATGTGATATTTTTAGTCAAGATGTTATGTGTATGTAGAATGACGATCTAATCTAATCATTGTCTGTGAGATTGCTTAATAATAAAAAAATATAAATTATTTTACTGCAAGTGCTATACCCCTAAGCATAATCCAAAATAGGCCATGCAGACTTGGTTACCCATGTGTGGGGTGCTAAGTCCAATTTACCCAATATACATGCTTGGGATTGTTTGGTTTTGTTTAGCTAATCATTATTTTGTAAGTGTTAGTTAGCTTTACTTTTTCCCATTTTCATGTAATTTTGCAATTAGGATTTGGAATGATTGTTATGGGGGATTAGGATGAATATTAGTCATAATACTATATCTTATGTACCATGTGAAGCCTTTAGAACAACCACATTCCAACCAACCAAAAGAAGAAAGAAAGAAAAAAGAACCAAATGAAGAAAGAAGAATGAAGAATGAAGACCCCCATAACATGAATTCATTTTTGTAATTAATTTATTTATAATCCAGGTTGTATAAGGGTAGAGCTGGGCTACCCAATTTATTTTTGTGTTTATGCAATGGAGACTGACCACAAAAGGCCTCTTATTTTTTTACGCTAGTTTTATAAATTGATTGATGTTTATTTAACTTGTGCATTAAGATGGCATCCTTTTCCTAGTTTCTTACTTACTTTGATGTATGGCCTAGATGATGATTAGGCCCTTAGAAAAATAAATTTTTTATTCAAATAATCAACTCAAAACTAAAAATTAAATAACTCATAACCTCACCTAAAGCCTAGGTTATAAAAAAATCAAGATAAAAGAATTAGCAATCCCTTAGCTCGATGCTGTATTTTCTTTCTAACATCATGCATAAAAAGCATATTATTTCACTCTTGATTTGGAGGGCTTCCACCGGTGAGAACTTTTGAGAGCCATAGTGAAACACACCTCCTTTCAATTTTGGTCCATAATCTAATTTCTCATGCATTATGCATATGAATCCAAAGCTTGTAAAATCAATACCCAAAATAAAATAAAATATAATAAAAATTTGAGATTCAAGTCATTAAATCATGCCCTACATGATCTAGTCTCTCTAGGGAGTGTTTAAGGACTTAGTCTCTTTCTAAATAAATAGCAGTTGAGCTATCTTGCAAAATCATATGACTTGCCTACATGAATTTAAAACTGTAGGAGGAGTCAATTGGCGGCCACCCCGAGGCAGTTGTAAGTCCAAATAGTCGGGTGGTTTATCCTCTCTTATGGAGGTAAATCAAATGTCCATTTTCACCTTAGATTTAGGTTGTGCTTTGGCCCTCTCCAAAGCTCCCTAGATTTAAGTTCAAAGGTTGTTACTTCCCTTTACATGCTACAAGCATAAATTCTCACCTCTTAGGCATTTCCACGATCTAGTGTCGTGGAATCGTAAGTCCTAGATTTTTAATAAAAATTCAACTTAAATAACTAATTCCCCTCAACTTCAAAATTATAAAGCCCAACCATAGGATAGTTTTATATGCTTACTAGGCTTTTTAGTATCATAAGCCTCCCCTACTTATCTTCCTTTGGCTTCGATAATAACTCCCTCCTCTTGATCAATCCCACTTGATCTTCTAAAAATAAACCAATTGATTGATAGCCCTATTTTTGAAATCTTTGGAGACAACGATCATTTACCTTAATTGAGAGTATTCCTAAGGAATCTTATTCCTTATATGTAATTAACTATGGGGGTTGCCTCCATAGGGAACTTAATGAATCCGATTTAAAATAAACCCTGCTTTACTTTTCCATGTAAAGTAGGGGAAGAATCTCTGGTACATTCTGAAGACCCATAATCCTTAGGAGTCCTTATTCAGGTGATTTGGTCCATTGTAGAGTGGGGACTTCTATCTTTTGAGATAGTACACTTTTCCTTAATGTCATACTTGATCACCCTAATAAGAACATCTATGGATCTACGTGGTGTCCCAACAAAGGCAGTATATTTCTATTTTCATTTATCCCTTCCAAAGGAATAGATGAAGGGAAGAATATATTTTTCACCGCAAATTTTTCCGGCGACTCCGCTAGGGAATGTTCCTCTCTCCATCTTTGGTAAATGATCATTATCTCCATGTATAGATGGTGGGTTTGTATTATATATGAATCTAAGACTATCTTTCTTTTCCGTTGGCACTTAGTTTATTTCATCCTTAAGCTAAGCTAGCCAACATCTTTAGATTTTAGGACCTCACTCCGTGTGGGTCTTAAAACACCTATTGGGTTCCCCAATTGGGTAAAAATAAAATTAAATAACTAAAGACTTCCTTCTTACCATTTCTATGGTAAGGTAAGGTTCATTCCAAATAAAATAAAGGAAAAAAATAAATCCTTTATGAAAACATCAATCTCCAAAAAAACACTTTTTCAAAATGCACATAATAAAATATTTGCACAAAAAACACCCTCATCCAACAATCTTCATGATTGTTATATGTAGGATCATTTTCAAAAATAAAATTCAAACAATCATATTTTCAAAAAGCACAAATGAACTTCTTCACTCAATTCATTTTGATGAAGACATCATTTTCAAAAATAAAATTCTAGCAATCATATTTTCGAAGCACAAATGAACTTCTTCACTAATTCATTTTGATGAAGACTTCATTTTCAAAAATAAAATTCCAACAATCATATTAAAAAAGCACAAATGAACTTCTTCACAATTCATTTGATGAAGACTTCATTTTCAAAAATAAAATCCCAGAATCATATTTTCCAAAAGCACCAAATGAACATCTTCATTTAGTTTATTGAATGTAGATTTCATTTTCAAAAATCAAAACCAACAATCATTTTCAAAAATCAAAATCAATAATCATATTTTCAAAAGCATAAATGAACATCCTCATTCAATTTAGTGAATAAAAATTTCATTTTCAAATCAAAATAAATAACCATCTTTTCAAAAATGAAACACATTTGGATCTTTCATTTAGCATACCTAAATTTGCTAAGTGAAGATCCACTTTTCAAAATAAAAAAATTCAAACAGTATTTGGATCTTTCATTTAGCATACCCAAATTTGCTATGTGAATATCCACTTTTCAAAATCAAAAATTCAAACAACATTTGGATCCTTCATTTAGCATACCCAAATTTGTTAAGTGAATATCCACCTTTCAAAATCAAAATCACAAAAAAAAACATGAAACACATTTGGATTTCTTTAGAATACCTAAATTTACTAAGAATCCTCTTTTTCAAAAAATAAAAATAAAAAACAAAACACATTAGGAATTTCCTTAACATACCTAAATTTACTAAGAATCTTGTTTTCAAAAAAAAATCTTCAAAAACAAAACACACTTGGATTCTTCATTTAGCATACCCAAATTTGCTAAATGAGGATTCCATTTTCAAATTCACACATGATTCACAAAACAAGCAAACAAAAAGAAAGAAGAAATTATTTTCAAACACCTCACCTAGCATACCTAAATTTGCTAAGTGACAAATTCCAAAAATCACAAAGAAAAACAAAATCAATTGACCCTTTACTTAAAATACTCAAATTTATTAAATAAAGGGTCCTCAAACTCAAAAAAAATCAAAATCAAATATGAACATATGGAAGCATCGATCTCTCCAAAAATTCTTGAACTTATTTTCAACATACACAAATTTATTGAAAATAGATTCTAAATTCAAACATCTCCTTTCCAATCAACTCCAAAATCTCTCTTCTAAATTTATTGAAAATAGATTCTGAATAGTAGGGGCACTCCTATGAACTGGAACACGACCTCTATTGGCTAAAGGCCAACTAGGGGGTCTCCCACCTCTGGAACTACCTCTGTTTCTAACTCTGCCTCTACCTGGTGGAGGTTGAGCCATCCTAGTCACATTTACATATGATGGAATGAACTGTGGGTGGAATGTGATATGCAGATCCACTTCTTCTTCAATTCCCCTTTCTTGCTCACTTTTACTTTCCTTTTCCTTTTCATTTTATTTTATCTTTTTTTTGGTTTATTTTCTTTTGCTTTTGCATTTGCATTTGAATCTTGTCCATGTTCAAGAGAAAGAGTGTTTTGAGAAAGATAATAGGTCGCATCCTTATAGATCTCAACCTTTTTAATTGAAAATGGCTTTTCATCCCTATTGACATGGTACTCAATTTCATCTTTTCTAAACTTGATGCACTGATGAAGGGAGGGTGGAACGATCTTGTTCTGATGTATCCAAGGCCTACTAAGCAAAGCAATGAATGAAGTGTTTGAATCAATGATGCAGAACTTGGCTTCAATCTTTCATTCATCGATATCCAACTGTAACACTATAGAACCTAAAGCCCACTCGCCTTGATCATTGAATCATCTCAACATCATTCTATCTCCTTGGAGAGTAGAGATGTCGAGCTTCAAATAGGCAAGGGTATTTAGACTCATAATGATTACTGATGCACCTAAATCTATTAGAACCATAGTGAGTCTGAACCTGTCCATGTCGACTGTAATGTATAGGGGATGGTTGTGCTCCAAGTCCTGCAGTAAAGTCTTCATTTGTGAAGGTGATCCCTTGGGCTTCTTTTGCATAGTGTGTTTCCTCACATATAGTAGTCAACTGAGCTAAGCATATTTCAGGATCAAGGAGGGCATTGATTAGTGACTCCCTCATCTCTTTGGATAAGACAAGGACATCATATAATCTTAGCTTAGAGGGCAACTTTCTTAGATGAAAAAGGATGTTATAGTCCACCTTTGGCTAGTCTTCCATAAGTGTATCCAAGGGTGGAGCATCCTGTGGAAGGGCTTCTCAATCTTCAGTACCAATGACTTATTTCCCTCTATCTAGAGGTGCTGCCCTAGGAGGTAAAACTTTGCCACTACGGAGGTTGACTTTGGTAATCTCTGGAGGCAAGGTGGTGACAAGTTCTACTTGCACTTTAGGCTCACGTACAACTTCTCCTATGGGACTCTCGAAAATGGATGATTCCAAGTCTATCTCAAGAGGTGAACCTGTAGTATTCAGTGTTAGAAGATCCAACTCTGAATTAGAAAGAGGAAGATCATAATTGTTATAGTTAATTTTACTTGAAGAGTTATCATTAGGAATAGAAGCAAACAACTCATTAAAAGAGACACATATGTAATTCAAATCAACTTTATCCTTCAATTTCTTGGAAGTATTTGGAGGTACAAAGTGGAAGTCAAGTAGAGTGAGTGGAGTAAGGGATTTGATGCCCTTATCCGCAGATACAAGAGTTCTATCAGTAGAATAAATAGAAGAATTAGCTGAAATGGAAGAAGTCATCGGTGTGGAAGCTGCAACTAAAGGCTGGAATCTGGACATGATCAGTGGCTATGCTAAAGGGCTATCCCGAGCCAACACATGTTGTTGCTGCTACTATTGAGATCCCACTTTCCTAGAGTTGGCACTGGCAACTTGCAAACCTTCCTTGGTGTTGGAGGTTTGCACTGACTCAGGCACAGGCAAGGAAAGCTTCTTAATCTTCTGAATTATTTTCTTAGAGGTTTTAGATAAAGAGATGTCCCAACCTTCTTTGGTTTTGGTAGGATCACTTGTATCCCCAAGGATTATTCTAATGGAACTGGAAGGTTGTTCTACAAGGTATTCCTTTGGGATATTGACATCACCGGTCTTGAAACTGTGTTCAACCCAATCCTTGAATGTAAAGCAATCCTCTAAAATGTGGCCTAACATACAGTGATAAGGGAAAAAGTTTTGATCATGTCTTTTACCTACCTCTTCAGTTCTCCTAGGCTCACGTAGCTAAAAATCAGGTTTCATTAAGAGGTTCTTAAATATTTTTCTGATTACCTCCCTCTTAAATGAATAAGGTTTGTTTAACTTATTTAAAATAGTAGGTGGACCGTAGCTACCTGGTGGCGAATATGCATGCTGCTGGTGGTGGTGGTGCTAAAGGTGTGTCTATGGGTGCAGTAGGATGAGAGGAGTGTGAGCTAGACCATACTCAAATGTTGAGGAGGCAAGCTTTGAAACCAGGGGAGCCTTATCCTTGGAGGATACATATGATAGGGTGCTAGCATGCACCAAGGTAACATGTGCAACTCAAGGATGAACTACCATGGGAAGTGGAACCGCCAAGATCACCGGTACAAATTGCTAAAGTCTGTCGCCTTTCTTAGTGAGGATACATCTGAATTAGAGGGTAAGTCTAACCTGGGGACCAGCTTTTGCCTAACCACCTTCTTCTTGCTGACTATTGTGAGGGGAATGCCTTCACAAATGATCTTGGCCCCCTCAAATCCATGGCCAAAGTGGATCAAATGGGTGTGATCCAAATGAGGGAAGTCACCGGATCCATGCCATAAGGGAATGTAAAGACGAATTTCTTGGAACATGCCATTGCGACCAAAACCAAACCTAAACTATATTTATCGATAAAATCTATAATGAGAAAAATTGCATCAATTTTTTGTCTTTATAGATTTTGAATTTTGAATTTGAAAATTTGAACCCACATCCAACAACTTGGAAGTGTTATGGGGTTCAAATGGATTTGGAAAGATTGATTGAAAGAGGAATTTATGTATGAATCCAAACTTCAACAAATTTAGGTTTATTAAAATATGGAAGCAAAATTTTTGATAGGATGCTTCCATAGGTTCATTTTGTTTTGTGATTTTGAATTTTTGATAGGATGCTTAGCTCATTCCATAATTAGGAAGAAAGTGATCCAATCAACAGAAAAATCTGTGGTGAATAAATCTCTTATAGGGAGTTGCCTTTCAAATCTGTGGACAAAAGAAAGAAGAGACATTATAGAAATTCATCTTAGTAAGACACCACACAGATCCACAGATGCACTTATTCAAGTGATCAGGTACATCATCAAGGTATAGTGTACTATCTCGAAAGATAGAAGTCACTACCTTTTAATGGAACCAATCACCTTAATAAGGACTCCTAAGGATGATGGGTCTGCATATGTACCAAAGATTCTTCCCTTTTACATGAAAAGTAAAGCATGATTTATTTTAAATCGTTCACTGTTCTATGGGGCAAGCCCCATAAGTTAATTACATCCTAAGGATGATCCCTTAAGAAAACTCTCGATTAAGGTAAATGATCATTATCTTTGAAGATTTTAATAGGGAAGGACTATCAATCAATTAGTCTGTATTTAAAGATCAAATGAGATTGATCAAAAGAAGGAGTTATTATCAAAGCCAAAATGGGAATAAGTAGGAGATGCTCACGATGCTAGGAAAACCTAGGGAGCATCTCAAACTATTGTAAAATTGGGCTTTACATTTTAGAAATTGATTTAGTTTATTTGAGTTATATTTTCATTAGAATTTTAGGACTTAAGATTCCTTAACACAAGATTAAAGAAATGCCTAGGAGGTGAGAAAATATGCTTATGGCCTGCAAGGGGAGAAGCAACCTCAAAACCTAAATCTTGGGAGCTTCGGTGAGGGCCGGCACAACCTAAATCTAAGGAGAAAATGGGTAATTGGTTTGCCTCCACAAGAGAGGACAAATCACTTAATAGCTTGGACTTACAACCGCTTGGGGGTGACCGCCAACTAACTCCTCCTATGATTTTAAATGCATGTAAGCAAGTCTTTATGCTTATGCAAGATAGCTTGGCTGTTATTATTTTGAAAGAGGCTAAGTCCTTAAACTAACTCCCTAAAGAGACTAGATCATGTAAAGGGTATGCTTCAAATGACCTAAATCTAATGCATTCCAAATTTTAGTTTATTTCATTTTTGGATAATTATTTTGACTCAATAGGATTTTTATGTACATGAGAAATCATTATTAAAATCATGAGAAGGAGGGGAGTGAGTTTCCACCACGCCTCAAAGGTCAAACTAGGTTCTCTGAAAAAGGTGGAAGCCCTCCAATCAAGAGTGAAATAAGATGTATTTGTGCATGATATTATGAAGAAATGCACATCCAGCTAAGGGGTTGCTAATTCTTTTACCTTGATTTTAATCCCAAACTTTAGGTGAGGTTATGAGTTGTTTAGTTTTAATTTGAATTATTAAATTAGGTAAAAGATTTATTTTTTTTCTTAAGAGCCTAATCCACATCCAGGCCATACATAAAGTAAGGAAGAAACTAGGAAAAATATGCCACTTAATGCAAAAGCTAAATAAATCATCAAATAATTTATAAAGCTAATCACAAAAAGAATAAGTGGATGTTTGTGGTCAGGCATCACCGCACAAACTTGGAAATATCAAATTGGGTAGATGAGCTCTACCCTTATATAACCCAGATTACAAATAAATTAAATTACAATTTAAACAAAAGAATTCATTGTTATGGGGGTCTTCAAGCTTTATTCTTCTTTCTTCTTTCTTTCCATTCTTTTCTTCTTTTCTTCTTTGGATCTTCTTTGGATGGTTGAATGGTAGATACTCCAAGGCTTCACATGGTACATAAGATAGGATCTTATGACCAATGTTCATCCTAATCCCCCATAACAAATCATTCCAAAATCCTAAATATACAAATTTTTACATGAAAAGGATAAGAGAAATCTAGCTAACACTTGCAAAATAAGGGTTCGTTAAATCACACCACACAAATCTCAAGCATATATATTGGAAGTATCACCCCACACATGGGTGACTAAGTCCACTTGATCTATGGATTATGCTAAGGGGTATAAGCACCTGTAAGCAAGAAGCATTTATATTTGTATTTATGATAGCACCCCTTTAGCACAATACCCTGCAGAAAAGAATAGTTAGACTAAGCACAACCTACCATCCATTCTAGGATTATACACCCTAACATCCAGTCTAAAATATATATCATAAAATAAAATATAACATCAAACCATGCACCGACCTGACCTAAGGCTAGAAGTGGTGACTTAGGCTAATGCGTGTGCTTTGAAGGTTTGTGTGGCATGCTTAGTTTATGAGTTTAGGTTCAAGTTTTCTAAGTGTGAAAGACATGTTCAACTTAGAAGAGGGTTTTGTTTAAGTTGTTTAAGTATTTTGGGTCATTTTTACTTCATGTTTTAATTTTATTTGAGTGAAACTTACAATTAATTACTAAGTTATAAAGAGAGGGAAAGAGAATGAAACTTCTCTTTCCTTTCCTAATCCTTAAGTAATTTTTAAGGTAAGTTCACATTTTAATTTCATTTAGGTGAATGTTTTGATTACATCTTTTCATAATCCTAAGTTTAGACAAACTCTAAGCAAACCTATTCAAAAAGAAAGACATTTTAAGATTAAATAAAATGAATCAAAATTCACATAACACATTACTTCAATTCTTTCCCAACATATATAACATGCATATGGATGGACCCTAAGCACATCCATACATGCAAATGAGAGTAGTTAACACACCTTATGATGAATGCTAAATAATCCATTTAAAAAAAATTTAGAAGATGATTGATGCATAATTTTTCTTAAGAAGAAAAGATTTTCCTTTTCCAAAATTTCACATACATGCATGAAAGTAGGAAAGGCATAAGTGAGTATAGCGCCAATATTAACCAGAGGTGTAAGGTAAAAGATCTACTTAGGGTTACTTAAAGAAATGAAAAGGAAAAAGAATATGCAAAAGTTGCTTAGTAGTTTCATTTTTATTTATGCAAATTTTTCATGCAAGTATAAAAATCCTTAAGTGAGCATAGGGATGAATAGGGTTTGAAATTAGTAAGTGTTGGGTTCTTTTCAAATGAACCCTACATCTTACTAACCTTTATTCAAAACTATGCTAAAAGAGAAAGGCTTCACTAAACATTACTTTATAATCTATCACATGCAAGCTAATAATTAAGATATGAATTGCATACTTTCAGATTTGATGTTTCATTTATAGGTTGAAAATACTTTGGATTTAGTAGTGATAATAGCCACTCATATTTTACTTTATCCAACACATGCACATTTGACATAAAGTAAACAATTTTCATTTTAAAATTTTGAAACATGAAATTATGAATGCATGAATCACATGACATACAACTTAATGTGCTGGGAAAGATATAAAGCAATGAAAGCATGTAAAGAAACTCACTTTACCTAAATCCTAAAGACATTCTTAAGGAATAAGAAAATTTAGAATAAATCAAAGTGAATTTCAAAATGATTTTTTTTGTTTGAAGTTTGATTTAATTTTGAATTGGTGAGATGAGTTTGCTTTTCCTAACTCGTTCTCACATGTTTTTGTATTTTTCTTTAATTTTTAGATAATGAAATCCATTTTAAGTGTTGATTAGGTTAGAGTATGGATTAAGTAGCTTAATTAACCGTTACCTACACCACCTTAGAAAAATTAACTAAGTAATTATGAGCCAATGAGATGTCATAAAACCGACAAGGTATCTAAATTTGCAATGCACCTAGTAAGGAAAAGCCTAATGCAATTTGTCTCACAATTAAAAGTTATTTAAACTAAGGGATTTATCTTAAGTACTTTTAAAACACCCTTTCACACTTATGAAAGGGGTTATAATTTCCCTAATTAGACTTAGGCTATTAAACACCTAAGCATCTACACAAGATAGATTAATTAAGTTCTGAAACTTTTTGAAATTTTTGAAAATTGTTTAAAGGGATAATGAACTAATTAACCCTTAATTAAGAAGGTATTAAGGAAAGAAAAAGGGGGTTTAGGGAATAGCTTAGAAGAAATGCCCCAAAAATATTCCATAAAACCCATACTCACTGGATCTGACCTTAATCAAACTTAATCATATGGTAAATCCACTAATACCTTAATTACATTGAAGGGGTAATTAGGGAATGAGCTAGCAAATTCTCTAATCAAAGCGTCAATAAATCTTAAGAAAATTAGGGGAGGTAGAGGTCATCCCCAAATGAACCCTAGAATTTGAGATCAATTGGTGTTAATTAGGAATAATTAACTAATTAACATTCCCAGAAACCCAAATTTAGAGAAAAGGGGAATTCAAAATCTTATGAAAATATTTTTAGAATATTTAAAAAAAATTATCTATCCATAATATTTTTTCTTATATTTTTCTAATTTTTATTGAAGGAGTTATGATTTTTTGAAGTTCTCTAAGTAAATTATGAATTAATTAAGCATTTTATAAAATGGATAACAGATTTAAACATGAAAATAAATGTGGGAATAATCTTGATCATCCATCCAAACGGCATGGATGAATGTCCATAGATTCATCCCTGCTAAAGCTTAGGAAGAATGAGATCCGTCCACCTTCTAAGCTTTGATCCGAGCTCGAATAAGCTTGGATTAGGCTAAAATTTAGCTCACACCTTCATCATGCAAATACCAACACATCCAATGGATAATGAGATTAAAATTCACTTCACAAAGGACCAACACCTATGAGAATTAAGCTCTAAAAATCACAAACTTCATCGGAGATCATGATTCGATTCCCTAGAGGAGCTTTCATTTGAAGCTTTGTGAAGTGAGCATGAGGTTTAGTGTATAGCTCTATGGATCAACTCCTCTTCACTCCCTTTGCGATTTTAATTGAATTGAACTCTCCCTTGCCTTTAGAACTTTATAGAAAGCTTGGTAGGCTCGACTTAGCTCCTAGATCAAGTGCGCAAGAGGAATTGGAAGGAGATTGAGTGTAGAGAAAATCCATTATTGGATCGAGTCCCCTATTTTGCACTGTGCAAAACTGAAGAAAGCAAGATTCAAAACTTCTCTAGGAACCTTGGGAAAGCTCTGATGGTTCCTGAGTTCTATGTTCCAGGTTAGGTGTGAATGAATTAAAATTTGATGGATTAGGGAGTATATCTTTCCCTAGCAATCGAAGCCCATCAATGATCTGATGATCAAATGTGCATGGGGTTTGAGTGAGAAATTTGCCATGGTGGTGGGTTTGAATTCAAATGTTGGTCCATTGGTTGGGTGCATCACTCATCACTAGGTCTCCTTGAGCCTTTAGGAAAGCCTAAAGTGATTGTGATGAGTGTATGACTAAAATACCCATGGGCTAGGCCAAAAATTATTCTAGGCTTTGGGGTATAATGATCATTTTTATTTTTTTCAATATGTTTGGTATGTTGAAAAAAAGTTGGCCAAGTTTCAATGGATTTGAAATTATAGGTTTGGCTCATGTTGACCCATTTAGGTCAAAATGGGTCAACTTGGGTCAAGTTGACCAATAGGTCAAATTAGGTCAAACCAAGGGTTTGGTCAAGTTCATATGATCATTTGAAATGTTTTGGTGCCTTTGGTTTGGTTCAATTTGGATTAGATTTGATTTTGGCTCATATGATTCATTTAGGTCAAATGGGTCAAGTTGACCCATTTGACCCATTTGACCCATTTGACCTATTTGGGTTAGGTCAAGGGTAGGTTTAGGTTTGGTTAGTCATATGGAGTGGATTGGTATCTTTATTTCCAATCAATTTGGGTTAGGTTCAATTTTGGCTCAACATGACCCCTTTAGGTCATGTTGGGTCTAAGGTCAATTGGGCTAGGTTGGGTCTAGTTGGCCAATTGAGGCTTTGGTCAAGTTCCACAAGTGATTTGGAATGGACTTGACCCATTGGTTTCAATCAATTTGGCTTAGATCAAGTTTTGACACATTTTGGCCCTTTAGGTCAAAATGGGTCAACAAGTCAAGTGGATTGGGCTAGGTTAGGCTCCAATGTTGGCTTGGTCAAGTTCAAACATAGGTCATGAGTGAACTTGGATCAATGGTTTCAATAAATGTTCCCTATGGTTGATTTTGTCTATGTTAGGTTTCATTTTAGGTTAAGTGTTGACGTGGTAAACCCTTAGGTTTGGCTTAGTTTGACCCAATTTGATTGATTGATCATCCCATGATGATTGTTGATCATGATGAGATGGAAATATGAGTTTGGTTCAATCAAATTTAGTTAGGATCAAAAGTTGGCTCATAAGGGTACTTTAGGTCACTTTGGGTCAAGTGAGCCTAAGTGGGTCAAATGGCTTGGTCAAAGCTTGATTTGAAGTTGATTGATCTTGTATATGACTTATGATTGAAATATAAATCTATTTACAAGTGGTTTGAAGTCAAATGGATTTTGATCCATTTGAAAATTTCATATTCAAAGGAAGAATATGAAGGGGTCTTGGGTTTGATTTTTGATTTGGGTTTTGATTGAGGGATTGGATTTTGGATTTATATAAGATCTCATGATTGTAATATTGATTGAACCATGAGAGAAAATCAAGGGTTTGGCCTGATTTGAATTGATTTTGGCTAAGTTCAAGATTTTGGCTTGAAAGGTTTAGACTTGATTTTGATTTTATTTGAGTTTGAGTTTTAGAGTTGGTTTTGATAGTTTGAATTTATATTTCATTTATATATGTGAATATAAATGAGAATCTAAATTGATCATAAGAAAATTTCAAGGATTTGAAAGAGTTTAATCATGAGTTAGGTTAAATCCATTAAAGGGAATTTAAAGGATTTAAGATAATTTTTAATTTGAATTGGATTCAATTGATTTATACATATATTTCATTTATATATAAGAATATAAATGAGAATATAAAATGATTTTGAGAAAATCTCATGAGTTTGAAAAGGTTTGATCAAAGTTTATCCATTAATGAAAAATTAAGGATTTAAGGAATTTCTAGCATTTTAAATTTGGAATTTAAGTTTTGAGTTGGTTTGATTGATTTATATTTATATTTCATATATATGAATATAAATGAGAATATAAATAAGTTTTGAGAAAATCCCAAGGATTTGAGTTGATTTGATCAAGTTTTAGAGTTGATTTGGCTAAGTCCTTTAATAGAAAATTAATGGAATTTATGAAAATTTTCATGAATTGATTTGGAATTTTGAATTTGATTTAATGGGTTTGAATTTATTTTTCATTTCTAATTGGGAATATAAATGTGAAAATAAATGGATCATGAAAAAAATCTCAAAGGTTTGAATAGGTTTGAGTCATGATTTTGGCTAAGTCCTTAAGAAAGGGTTAATGACTTAGGAATTTGAACTTAGGAATTTTTGATGGATTTTAATCATGGGTTTCAATCATGGATCTCAATCATAGAATTGATTTGAGTTAGGAGAAAATCAAATAGAATTGATTTGGAGATTGACTTAAAAGAAGGAAAGTGAGGCAAGGTTTAAGCTAAAGGGTAGGAGATTTTCTAACACCTAAGGATGATCTATTCCTGGCTAACTCTTCTACATTTTCTAGGGCTTGGTGAGAGTGTCCACCAAATCACTAGATGTGTTTTAAGACTAAGGAACTTTTAAAGTCTAAGAGGAAGTCCTAAGCCTAAGCTGGAGGTGTTGAGAGCTCATTCTAAAATGAGGTGAACAGTGTGAGTATATTGAATGGAAAAGTTCATGTGTGCTTTTTGAAATCTTTATTTTTGATTTGGAAAGATGATTGTTCATTTTATTTTTAAAATGAAATCTTCATCAAAATGGATTGAAGGAAGATGTTCATTTCTAATTTTGGAAAATTTTGTTAGTTTTATTTTTGAAAATCCCTACATGTAATAATTATGGGAATTATTAAATGAGGGTGACAAAATTTTATGAAAAATATTTTATTAAGTGCATTTTTGAAAAGGTGCTTTTTGAAAAGCAAAGTTCTTGTGGAAAATTTATTTTTGTCTTTATTATTTTAGAATGAACCTTTCCTTATCATGAAAATGATAAGGAGGAAGTCTCCAAGATGTTCCTTCTTTTTATTTAGATATTTTCATTTTACCCATTGGAGGACCCAATGGGGTTTTAAGACCAACAAAAATGTGGTCCTAAAACCAAAAGATGTTGGCTAATTCAACTCAAGAATGAAATAAGCTAAGTGACAAAGAAGGGATAGTCCTGAATTTATACCAACATAAAAACCCACTATTGATATTCAAAGACAATGATCATTTACCAAACATGGAGAGAGAGAACCATCCCAATGAGTCACTAAAAAATCTATGGTGAAAATATTCTGCTTCATCTATCCTTTGAAGAGGATGAAAATAGAAATATCCTTTTGGTTGGACACCACATAGATCGAAATGTTCTTATTAGGTGATGACATTGAGAAGAGGTGTACTATCTTGAAAGATAGAAGTCACCACCCTACAATAGAACTAATCACCTCAATAAATACCCTAAGGACTATGAGTCCGATATTAGAGATTTTCCCCCTACTTTACATGGAAAGTAGGGTTTATTTTAAACTGGGTTTGTTAAGTTCCCTACAGGGGCAAGCCCCCATAGTTAATTACATCCTAAAGAAGGGGATTCCTTCAGAATACTCTCGATTAAGGTGAATGATCATTATCTTCAAAGGTTCAATAGGTAGGTCTATCAATCGATTAGTTTATTTTTTGGAAAATCAAGTGGGATCAATCAAGAGGAGGGAGTTCTTATCAAAGCCAAATGGAGGTGAGTAAGGGATGTTTAGATAAAAACATCCCAAAACTATCATAGGGCTTACATTTTGAAATTGAATTACTTATTTGAGTTGAATTTTTATTAGAGGTTTAGAGCTTATAATTCCATAATACAAGGTTATGGAAATGCCTAAGAGTGATTTATGCTTATGACCCATAGAAGGGAGAAGCAACCTTGGAACCTAATTCTAGGGATCTTTAGCAAGGACTAAAAGCATGACCTAAATCTAAGGTGGTATTTTGCCTCCATAAGAGAGGCAAACCACTGACCGCTTTACAACCTGGGGTGGTCCAACTAACTCCTCCTACATTTTAAATACATGTAGGCAAATCTTATACTTATGTAAGATAGCTAGGCTATTATTTATTTAGAAAGAGACTAAGTCCTTAAACTCACTCCCTAAAGAGACTAAATCATGTAAAGGCATGCTTCAAATGACCTAAATATAATGAAAATCATATTACATGTTATTTTCATTTTGGACAATCATTTGACTGATTATAGGATTCATATGTCTAATGGAGAGATTAGATTATGAGCCAAAATCGAAGATGGTAGGTGTGTTTCCACCATGGCTATCAAAGGTCAAGCCAAGTTCTCTGGCATGGGTGGAAGCCCTTCAAATAAAGAGTGAAGTAATATGTTGTTGTGCATGATATTGTAAAATAAATACTCATCCAGTTAAGGGGTTGCAAATTCTTTTATCTTGATATTTAGTTTAAGCTTTAAATGAGGTTATGAGTTATTTATTTTTAATTTTAAGTTGATTAATTTGGTAGAAGATTTATTTTTCCCTAAGAGCCTAATCCTCATCCAGGCCATACATCAAAGCAAGGAAGAAACTAGGAAAAGGATGCCATTTCTAAAGCACAAGCTAAACAAAACATCAAATATTTTATAAAGCTAACGCAAAAGAATAAAATGCCATGTGTGGTCGGGCACCACTGCACAAACCCAAAAACAAAATTTTCCTAACACCCCTAAGGAATGACCTATTCCTATGACTAACTCTTCTAACTCTTTAGGGCTAGGTTAAGTTCCACTTAATCACTAGATGTGTCTTAAGACTAAGGAATTCTTAAAGTTCAAGAGAAATCCTATGTCTAAGATGGAGGGGTTAAAAACTCATTCCAAAAATGAGATCAACAATTACTTCATCACAAAGATGAGAGTAGTCTACTAAACCAGCCTTGTAAATCAAAGAAACTGGCTAAGAAAAAGAAGATCAAGAAGAGAACTACAACTCAAAAGATTATTAACAATTTAGAGGAGTATCACTAGCCGGCAAGGCAACCATTTAGGTTTGTAGACTTTATGCCTAAACTTCGCATTGATGAATTGGATGAAGAAGATAATGGTGAATCTTGTCCAGTAGAGACATATTGAATCATTTATGTGATATCGATATTCTTCAACATCGATCTTAGAATGGCAAGGGTAGTCGAATGTGACTACCAACCCATCAAAATTCTTATGAAAGCGAAGAGCTTGAGAAGTTAACATCTAAATTTTGTTTAATGACTCAACAAGATGATAATGGTTCAGATGAAGATCAATGTTTCCCTGATTGAGAAGAGTCAGACTCATCTATATCATCATGCATGAAATGCATGAAGTTGAAAAATGAGTCTAGCTCTTTTGGCCAATCCTCTAGAAAAAAAAGGGAATTTGAAGAAACTACCTCTTCAAAAAAATCTGAGCAAGACAAAGTGATTCAAGTTCAGTTGAGAAGTGGTAAAGTCATACCACCTTCATCAAAGAAAAGAAATGCAAATAAAGACAAAGGCAAATAAATTGAAGTCAATGAAGATATTTATGGTGAAAAATATCTCTCATGCCTTCATCTATCCCGTTGGAAGGGATAAATGAAAATAGAAATATACTGCCTTTATTGGACACCATGTAGATCCATAGATGTTCTTATTAGGGTGATCTTGTACGATATTGAGAAAAGGTGTATTATCTCGAAAGAAAGAAGTCACCACCCTACAATGTACCTAATCACCTAAATAAGGACTCCTAAGGACTATGGGTCTTTGGAATGTACCAGAGATTCTTCCCCTACTTTACATGGAAAAGTAAAGCAGTGTTTATTTTAAATTGGGTTAGTTAAGTTCCCTATGGAGGCAAGCCCCCATAGTTAATTACATCCTAAGAAATAATATTTTTAGGAATACTCTCGATGAAGGTAAATGATTGTTGTCTCCAAAGATTTCAAAGATAGGACTATCAATCAATTGATTTATTTTTAGAAGATCAAGTGAGATTGATCAAGAGGAGGGAGTTATTATGAAAGCCAAAGGAAGATAAGTAGGGGATGCTTATGATACTAGGAAGAATAGTAAGCATCCCAAACTATCTTATGGTTGGGCTTTATATTTTTGAAGTTGAGGGAATTAGTTGTTTAAGTTGAATTTTTATTACAAATCTAGGACTTACGATTCCATGACACTAGATCATGGAAATGCCTAAGAGGTGAGGATTTATGATTATAGCCTGCAAAGGGAAGTAGCAACCTCTGAACTTAAATCTGGGAGCATTGGCGAGGGCCAAAGCATGACCTAAATATAAGGTGAAATTGGGTATTTGGTTTACCTCCACAAGAGAGGATAAATCACCTAACTGTTTGGACTTACAACCGCCTGGGGGTGGCTGCCAACTAACTCCTCCTTCAATTTTAAATACATGTAAGTAAGTTATATATTTTTGTAAGATAGCTCATTTAGAAAGAGACTAAGTCCTTAAACACACTCCCTAAGAGACTAGATCATGTAGGGCATGATTTAATTACTTAAATCTAATGCAAATTTTATTACATTTTATTTTTATTTTGGATTATTGATTTGACACAGGCTTGTAAGATTCATATGCCTAATGCATGAGAAATTAGATTATGGGCTAAAATCAATGAGAAATGAGGTGTGTTTCCACCATGGCTCTCAAAGGTCAAGTTCTCTCTAGCATGGGTGGAAGCCCTTCAAATCAAGAGTGAAATAATATGCCTTTTATGCATGATGTGAGAAAGAAAATACAACATCTAGCTAAGGGGTTGCTATTTTTTTATCTTGATTTTTATAAGCTATGCTTTAGGTGAGGTTATGAGTTATTTAGTTTTTAGTTTTAAGTTGCTCAATTAGATAGAAAATTTATTTTCCTAAGATCCTAATCAATCATCCAGGCCATACATCAAAGCAAGGAAGAAACTAAGAAAAAAGATTCCATCTTAATGCACAAGTTAAACAAACATCAATCAATTTATAAAACTAGTGTAATAGAATAAGAGGCCTTTTGTGGTCGGGCTCCACCTTACAAACCCAGAAAGCTCTACCTTATACAACCCATGAATTAATTACAAAAAATAAATTCATGTTATTCTTTCTCTTTTTTTTTCTTTCTTTCTTCTTTGGTTAGAATGTGGTTCTCCAAAGGCTTCACATGGTACATAAAATATAGTCTTATGACCAATGTTCATCCTAGTCCCCCATAACAATCATTCTGAATCATAATTGCAAAATTACATGAAATTGAGAAAAAGTAAACCTAACTAACACTTGCAAAATAGAGATTAGCTAAACAAATTGCACAATACCAAGCATGTATTGGACTTAGCACCCTACACATGGGTAACTAAGTCCACCCCCACCTATTTTGGATATGCTTAGGGGTATAAGCAACCTGCATTGCAATAGCATTCATATTTTTATTATACTTAAGCACAATCCCATAGAAGAAAATGATTAGACTAAGATCGCCTACCATTCAGCCTACACATACACCAACATCTAGATTAAAATATCACATCACAAAATAAAAGCAAACATCAAACCATGCACCGCCCTAACATAGAACTAGAAATGGTGACTTAGCCTAATGTGTGTGCTATTTAAGGTTTGTGTGGTATGTTTAGCTAGGCTTTAGGGTTGAAGTTTTCTAAGTATGAAAATGTTCAACTTAGAGGGTGGTTTTATTTAAGTGATTTAGTTAATTTGGTGGATTTTATTTTGTGATTTGATTAGGCTTGAATGGACCTACAATTAATTACTAAGTGTTGTAAAGAGAGGAAAAGAGAAGAGAACTTCTCTTTCCTCCATACCTTAAGTAATTTCTAAGGTAGATTCATATTTGATTTTTATTTAGTGAATGTTTTATTATGTGTTTTAATTAATCCTAAGTTTAGATTTTTCCTAAACAAACCTATTCAAAGAGAAAGAAATTTTAAGATTAAGTAAAGTGAATTACAATCACAAAACACACAACACTTTATTTCTTTCCCACATGTGTAACATGCATATGGATGAGCCCTAAGCATATCTATGCATGCAAGTGGAAATGTTAGCACACCTTAATGATGAATGCTAAGGGATGTTACTTAAGAAAATTTGGATGCTTCATGATGCATGATTTTGTTAAGTATAAAAGAGGGATTCTTTTATCCATTATTCATATGCACATTTACATGTATGAAAGGCATAAGTGAGTACGACGCCATTGTTTTTTACAACAAGGGTGTAAGGTACAAGACCTACTCGGGGCTACTTAAAGCCTCACAACTGGGATGTCCAGACTAATATATCACTTTCCTTAAATACATATGCATGTACAAAGGCAAATGAATGAAAAAGAATCATGCAAAAAGGTTTGTGTTTGTTTAATTTGTTGGTTGTTTAATTTATGTGTGCAAGTATGAATATCCCTCTTATTTGATGACATAGGAGTTAATAGGAATGAATTTAAGCAAGTGTTAGGTTCTTTTCAAATGAACTATACACTTTGCAAATCCTATTCAAAATTATGTTAAAAGATAAGAGAAGGAAAGTCACACAATGCACACCTTATATTATACTCACATGCAAGATTATAAATAATTATAAGTAGCACACCTTTCAGTTGAAATGTTTGATTTATGAATTTTGAAAATAATTTTAGATTTAGTAATGATAATAGCCATTCATATTCTTACTTTAGCCAAAACATGCAATTCTACATAAAGGAAACATTTTATTTTAATTTGATTTTTTAGAAGGCATGAATGCATGATTTTCATATGACATACATATTTAGCATGCTAGGAAAGAAATAAAGTGATGAAAGCATGTAAATTCATTCACCCTAATTAATTCCTAAAGACAATCCAATAGAATAAGATTATTTAAAGTGAATCAAAATTGTTTAAAGAAATTTTTAGTTTTGTTTTGAGTTTGATTTGATTTTAGGAAATGTGAAAAGGTTTGTTGGTCCTAACCCATCTCCCACATCTGTATATTATTTTAGTTTAATTTTAGAACCATTAGATTGAATTTATATTTTATTTAGGTTAAGGTGTACATTAAGTCCATTAATTACCTTACATAACCACTTTAATATATTTAACCAAATAATTATGAGCTAATGTATGACATAAAATCACAAGGAATTTAAATCAATGCACCCAAGAAAGAAAGGGCCCAACTAATGCATTTGTCTCACAATTAATGATTAATTAAGCTAAAGGGTTTAATTTAAGAACTTTCATAACCCTTCCCACACATATGGCTCATATATGATTTCCTTAAGCTACTTAGGTTATTGAACACCTAAGAAATCTACCCAAGAAGGAATTGATTAAGTTCAGATTGATTTGATTTTAAAATTTTGATTAATTAAGCCATTAAATTAAGTGATTAAACTATTTAATTAATTTGCACCTTAATTAGATTTTTTATCCAAATGAAATAAACTTGGGAAAAGATTTGGGAGGGCTCTAATCTCATCCCCAAGTCCAATCACTATTCTAAGGTAATTATCAAACTTAATTAATGAATTTATCACTATTTAATAGGTTAATCAATCATTTAATTAATTAGGAGAGTAATAAGGAATGAATTAAGCAATTACCCTAATTAAACTATTAATGAATTCCAAGAAAATTAGGGAGGCAAGTCATCCCACAAAATAAACATGAGAAGTTCAAAATTAATCACTAGAGTAATTAGGGAGTAATTAACATAATTACATTTCCAATAAAATCCACATTACAAAAAATTTACTATTCAAAATCAATTAAACTTAATTTTATATTATCCCCCTTTCGAAATATCTTTAAAATGCATTTGAGTTTGTATTTTTCTGATTTTTCTACATTTAGTTATGTATTTTTGAAGATTTTATGATTAAAACTTAATTAAATAGCCTAATTATATAACTAATCATGTCGCCATTGGACTGGCGTGGTGCGCACCATGGCATGGATTATTATTTAAGTTATCACATAGCTACCGGTCGGTGGTGCTATACTTTCTCTTGGACTGTCCAATTAAAGATCGAATGCTCAAGATTAAGCACGCATTATTAAAGGGATTAAATTACAGATCTAACATGGATTAATCAGGACTGTCCATCCAAAACATGCGAGATGGATGGTCCGTGATTCATCCATGAGCTCACTTGGAGAGGAAACCATCCACCTCTTCTTGAGCTCGATTGAGCTCAGATTGAGTTAAAATTTAACCCACACCATCATCATGCAAGGAGATGAAGATCTAATGGTCAAAATGCAAACATAAGACCAAGTACTCCTACACCTAAGCTTGGTTTTGATCCATACCTCATCGGAGGCTATCACTGATGCTCCCAACCATCGAGGTAGCTTCATCTAGTGGAGATGAAGCTCTGTTGAAGATTAGATGGCTTGAGGTTGAGTGGATCTTCCTATTAACCAAAGTGGGCTTCAATTGAGTGCAACCTTGGTCTAGCTCCCCTCTCCCTTGCCTTGGAAGCTTGGAAGAAGCTTTGGATGAGTTCGATTGGGTCCTCTGAGGGTGCTTTCAAGAGAAATTGGATTGAAGTTTGGTATTAGATGAGTTGAAAAATTGCTTGAGCTCCCCTATTTTTGGCAGAAATAGAATGGAGAAATTGAATTAGCTCTAGGAAGCTTGGAGGAGCTTGGGAATGCTTGCTCTGACTTCTTACCACTCAATCGAATACAATTCAATCCAATTCAAGTGAAATTAGGGGGAGTATATCTCCCCTAGAAGGATCAGATGATCGAGCATGGATTTGCTATTTTGATCAAATTGATCCTAAGGGTTGAGTTAGTTAGGCCATTTTGGACACCATGTGGTTTAGTTTGGCTAGAGGGAGGTAGTGGAGAAGTTTCCATGTGCGAGGTGGAGGTGATTCCATGTGCTTATTTTGGAGTGGGGTGGTCGATTTGACCTTGGATTGGGTTTATTCTTAAACCCACATTGAGTCATCCACACCCACTAGTGTCCACTTGGACCACTAAGAGGGTGCCAAGTGGCCATGAAAAGGATATGACCAAATTCCAAGTGGAATTGGCCATGGGTTACCCCTTGACTTAGGGGTAAAATAGTCATTTAGCTTTTATTTCACTTTGGACAAATTTAGAATAGTTTGAAATTGGGTTGGTCCAAATTTCAAAAAATTTGGAGTTGATTTGATGTAATTTGGCTCATGTTGACTCATTTAGATCAAAATGGGTTAACTTGGGTCAAGTTGACCAATTGGTCAAATTGGGTCAAACCAAGGGTTGGGTCAAGTTCATATGACTTTGAAATGTGTTGGAATCATTAGTTTAGTTCAATTTGGTTTATATTTGGTTTTGGTTCATTTGATTTCATTTAGGTCAAATGGGTCAAGTTGACCAATTTGACCATTTTTAATTAGTCGTTGGGTTTAGGCTTGGTTGATCATTTGAAATATGCTAAAGTTTTGGTTTTAATCAATTTTGTTTTGGTTTGAATTTGGTTCAATTTGACCTTTTAGGTAAAGTTGGGTTCATGATCAATTGGGCTAGGTTGTCTAGTTGGCCAATTGAGGTTTTGGTCAAGTTCAATAAGTGGTTTAGAATGAATTTGACATCAATCAATTTGGCTTAGATCAAGATTTGACACATTTTGAGTTCTTAGGTCAAGTGGGGTCAACTTGGGTCAAGTGGGAAATTGGGCTAGGTTAGGCTCAAATGATGACTTGGTCAACTTCAAACATTGATCATGAATTAGTTTTGATCAATGGTTTAAATCAATTTGGTATATGGTAGATTTTGGATAGTTTAGGTTTCATTTTGGCTAAGTGTTGACTTGGTCAACCCTTAGGTTCGACTTGGTTTGACCTAATTTTAGTGATTGATAATCTCATGATGATTATTGCTCACAATGTGAGGCTTAGGTGGGCTTAGTTCAATCCAATTTGGGTAGGATTAGAATTTGACTCAAAATAGGTACTTTAGGTCACTTTGGGTCAAGTGAGCCTAAGTGGGTCAATTGACTTGATCAAGGCTTGAATCAAGTTTGATTGAACTCAAATATGGACTTATCATTGAAATATAAATCCATTTGCAAGTGATTTGGAGTCAAATGGGTTTTGATTCATTTAACAATTTCAAGTTCAAAGGTTGAATATGAGTATGACTTGGGTTTGATTTTTGGATTTAGATTTGATTTTATGATTGAAGTTTATGTTTATTTTTGATTTCATGATTGAAGGATTGATTGAATCATGAAGAAAAATCAAGGGTTTGGCTTGATTTGAGTCTGATTTGGCTAAGTTCAAGAATTTGACTTGAAAGGCTTAGGTTGAATTTTGAATTTGGATTTGAGTTTTGAATTTGTTTTTGATATTTGAATTTATATTTTATTTATATTTGTGAATATAAATGAGAATATAAATGGGTTATGCAAAAATTTCTTGAATTTGAATTTATTTGGATTTGATTTGAGCGATGTCCATAAGAGAGAATCAAAGTGACTTAGGAAAGATTTTTGACCTTGGAATTCAATCATGGGTTTCAATCATTTGGAATTGATTTATGATTTGAGAAAAATCCATTGGAATTGATGGTTTGGTTTGGAATTGAAGTTGATTTGAGTTTAAGGTTGATTTGAATTTGGAGTTTGACTTGCAAGAATGAAGTGAGGATTTGGTTCAAGCTATAGGGTAGGCAAATTTCCCTAACACCCCTAAGTCATAAACTATTCCTATGGCTAACTCTTCTAAGTCCCTTGGGTTAGGTTAAGTGTTCACCTAATAACTAGAAATATCTTAAGATAAAGGATATCTTAGTATCTAAGAGGAGTCCTATGTCTAAGATGGAGGGGTTGAGAGCTCATTCTAAAAATAAGGTCAATAATATCATTCTCAAAAATCCTAGAATAAAGCCTAAATCAAGCAAAAAAGATAGATTATAATATTCTATCACATAATGAGAAAATCCGCACAACCGAAAGTGTGTACAGGCTTCTTGATGTCAAAAGACTAAACTTTTCAAAATCTAGAGATTGCAGTTTACTCCAAAAAATCAAGGATTAAGCAATACGCAACTGAACGACCAAAAAAATGCATGATTAAATCATTGTAAACTCAAGATCTCCCAGTAATCACATTTTCTGAAGAAGATCATATGTTGGAAACAACAGATCACAATCATCCTCTATATGCTACCACAACTAGTGATGGTATCACGATCAGCTGAATATTGATTGATCTAGGTTCTTTTATCATTCTTATGAGTCTAAAAGGTATTAAGAGGATTATCACTTGATATCCAACATATTGGCAGAGATAAGTTGATGGTTCATGATTTCAATGAAAAAGGGTAAAAAACCTTGGGTTCTTTTACTCTCTCGCTATAGTTTCAAGATTTATATACAGAAGCCAAGTTTCATTTTCATGTAATTGATGCTGATACATCATTTAGAGCTCTTTTGGGTCGACCATAGTTGCATGAGTATGACATGGTCCCATCAACTATGCATCAATGTATGAAGTACCTAAGAGATGGAGAAGAGTTTAGAATTCTTAGCAACCTACAACCATTCTCCATCCATGAAGCAAAGATTTATGAAGATGCAAAATACTTCATCCTAAAAGAGCCTAGACATAGAGCCTGAAGCTCATCTGAGAACTAAAAGAAACTTCACAAAGTGAAAGAGCCAAGTAAAGAGGAAGAAAGAAGGCACACTCTCCTAAAACACTTGATTCTACATCTAAATCAAGAAGATCAGTTCCTCATTTGGGAAGTGACACTCAAGATGAAGAAGATATTTTTGTCAAACTCAAGAGAACTTATAAGCTTCCAAGAAAGGCAAAATAAGTGATTCTAATATGATTTTGAATCTACTTATGGAAGAGTTCGATGGTCAATCAAGAAGGATAGCTCACTTGGCAGTGAGATGACTCACTCAAAATTATACCCATCTCTCAGAAGTTCAAAGAAATCACTCGATGTTCATAATATTAAAGAATTGAAAATATTTCTATGAAATGGAGTGAGAGGTGGAAAAACTTTATTTTATAAATCAGAAGATCTTAGCCTCACAATTTTGAGCAGCCTGCTCAGCATGAAAATTCTGATGAGATAGTGCCAACAAGAATACAAATATACTATCCACAGAAATTGCGAAGAATGATGCATAAGCTTGGAATTATATTGGAACCTAAATATAGAACTCAAATCTTGATGTGGAGCTAAAGAAGTCCTCAAGATCATAAAAAAGTGATAAGCTTATCACTAAAGGTCTTGGGTTCAACCACAAATCTCATCAAAATAAAGCTTGTTATAATATAATAAGTCGAGATCAAAATTAATAGTGATGAAGAAGATGATCTCATGAAGTTCTTCTTATAAATGATGAAGAAGTAGCCAAGCTTACCAAGAACTTGAAGATGTTGGACAAACAATACTATGGATGAACTCAAAGAAATCAACCTAGAGGATGATCTCATCCAACTTTCTGCCTTCTTATGCATGAGAAAGTTGAAGAGCTAAAATGCTACTTTATGAATTGTGATTGCTTTTCTGGACATATTCTAAAATGCCGTGCTTATCTAATTAATATAGCAGCTATAAACCTACATTAAATTAGATGTGATGCTCAAGTTGTTAGGCGAATGATATTAGAGATTGAAGAACAGGTAATCATAGAAACTAAAAAGCTGATCGAAGTAGGCTTCATTCGGGAGGAGAAGTATGTATATTGGATAGCAAACATTATCCCAGTTAGGAAGAAAAATAGCCAAATCTGTCTTTGCATTGATTTTCGAGATCTAAATAATGCGTGTCCAAAAGATGACTTTTTGCTTCCGATATCAGAATTATTAGTAGACAATACTTCAAACTATGACATGTTCTTATTTATAGATGGATCATCGGGATATAATCAAATCAAGATGATTCCTGAAGATGAAAGACATACATCATTCAGAACACCAATTGGTATATACTGCTAAACGATCATGCCTTCTGGTTTAAAAAATGTGGGAGATACATACCAAAGAGCCATGACACATATTTTAATTAGTTTATTCACCAGAAAGTGGAGTGTTATGTAGACGATTTGGTGGTGAAGAGCTTAAATCGTGAAAATTACTTTGAAGACTTGAGAATTGTATTGGAGAGAATTAGAAAATACGATCTGAAGATGAATCCTCTAAAATGTACATTCGGGGTATCCTCTAAAAAATTTCTTGGGTATATTGTACATCATAGAGAAATTGAAATTGAACTTGCTAAGATAAAGGCAATTGTGGAGATTCCTCCAATGAAGAGTTTGCGTCAGCTTCATTCTTTATAAAGATAGCTTGCATTCATCTGTCGATTTATATCAAACCTATCAGGATGCAGTCAACTATTTGTAAAATTGATGAAGAAGGATGCTCCATTCAAATGGGACAAGGAGTGCCAAGAAGCCTTCAATAGCATTAAAAGCTACCTATTAAATCCACCAACTTGCAAATACATACTGGGAATCCCCTCATTCTATACACAACTGCATTATAAGAGTCCCTTAGAGCATTTTTTAGCACAACATAATGAAGAAAGCAAAAAGAATGCTCTTTATTATATCATTCGATGATTAATAGGAGTAGAAATAATATACTCTCCAATAGAGAAGTATTGTTAGGCATTGATCTTTACAGTCCAAAAGCTCCATCATTATATGTTATCTCACAAGATTACCCTTATCTCAAGGATCGATCCGCTGAAGTACTTAACAAGATCACAGAGGTCGCCAAGAAGATGGACAATATTGCTTCTATAATTTGATATTGCATTCTAGAAAGTAGAAGGGACAAGTCTTAGCTGATTTTTTTGCACATTCCATCCTCGATACCTTTCTTAATGATGATTTTCCTGATGAGAAAATTATGCTCATTCATGATAGAGAAAAATCACAAATTTGAGAAATGTACTTCGATGGAGCCTTATCAGTCAAACAAGTCCAACCTCTAAATTTCCTAAGGGCAAGAGCAGGAATTGACATAGTCTTCATAACTCTAGAATGAGGGATAATGAAAAGATCATATGGGTTGACCTTGCCAAGAACTAATAATGAAGCCGAGTATGAAGCATTAGTGGTAGGTCTTGAAGAAGTTATTTTCATAAGCATTCAAAACTTGCATATTTTGGTGATTCTCACTATTATAAATCAAGTAGTTAGCCTCTATAAATCAATAAGCTTGAGTTAACTTTCTATCACAAGTTCTCAAGCTTATAAAGCAAATACCAAATATCACATTAACTCGAATCTCTCGATCTAAGAATAGCAAAGTAGATTGCTTAGCAAAATTAGATAAGGAAATGACAAGTATGAATGGTTATTATATCATGATCGATATCTACTATGAATTCTAGAGCCAAAGTATCAATCTCAAGAGGTAGGGGTTATCAAATTTGACATAGCAGACGTGACTCGCTTGTCTCATACTCCCCAAGATCAACAAGAAACTATACTTAGAAGAGCTAAGAATGACATTACCTCAGAAAAGTAGTGTGAAGCTTTTATTATAGAAGAGTCAATGATTGGAGGCAACCCTTCATCGACTACTTTAAAGAAAGTAAATTACCAAATAATAAATTACTGGCAGCTCAAATTAAGAAGAGAATGTTGCACTATGCTTTCATCAATAATAATTTATATCATAGATCCTTCAAACAAATGTGGTTACGATGCCTAAATGCAGATGAAGCTGGCAAAGTGATAGTTGAAGTTCAAGAAGGACTTTGTGGTGCACATCAATTAGGTCCCAAGATGGCAGTAAAGATCAAAAGGATGAGTTATTATTGGCCATCTATGGTGAGAGACTATATTAATCATGCTAAGAGGTGTCATGAATGCCAAGTACATTGGAATATAATCCACCAACCTCCAAATCCATTACATTCAATAATAACATCTTTGCCTTTTGAATGCTAGGGTACATATGTAATTTGATGAATTGATCTACCGTTGTTAGCTGGACACCGCTTCATCCTAGCAACAACTGACTATTTAAGGATCGTGCTTCAGGGGAAGTTTTTAGTTTATGTCAAGTTTATTTGAGTTGATGTCGTGTTATAAGACAAGATCCTCAAATATATTTTGATCAAGGTTGGCATCGAGCTTTATGCCAAGATCCCTGAATATATCCGTAATTATTATCGTTAAGTTGTAGGCTCTTGCAAGGAACAAAAAGAAGCTATTTCTATGCATGAAAAGACAGCCTTAAATATCAAAAGTTTATCTCCTAGATTTGTCAAATTCTAAAGATCAAGTCAGAAGAACTCTCAATTTTGGAATCTTCAATCAACTGAGTTAGAAAAATATCAACCTATACATCTTGAAGTCTAAGATACAGATGGGTTCTAAAGGTCAAACTCAACAAGCCTACAAATGGCCGAGTTGCTGACGCTCTCCTCACTCAACAAGCCATAAGAAAAGACCATAGTGAAAGAGCTCTCTTTCGTTAGTCCAATGACCAAATCACCAACCCCTCACAACTTAAGTCAAAGACTCGAGTAAGTTTTAAAGATCGAACTCAACAAGCCTATAAATGGCCAAGTTGCTGATGCTCTCCTCACTCAACAAATTATAAGAAATGGCTGTAGTGAAAGAGCCCCTGCTCACCAGTCTAACAATGATATATGTTTAATCTCAAATCAGATCTAGCTTAATGATTATAAGCAACCAGAATCCAAGAGATCTTTCTACTTGATCGATAGACCAAGATAATCTGAGAAAACTCTCAATTCGGAGCTGCCTAAAGTCAATCTTTATATTGCATGCAGGGTGATATTTTAATTTATTCTCAAATAATCTAATCAAGCTCAAAGAATAGATCAAAGCCAATATCCTCATCAAGTCCACCAAAGAAAAAGCACAGTACTGAGGGAATAATTCCATAGTTCATACAAAGCTGATGGCTGAACATAAGGAATTCTATGATTATTCAGTCGTTAAATCACACATTTGGATAACTCAACATAGACCTAATATAAATGCCATCTATATGTACCCTTCAACGAGTCTATCAAGGCAACAAGCACAAGACTTAGGGTGTACATACATTTCTTGAAAAGTCAATGTGGACAAATCAGATCAATCCTTCATCAAGTTCACTAAGCTTAAAGCTAAGATAGAAGGAATTCCAAATATCAAAACAAGCAGATAAATTCCTCCATTAAACCCAACCAAGCACAAAGCTAGGATTGGAGGAAACTTAAATCTGCAATGACATAAAAGAAAGTGATCTTCAACAAAGCCATTGAACCAAAGAGTAGATGGTATAAGAACTCTTATCTATCCGACAAGTTGATTCTGATAATTCATTCAAGCCCATCATTTAGCATGTCCTAAATAAGGCATCATACTAATAATAAATACTATCAAAGCTCTGCAAGCTATTATAATCAAAGCTGAAATGATCCAAGTTCTTTAGCCAGCCTAAAGGGTCAACCAGTTTTCAACAAATACGACACGCTCCATGCATGAATCACATTTGTTGTGGGGCATTTATTGACCTCCAAATATGTGTCATAAGTCGAGTCAAGCCCACAAGTTGAATTTGACAGACTTCAGAAGTGACAATGCTTAAATTGGGGATAAAAAAGTACTGAACGTCACTAAAAATGGTAAAAAAGACCTCTGATCAATGAACAAACTTTGCCATCTTGTTCAAAACATCAAAATTGGTCAAAATATAAATATTGCATAATTTTTTCTCCAAACTGCACGCAAAGAGGGACCTCTCTTCCTTCTCTCTTTTTCTTCTTCATCTAAACCGAAAAGGGAAGATCTCCCTCTCTTGTTTTTCTCTCCTTTCCAACCACAAGTAAGGTAGTTCTTCCTTCCCCTCCTCTTCTTCTCTTTTTCATCTCCTCTATTTTCATCTTCTTCTCATAAAACCAAACTGAAATTTCTCTCATTTTTCTTCAAAACTGAAAATTCATCTTCCCTCTTGTTCTTCTCTTCTTCACCTTCTTTCTTTCTTACGTCACCCTCACTAATCTAAAGTTCTTTTCTCCCTCATTTCCACCAAACTAAAATACCCCTTTCATTTTCATTTGCAAACCTGAGGAACACCGTAATTAGGTAGGTTCTTCTTTGGGTTTTTGGCATCTCTCTTTATTTGAATAATTTTAATTTTCACCTATTGGGGAACTGATTTTAGGACTGAGTGAAGTCCTAAAAGTCTAAAGGATGAGCTTTGCTTAAGGATGAAAATAAGCTATGCCAATGAAAGGAATGATATTAGCCTATATAAAATATAAGTCCACTATCAATGCTTGGAGACAATAATTGTCTACTAAAGATGGAAAGAGGAACCATCCCCAATGGAGTTGTCAGAAAAATCTGTGGTATTTATTTTTGAGATGTGGAACACCACACATATCTTAGAGTATACTTATTGAAGTGATCGGGTATGACATTAAGAAATTACTATCTCAAAAGATAGAAATTACCAGCCTATAATGGACCTAATCACCTAATAAGGACTTCTAAGGCATGATGAGTCTTTGAATATATCAAAGATCTTTCCCTTACTTTACATGAAAAAGTAAAGTAGGGTTTATTTTAAGCCGGGTTCGTTAAGTTCCTATGGAAGCCCTCATAGTTAATTACATCCTAATGAATGGGATCCCTTAGAATACTCGAAAAGTATAATACAAGGTGAAGATTTCAAGGCTACTATCAAAGGTGGCTATTTTAGAAAATCAAATAGGATAGATCAAGGAGAAGACTTATTTTCGAAATCTAAAGGGAGAAAGTTGGAAATGCTCATGATACTATGAAGCCTAATGAGCATTTCAATCTACCCTATAATTGGGTTTTATATATTTGAAATTGAAGAGATTTAATTATTTGAGTTGACATTTTATTAGATTGCCAGGGATTATAATTTCACAACATAAGAATGTCAAAATGCCTAAGAGGTGAGGATATATGCTTGTAGCCCAAATGAAATAGCTACCTCAGATCCTAAGCTAAGGAGCTAAAGCATGACCTAAATCTAAGGCAAAAATGGGTATATGGTTTACCTCAACAAGAGAGAATAAACCACCATACTGTTGGACTTATAACCACCTGGAGTGGTAGCCAACTAACTCTTCCTATGCTTTAAATCCATGTAGGTAAGTCTTATGCTTTACAAGATGTCTAGGCTGTTGTTTATTTAGAGAGAAACTAAGTCCTTAAACTCACTCCCTAAGAGATTAGAGCATGAGTGGTATGAAGTCATGAATTAATGTAATGCAAATTTTATCAAATTTATTTTATTCTTTTGGACGCTTTTTTTTTACATGATTTTGTATGCTTAAATGAGAACTTGATTATGGGCCAAATCAAAAGAGAAAGGTGTTCTTCCATCAAAGGCTCTCACAGGTTAAGCCTTTATTCTCTAGCACAGATGGAAGCCCCCTCCTAACAAGAGTGGAAGAAAATGACATGCATGATGTTATACATACATTTATCCAGCTAAAGAGTTGCTAAAAATTTTATTATCTAGATTTAATTCCTAGGCTTTTATGTGAGGTTATGAGTTGTTTTAAAATTTTAGTTATGAGTTATTAGTCGGATAGAAAATTTATTTTTATTCTAAGAGCCTACCGTATTCAGGCCACACATTCAAGCATCAATCATAATGAAACTATGAAAAGCATGTTGTTCTAGTGCATAATCTAAACACAACATCAAATAATTTTATAAGCTACCATAAAAGAATAAAAGGCCATTACGATCGGGTTTCACTGTACATCCCGAAAAGAGTAAAAAAAAGTTGGGTAGCTGAGCTCTACCCTTATACAACTCGGATTACAAAAATAATACATGCTATGAGGGTCTTCATTTCTTTCTTTTCTTCCTCTTGATTTGATTTACTCCAAAGGCATCACAGGGCACCCTAGGGACTAAGCCTTTTGGCCACCGCTCATCCTAATCTATAACACTAATATTAATTCTAAAAAATTACATTAAAAATAAGAAAAATAAATTTAGCTACCTACAAAATAAATGTTAGGTAAACACACTATACAACCCAAGCAGCTATATGAATAATTTGGACTTAGCTCCCCACACATGGGTAACCAAGTCCACTTGTCCTAATGCGAGTTATGTTTAGGGGCTAAGCAACTTGCACAACAAACACATTTGTATTTTATTACCTCTTAAACACACACAATCACCCAAAAAATATGATTAGGTTAATCACTACCATCCATATGAGGCATACCCCTTAACATACAGTCTAAAATGTTACATAACAAAATAAAACACAACATCATACATACAACGCCCTAACTTAGCAGTAGAAGTGGGGACTTAGTATTCTAATGTGTGTGAAGGTCATGTGGCAAGACTTTACTTCTTTAGTTTAAGTTTCAATTTGGAGTTTGATTTTGTTTAAATTTTACCTTTGGGTGATTTTAATTTAAATAGTTTAATAATTTATTTTTCATTTTTATTTCACTTTTATTTGGTTAAAATGATGTTTAGGTTTTCAAGAATGAGAGTAGAATGAATTCCATTTGTAGACATAACTCATCATATTCTACATCCTAACTCCTAAAGAGTCTAACTAAGGTCCTTAAGTATCTTAATTAGCCCATTTGAATTTGTGTAATTTGTTTGATTTTATTTATTTGATTTGATTTAGATTTTAGAATTTTAGTTTGTTTAAGTATTTGATTGGTTGATTTTGGATTAGATGTTTTAGTTTAATTACATCTTGATAATTTAATATCCTTAATATCTAATGAAGTTTAAGTTTGTTTAAACCCATATGTCTTTAATTGATTAATTTTAGATTAGTTGTTTTGGTTTAATTAAATCTTGATAACTCAATATTTTAAATTAATATCTAATTCTTTTCTTTGATTATGGTTATGTGACTTAACTTTATCTTTATTTGATTTGAATATGGTTCATTAGTTTGATTAGATTAGATTAATTGAGATTTTATTTTGATTTTAATTTAGTTTGATTCTTTGTAATTAGAATTTTATTTTAAATCTCATCAATTTTTCATGTTTATCAAAGCTTGGTTTATATTTTGATTTCCTACATTGGATAGTTAATTTGTTTATCTTATTTAAGTAGGTTGAATGAGATTTGATTTGATTACATATTAAATTGATGAGAGTCTTTCTTAATCTAATTTAATTTGATTTAATTTGATTTGATTAACTTATTATTAGTCTATGGGTTTGCTAGTTCAATGTGATTATGTAATTAATTTAATTAAGAAGTGTATTTATGTTAATTATAAAGATTTGCTTAATTTTCAATTTCATTTCATATTTGTTAAGGTTAATGATGTAATTAATGACTTAATAATTTAGGTTTAATTTAAGTTTTGATTAGTATTTAATTGTATTTATGTTTGATTAAGTTTAAGTTTAATATGATTAATTTGATTGACTTAATTAGCTTATTTAAGATGTGTGGTCAAATTAATTGATTAAGTAATGTAATTTGATTTAAAAGTTAATTTGGTTCATTAAGATGATGGATTAATTCATTAAGTTTGCATTAATTAGGTTTATTCAATTGGATTAGCTTAAGGGTAATTAGTTTAATTATGAAGTGTGTTTGTTTAATTATTAAATTAAATAAAGATCTATTTAATTTTAATTTGGCTTTGTATTTATTTAGATTAATGATCTAATTAATTAATGACTTAATGATTTATGTTTAATTTAGGATTTGATTGGTATTTAATTGCATTTATGTTTGATTAAGCTTAGGTTTAATATGATTAAGTTGATTAACTTAATTAGTTTTCTTGAGGGGTATGATTTATTATTAAATTAAATTAAGATTTGTTTAATTTTTAATTTGATTTCATATTTATTTAGGTTAATGATGTAATTAATGGCTTAATGATTTAATTTTAAATTAAGATTTGATTAGCATTTAATTGCATTTTATGTTTGATTAAGCTTAAGTTTAATATGATTAATTTAATTGATTTAATTAGTTTATTTAAGAGGTGTGATTAAATTAATTAGTAGATTAATTAAGTGTTTGATTTGAATTAATTTTAATGTGATTTATAAAATTAATCTTGTTCATTAAGATGATAGATTAATTTATTAAGTTTGCATTAATTAAATATTTAATTAATTAAGTTTAATTAAGGGTAATTAAAATTTTAAAATCATTAGATTAATCAAAGATTTATTTAATTAATGACTTAATTTCTCACATGTGAGTGATTTGATTTAGTCAAGTGTTTTACTTAAGTTTGATTGATTAAATGATTTATTATATCATTATTAAGTGAATTAACTGCTTATTTTATTTCAAGTTTGATTATTTATGATTAGAGTTTTAGTTGATTTGATTCATTTATTATGTTTGTTTAATTTTATTAACATGTTTGATTTAGCTATTAGGTTGAAATATTTAATGGTTAATTAATTATCTTATTCTAAATGGATGTAATTTAATCATATGTTAATTAAGTTTACTTTAACTTTATTTGGTTTAATTTGATTAATATCACATGATTATGTTGAATTGGTTTGTTAATCAATTTGATTTTTAGTTTATTTAATAATTAATTAATATTTAATTTATTTTAATTTGTTAAGTAGTTTCATGTAATTAAGATTCAATACTTGATGCTGGTTTAACAAGATTATTTTTTTAGTTAAAGTTTCATTGATGAGTTTAATTTAAAAATCTAATCATTTAAATTTCAAATTAATTAAATTAGGTTCAATTATGTTTAAATTCAATTTCATTTAGGAATATATGATACTTTCTGACTTAAGGTTTGATTACCAATCATTTGGGTATTACATCATTTCTAATTTTGATTTAAAATTTTTTTAGATTATGTTTTAATTAATTCCTTAATTGATTAAACTTTAATTTTAAGTGTTTGTTTGGGGTTCATTAGAATTCTAAAAATTATATTAATTTCTTAAGAGTCCTAGATGTCAACTAAAGTGATTTAAGCCATTTTAAAGATTTTTGTAAATTTTTGAATTTTTATTTGATTTATTTTATTTAAAATGGATAATCTGAACTTCAAAATTTAATTTCTCCCAATCCAGAAGTTATTTTTACTTGAGATTTTTATGGTAGGTGTGCTTTAGCTTTTATTTCAACCCCTGAAAATTTCAACTCATTTTGACTTGTATTTTTAGAGTAATTAATAAAATTTTATATTTACTAAAACTCAAATTAAGCTCAAAATATATAGTAAAATTTGAGGAGTTTGGGTTTGTTCGATTTCTTTTGGAAAGACGAATCCAACAAGCCTTTGTTTGCAATTTTTTTGTTAAGTATTGTATTTTTTATGAATTTTTGAAGTTTTTTAAATCAGAAAAATTTGATTTTCCTACTTGACATACACACACTACCGATGTGGCAACGCGCATGTGGAGCCCACGGTTGAATGAGATGCCACAATGCGCGACACCGATTGGAGCGAGGCCAGCGGCATGGCACGCAGCAGGGCGCTGGGTCGCGTAGCTTTTGAGCGGGAATCCGAGTCAACGCCTAAGACCGCGATACGTAATTTGAATCGGACCGTCCGATCGTAGATCATACAATTCATATCAGATAGCAAAATAGATCGGTGATCGACATGATCCGAGCCATCCATCATGCGAACCACGATCGACAATGAATGAATCGTGATCCGAACTTGACTATTTGACCCATTTAAATGAGTTTCAAGCCAAATTAAATCAAATTGATCATACAAAAACTCTTCAAATTATCATTTGAACCTAACATAAGCCTTGATTTGACCCAATTTGACCAATTGGTCAACCTAACTCGATCTGACCCAATATGACCCATATGACCCAAATTGAGCCAAATCCCTTAAAACCAAGCCACGATCCGAACTTGACCCATTTAACCCATTTGACCCATGCCCTCAATGGGTCATGGTTTGGTTTCAAGGGATTTGGGGTCATATGGGTCATATGGGTCATATCGTTAGGTTGACTAGTCAAATGAGTCAAACCAAAGAAAGTTAGGTTCAAATGATAATTTAAAGAGTTTTGGTATGATCAATTTGATTTAATTTGGCTTAGAATTGATTTTGGCTCATTTGGAATTAAATGGGTCAAGTTCAGATCGCTGATTCATTCTCATCCGATCGTAGTTCGCTGCGGATTGGACGCCGACGCATCGTGACGATCTCCTCTAGATCACGCCGATCTGACGAATCTGATCGACGCAATGATCAAACCGCATCGCAGCCTTAAGCGCCGATCATCGCCAAAAGCTGACGCGGCACCATGCGCCAATCGCATAGCGCAGCGTGGCGTGCGTATGCCACATGGCACTACACACCAATCGTGTGGTTTTGTGTGCCATGCCACGTGCACCGCAATCCAACCACGCGGTGCCATGTGGCATCGCGGCCGCGCAATGACTGTTAAGTAGGAAAATCAGATTTTTCTGATTTAAAAAATTATTTAAATCACTTGAAACTTCAAAAAGTTATAAAAAATAAAATACATAAAAAAAATTTTAAATAAGGGCTCATTGGATTCGTCTTTCTGAGAGGAATCCAACAAACCAAAATCCCCAAATTATACTAAATATTTTGAGCTTAATTTGAGTTTTAGTAAAAATAAAATTTTATTAATTACTCTAAAAATATAAGTCGGATTGAATTGAAATTTTCAGTGATTGAAATAAAAGTTGAAACACACATACCATAAAAATATCAAGTGAAAAGAAGTTCTGGATTGGGAGAAATTAAATTTTAAAGTTCAGATTATCCATTTTTAAATAAAAATCTAAAAATTTACAAAAATATTCAAAAAGGCTTAAATCACTTCAGTTGACATCTAGGACTCTTAAAAAAATAATGTGATTTTCTGAATCCTTTTGAACCCCAAACAAATACTTAAAATTAAAGTTTAATCAATTAAAGAATTAATTAAAATATAATCTAAAAATAATTTAAATATCAAATTAAAATCAGAAATGATGTAAAACCCAAATGATTGGTAATAAAACCTTAAGTCATAAAAGTATCATATTTCCCTAAATGAAATTGAATTTAAACATAATTGAATCTAATTGAGTTAATTGAATTCAATTAAATGATTTGATTTTTTTAATTAAACTCATAATTAAATAAATCAATGAAACTTTAATGTAAAATCAAACTAATCTTGTTAAACCAACACCAGGTATTGAATCTTAATTACATGAAACTACTTACTAGGTTAAATATTAATTAATCGTTAAATAAATTAAAAATCAAATTAATTAACAAGCCAATTTAACATAATCATTTGATATTAATCAAATAAAAAATAAAGTTAAAGTAAACTTAATTAACATATGATTAAATCACATTCATTTGGAATACATAATTAATTAACCATTAAATATTTCAACCTAATAACTCAAATCAATAAAATTAAACAAACATAATAAAATGAATCAAATCAAATAAAACTCTAATCATAAATAATCAAACTTAATTGAAATAAAATAAATGCAATTCACTTAATAACAATGATGGTAACAATAATAATTCTTAATCAAATCAAACTTAAGTAAAACACTTGACTAAATCAAATCACTCACATATGGGAAATTAAGTTATTAATTAAATAAATCTTTAATTAATTTAATGATTTAAAAAATTTAATTACCCTTAATCAAACTTAATTAATTAAACATTTAATTAATAAAAACTTAATGAATTAATCTATCATATTAATGAACCAAATTAATTTTATAAATCACATTAAAATTAATTTAATCACACCTCTTAAATAAACTAATTAAGTCAATTAAATTAATCATATTAAACTTAAGCTTAATCAAACATAAAGTGCAATTAAATGCTAATCAAATTAATTTAAACTTAAATCATTAAGTCATTAATTACATCATCATTATCCTAAATAAATATGAAATCAAATTAAAAATTAAACAAATCTTTATTTAACAAATAATTAATCACACCCTCAAGTAAACTAATTAAGTTAATCAAATTAATCATATTAAACCTAAGCTTAATCAAACATAAATGCAATTAAATACCAATCAAATCTAAATTAAACATAAATCATTAAGTCATTAATTACATGATTAATCTAAATAAATATAAAACCAAATTAAAAATAAAATAAATTTTATTTAATTTAATAATTAACTTAAATACACTTCTTAATTAAACTATTTACCCTTAAGCTAGTCCAACTAAATAAACACCTAATTAATGCAAACCTAATGAATTAATCCATCATCTTAATGAAACAAATTAACTTTTTAAATCAAATTCAAATCAAATACTTAATTAATCTACTAATTAATTTGATCACACATCTTAAATAAGCTAATTAAGTCAATCAAATTAATCATATTAAACTTAAACTTAATCAAACATAAATGTAATTAAATACTAATCAAAACCTAAATTAAACCTAAATTATTAAGTCATTAATTACATCATTAACCAAAACAAATATGAAATGAAATTGAAAATTAAACAAATCTTTATAATTAACATAAATACACTTCTTAAACTAATTACATAATCACATTGAACCTAAGAAAACCCATAGACAAATAAAGCTAATTAAATCAAATTAAATCAAATTAAATTAAATTAAGAAAGACTCTCATCAATTTTATATGTAATCAATCAAATCTCATTCAACCTACTTAAACAAGACAAACTAATTAACTATCCAATGTAGGAAATCAAAATACGAACCAAACTTTGATAAACATGACAAATGGATGAGATTAAAAATAAAATCCTAATTATAAAGAATCAAACTCAATTAAAATCAAAATAAAATCTCAATTAATCTAATCTGATCAAACTATAAATAAATGAACCATATTCAAATCAAATAAACATAAAGTTAAGTCACATAACCATAATCAAAGAAAATAATTATATATTAATTTAAAAGGATATTGAATTGTCAAGATTTAATTAAACCAAAACATCTAATCTAAAATTAATCAATCAAAAACATATCAGTTTAAACAAACTTAAACTTCATTAAATATTAAGGATATTGAATTATCAAGATGTAATTATACCAAAACATCTAATCCAAAGTTAATCAATCAAATACTTAAACAAATTCAAATTCTAAATTATAAATCAAATCAAATAAATCAAATCAAATGAATTACACAAATTCAAATGGGCTAATTAAGATACTCAAGGACATTAGTTAGACTCTTTAGGAGTTATGATGTAGAATAGGATGAGTTTTGTATATAAATGAAATTCATTTTACTCTTCATTCTTGAAAACCTAAACATCATTTTAACCAAATAAAAGTGAAATAAAAATAAAAAATAAATTATTAAATCATTTAAATGAAAATCACCCAAAGGTAAAATTTAAACAAATTCAAACTCCAAATTGAAACTTAAACTAAAGAAACCTAGTAAAGTCTTGCCACACAAGCCTTAAGCACACACATTAGAATACTAAGTCCCCACTTCTAATGCTAAGTTAAAGGGTTGTTGTATTTTATTTTGTGATGTAATAGGACTGATGTTGGATAGACCTGATATAATGGATTAGCCTAATCATATTTTTCTAGAGGTTGTGCTTAAGTTGTAATAAAAAATACAAATGTGTTGGTTATGTAGGTTGCTTAGCGCATAACTCGTTAGGACATGTGGGCTTACCCCATGTGGGTGTTAAGTCCAAATTATTCATATAACTTGTATGGTGTGTTTAGCTAATATTTATTTTGTAGGTGTAGCTAGATTTACTTTTCCTATTTTAATATAATTTTGCATTAAAATTAGGATTAGTGTTATGATTAAATGTGGTCCGTAAGGCTTAGTCCCTGGGGTGCCCTGTGATTCCTTTGGAGCAAATCAAATCAAGAGGAAGAGAAGGAAGAAATGAAGAAAAGAAGACCCCCATAGCATGCATTATTTTTGTAATCCAGGTTGTATAAGGGTAGAGCTCGGCTACCCATCTTTTTTTTCTCTTTTCGAGATGTACGGCGGAATCCAACCGCTGTGGCCTTTTATTCTTTTACGGTAGTCTAGAAAATTGTTTGATGTTGTGTTTAGATTGTGCACAAGAACAACATGCTTTTCATAGTTTATTTATGATTGATTCTTGAATGTATGGCTGATGCGATTCTTAGGATAAAATTAAATTTTCTATCCCACTAACAACTCATAAAAATTTTAAAACAACTCATAACCTCAAATAAAATTTAGGAATTAAATCAAGATAATAAAATTTTAGCAACCCTTAGTGGATGAATGAATGCATAACATCATGCATGTCATATTCTTCCACTCTTGTTAGGGAGCTTCTTCATGCTAGAGAATAAAGGCTTAACACAGAGAGCCTTTGATGGAAGAACACCCCTTTCTCTTTGATTTGGCCCATAATCAAGTTCTCATTCATTTAGAATACAAAATTAGCCTATGTCAAAACAAAGAGTTTAAAAGAATAAAATAAATTTGATAAAATTTGCATTAGATTAAGTAATGACTTCATACCACTCATGCTCTAGTCTCTCTGAGTGTGAGTTTAAGGACTTAGTTTCCTCTTTAAATAAATAACAGCCTAGCCATCTTGCAAAGCATAAGACTTGCCTACATGAATTTAAAGCGTAGGAGGAGATAGCTAGCTGCCACTCCAGGTGATTATAAGTCTAGCAGTGGGGTGGTTTATTCTCTCTTGTGGAGGTAAACCATATACCAATTTTTTCCTTAGATTTATGTCATGCTTCGGCCCTCGCCAAAGCTCCCTAGCTTAGGATCTGAAGTAGCTATTTCATTTGGGCTACAAGCATAAATCCTCACCTCTTAGGCATTTCCACAATCTTATATTGTGATATTATAAGCCCTAGCAATCTAATAAAATGTCAACTCAAATAATTAAATCTCTTCAATTTCAAATATATAAAACCCAATTATAGGTTAGATTGAAATGCTCACTAGGCTTCCTAGTATCATGAGCATTTCCTACTTTCTCCCTTTGGATTCCAAAAATAAGTCTTCTCCTTGATCTATCCTGTTTGATTTTCTAAAATAGCCAATCCTTTGATAGTCTAGCCTTGAAATCTTTGGAGACCTTAATTATCTACTTTAATCGAGAGTATTCGTAAGAGATCCTATTCTTTAAGATGTAATTAACTATGGGTGCTTTCCTACATAGGGAACTTAATGAAGCTAGCTTAAAATAAACCCTACTATACTTTTCCAAAAGTAAGATCTCATATTCAAGACCCATCATGCCTTAGGAGTCCTTATTAGGTGATTAGGTCCATTATATGGTGATTTCTATCTTTCAAAATAGTACATCATTCCTTAATGTCATACCCGATCACTTCAATAAGTATACCCTAAGATCTGTGTGGTGTCCCATATCTCAAAAATAAACACCATAATTCCAAATCTAAAATCTTTCCTAAGTCACTTTGATTCCATCTTATGGACTTAGCTCAAATCAAATTCAAGAGATTTTCTCATAACCCATTTATATTCTCATTTATATTCACAAATATAAATGAAATATAAATTTAAATATTTAAAACTAAATTCAAAACTCAAATCCAAATTCAACAAAAATTCAACCTAAGCCTTTCAAGTCAAATTCTTGAACTTAGCCAAATCAAACTCAAATCAAGCCAAACCCTTGATTTTTCTTCATGATTCAATCAATCCTTCAATCATGAAACCAAATATAAGCACAAACTTCAATCATCACATCAAAACTAAATTCAAAACTCAAATCCAAATTCAACCAAAATCCAACTTATTCTTCTTCAAGTCAAATTCTTGAACTTAGCCAAATCAACTCAAATCAAGCAAAACCCTTGATTTTTCTTCATGATTCAATCAATCCTTCAATCATGAAACCAAATATAAACACAACATTCAATCATCAAACCAAAACTAAATTCAAAAATCAAACCCAAGTCAAACCCATGTTCATCCTTTGAACTTGAAATTTTCAAATGATTCAAAACTCATTTAACTCCAAATCACTTACAAATGGATTTATATTTCAATCATAAGTCCATATGTGAGTTCAACCAAACTTGATTCAAGCCTTGATCAAGTCAATTGACCCACTTAGGCTCACTTGACCCAAAGTGACCTAAAGTATCCTTTTGAGCCAAATTCTAATCCACAAATTGGAACTAAGCTCACCTAACCCCTCACATTGTGAGCAACAATCATCATGAGATGATCGATCACTCAAATTGAGTCAAACCTAAGGGTTGACCAAGTCAACACTTAGCCAAAATAAAACCTAAACTATCCAAAATTCACCATAGGCTAAATTGATTGAAACCATTGATCAAAACTAATTCATGATCAATGTTTGAACTTGACCAAGTCATCATTTGAGCCTAACCTTACCCAATTGGCCACTTGACCCAAGTTGACCCAACTTGACCTAAAAAGTCAAAATGTGTCAAATCTTGATCTAAGCCAAATTGATTGCAACCAATGGGTCAAATTAATTCTAGACCACTTGTTGAACTTGACCAAAGCCTCAGTTGGCCAACTAGACCCAACCTAGTCCAATTGATCATGAACCCAACTTGACCTAAAAGGTCAAATTGAGCCAAAATCAAATCAAACCAAAATTGATTGAAACCAAAGCTTGCAAAATATTTCAAACGACCAATGAAACCTAAACCAACCCATGACCTAACCTAGTTGGGTCAAATGGGTCAAATTATTCAACTTCACCCATTTGACCTAAATGAAATCAAATGAACAAAAACCAAATATAAACCAAATTGAACAAAAGCAATGATTCCAACACAATTTAAATAGTCATATGAACTTAACCCAACCCTTGGTTTGACCCAATTTGAGCAATTGGTCAACTTGACCCAAGTTGACCCATTTTGACCTAAATGGGTCAACATTAGCCAAACGACATCAAATCAACCCAAAATTCTTTGAAATTTGGCCAAACCTAATTCCAAACTATTCTAAATCTACCCAAAGTGAAATCAAAGATAAATGAATATTTTACCCTTAGGTCAAGGGGTAACCCATGGCCAATTCCACTTGGAATTTGGTCATGTCCTCTTCATGGCCACTTAACACCCTTTTAGTGGACCAAGTGGACATTAGTAGGTGTGGTGCACATGACCCAATGGGTTTGGGTCAGCCAAACCCTACCCAAGGCCAAAACTGACCACCCCACTCAAAATGAGCACATGGAAATCACTCCACCTCATTTAGCACATGGGAGCTTCACTACTCCATTCCTTTGGCCAAACTGAACCACATGGCATCCAAAATGGCCTAACCAACTCAACCCTTGTGATCAATTTGATCAAAATGATAAAGCCATGCTCGGCCATCCGATCCTTCTAAGGGGAGATATACTCCCCATAATTTCACTTGAACTTTACACACTCACATTCGATTGATGCATAAGAACTTAAAGGAAGCAATTGCAATCACCCCCAAGGTTTCCCAAGCTACTTTGATTTCTCCATTCTCAGTTTTCTTAAGTTGAAAATAGGGGAGCTCAAGGAATTTTCCATCTCATCCAATTCTTGACCAGAGATCAATTCCTCCTTTAAGCACCTTGAGGGGACCTAATGGAGCTCACCCAAGTCTTCTCCCAAGTGTTCAAGCCACGGGAAGAGGGGTCTAGACCAAGGCTACATGCATTTGAAGGGGACTTTGATCAATAAGAAGAACTACTCAACCTCAAGCACTCAAACCTTCAATGTGGCTTCTCTCCACTACCAAGCTCTCATGGTTGGGAGACTGATAGCCTCAGATATAGATAAAAAATGAGATTAGGAAGAATTTTCTTTAGTCCTTTTTTGAAGGTAATTATAATCCCATTGCATTTTGATGGTTAGATCTTCATCTCCTTGTATCTTGATGGTGTGGGTTCAATTTTAGCTCAATCTGAGCTCAATCGAGCTCGGATCAAGCCCTGGGTGGGTGGACCGCTCTCACGTAACTCGTGGATGAATCACCATCCATCCCGATAGATGGTCTTGATTAATCCACATTAGATTCACATTTTAATCCCTTTAATACCATGAGCTTAATCTTGACTATCTGATCTTTGATCAGACGGTCCAAAGGAAAGAAAGACACCACTGTATATGTGACAACTTAAATAACCAATCCCATGCCACGAGAAAGTGCGCAATAATGATCCACATGGCAACAGATTAGTTATATAATTAGGGATTAAATTAAGTTTTAATCACAAAAACATAAAAATCACATAACTAAATGTAGAAAAATAAAAAAATATACAAACTCAAATGCATTTGAAGATATTTCAAAGGGGAATAATATAAAATTAAGTTTAATTGATTTTGATTAGTAAATTTCATGCAATTTAGGTTTTATTGGGAATGAAATTATGGTAATTACTCCTTAATTATTCCGTTGATTAATTCCAAACTTCTCATGTTTGTTTAGTAGGATGACTTTTGCCTCCCCTAATTTTCTTGGAATTTATTAATGGTTTAATTAGGGTAATTGCTTGATTCATTCCTAATTAATTAAATGATTAATTAACCTATTAAATAGTGATAAATTCATTAATTAAGTTTGTTAATCATCTTAGAACATTGAATGGACTTAAGGAATGAGATTAGGAGCCCTCTCCCAAATCTTTTCCCCTATGTTTATTTCATTTGGATAAAACCTAATTAAGGTGAAAATTAATTAATAGTTTAATTACTTAATTAAATGGCTTAATTAATAAAAATTTTAAAATCAAATCAATCTGAACTTAATCAATTCCTTCTTGGGTAGATTGCTTAGGTGTTAAATAACCTAAGTAGCTTAAGGAAATCATATCTAACCCACATGTGTGGGAAGGGTTATGAAAGTACTTAAATTAAACCCTTTAACTTAATTAATCATTAATTGTGAGCCAAATGCATTAGGCCCCTTTCTTTCTTAGGTGCATTGCTGATTTAAATTCTTTGTGATTTTATGTCATACATTGGCTCATAGTTATTTGATTAAATATGTTAAAGTGGTGTAGGTAAGAGGTAATTAATGAACTTAATGTACACCTTAACCTAAACAAATTACAAAATCAATCTAATGGTTCCAAAAACAAACTAAATCAACATACACATGTGGGAGATGGGTTAGGACCAGTAAACATTTTCACATGTCTTAAATTCAAATCAAACTCAAAACAAAATTAAAAATTTCTTTAAATAATTTTGATTCACTTTAAATAATCTTATTCCATAGGATTATCTTTAGGAATTAATTAGGGTGAATGAACTTACATGTTTTCATCACTTTATTTCTTTCCTAACATGCTAAATGTGTATGTCATATGAAAATCATGCATTCATGCCTTTCAAAAACTCAAATTAAAATGAAATGTTTCATTTATGTCAAATTGCATGTTTTGGCTAAAGTAAGAATATTAATGGCTATTATCACTAATAAATCCAAAATTATTTTAAAAACTTATAAATCAAACATTACAACTGAAAGGTATGCTACTTATAATTATTTTATAAGCTTGCATGTGAGTATAATATAAGGTGTGCATTGTGTGACTTTCCTTCGCTTCTCTTTTAACATAGTTTTGAATAGGATTTGCAAAGTGTATTGTTCATTTGAAAAGAACACAACACTTGCTTAAATTCATTCATATTCACTCCTATGTCATCAATTAAGAAGGATATTCATACTTGCACACATAAATTAAACAACCAACAAATTAAACAAACACAAACTTTTTGCATGATTCTTTTTCCATTCATTTGCCTTTGTACATGAACATGTATTTAAGAAAAGTGGTATATTAGTCTGGACATCCCAAGATTGCGAGGCTTTGCTAAGTAGGTCTTGTACCACACCCCGGTGCGAGAAAATAATGGTGTCATCTCACTTATTCCTTTCATAAATGTAAATGTGCTTATGAATAATGGATAAAAGAATCCCTCTTTTCTACTTAACAAAATCATGCATACATGAAACATTCCAAAATTTTCTTAAACAAAATCTCTTAGCATTCATCATGAAGGTGTGCTAAACACTTCCATTTGCATGTTAGACATGTTGGGGAAGAAATAAAGTGTTATGTATTTTGTGATAGTACTTCACTTTACTTAATCTTAAAATGCCTTTCTTTTTGAATATGTTTGTTTAGGGAAAAATCTAAACTTATAAATAATTAAAACACATAATAAAATATTCACTAACCAAAAATCAAATATGAATTTACCTTAGAAATTACTTAAGGTAGGGAGGAAAGAGAAGTTTTTTTCTCTTTTCCTCTCTTTACAACTTTTAGTAATTAATTGTAGGTTAATTCAAACCAAAATCAAATCATCAAGTAAAATCAACCAAATAAACTAAACCACTTAAATGAAACCACCCTCTAAGTTAAACATTTTCATACTTAGAAAACTTTAACCTTAAAACCTAGTTAAGACATACCACATAAACAATATAAGCCACACACATCAGGCTAAGTCATAATTTCTAGTCCTATATTAGGGCAGTGCATGGTTTGATGTTTGCTTTTATTTTGTGTTGTGATGTTTTAGTCTAGATGTTAGGGTGTATGTACATAGACTAAATGGTAGGATGATCTTAGTCTAATCATTATCTTTGGCAGGGGATTGTACTTAAGGGGCGCTATAATAAAAAATATAAATGCTTTTGCTATGCAGGTTGCTTCTACCCCAAAGCGTAATCCAAAATAGGCCAGGTAGACTTATTTACCCATATGTGGGGTTCCAAGTCCAATTTATTCATATACATGCTTGAGATTATGTGGTTTGTTTAGCTAATCTCTATTTTGCAGATTTTAATTAGATTTTCTTTTTCCTATTTTTATGTAATTTTATAATTAAGATTTGGAATGATTGTTATAGAGGATTAGGATGAACATTAGTCATAAGATCATGTCTTATGTACCATGTGAAGCCTTGGAGTGACCACATTCTAACCAACCAAAAGAAGAAAGAAGAAAGAAGAAAGAAGAATGAAGAAATAAAGAATGAAGACCCCCATAACATGAATTCCTCATTTTCATTGTAATTAATTCATTTGTATGGGTTGTATAAGGGTAGAGCTTCAATTTTCTTTCAGTTTGTGCTGGAGCACCCAAATGGCCTCTTACTCTTTTGTTAGCTTTATAAATTGATTGATGTTTGTTTAGCTTGTGTATTAAGATGACATTTTTTCTGAATTTCTTCCTTGCTTTGATGTATGGTTTGGATGACGATTAGGCTCTTAGGGTAAAATAAATTTTTTATCCAATTAATCAACTCACAACCTCACCTAAAGCTTAGGCTATAAAATCAAAATAAAAGAATTAGCAACCCCTTAGCTGGATGTTGTATTTTCTTTCTCACATCATGCATAAAAAACATATTATTTCACTTTTGATTTGGAGGGCTTCCACCTATGCTATGGAATTTGGCTTGACCTTTGAGAGCCATGGTGGAAACACACCTCCTTTTAGTACTAATTTTGGCCCATAATCTAATTTCTTATGCATTTGGCATATGAATCCTAAAGCCTGTGTCAAATTGATTGTCCAAAATAAAAATAAAATGTAACAAAGGTTACATTAGATTTAAGTCATAAACTGTGCTCTACATGATCTAGTCTCTTATGGAGTGTGTTTAAGGATTTAGTTTCTTTCTAAATAAATAGCAGCTTAGCTATCTTGCAAAAGCATATGACTTGCCTACATATATTTAAAATCATAGGAGGAGTTAGTTGGCGGCCACCCAGGCATGTTGACCTCATTTTTAGGATGTGCTCTCAACCCCTCCATATTATACATAAGACTCCTCTTAGACTTTAAGAGATCCTTAGTCTTAAGACACATCTAGTGATTAGGTGGACACTCAACCTTGCCCTAGAGACTTAGAAGAGTTAGCCATAGGAATAGGTCATGCCTTAGGGGTGTTTGGGAAATTTTGCCCCCTTGGCTTGAACTCCTCACTTTCTTCAAATTCAAATCAACTCCAAACTCATATCAACTTCAACTCCAAATAAAACTTTGAATCAATTTCAATGGATTTTCTCAAATCATGAATCAACTCTAAATAATCCAAACCCATGATTGAAATCCAAATTCAAATTCCAAAAATCTTTCCTAAGCCCTTTAATTCTATCTTTTGGAATTAGCTCAAATCAAATCCAAAGCAATTCAAATTCAAGAAATTTTCTCATAACACACTTATATTCTCATTTGTATTCACATATATAAATGAAATATAAATTCAAGTCAATCAAACTAAATCCAAAATTCAATTCCAAGTTCAAAATCTTTCCTAAGTCCTTTAATTCCCTCTTATGGACTTAGCCTAAATCATGTTCAAATCAATTCAAACTCAAGAAATTTTCTCACAACCCATTTATATTCTAATTTATATTCACATATATAAATGAAATATAAATTCAAATCAACAAAATTGAATCTAAAGCTCAAATTCAAATTCCAAAAATCTTTCTTAAGCCCTTTGATTCTATCTTATGGACTTAGCTCAAATCAAATCCAAATCAATTCAAATCCTTGAAATTTTCTCATTACCCATTTATATTTTCATTTATATTCACATATATAATTGAATTATAAATTTAAACAACCAAAACCAACTCCAAAAATCAAACTCAAATTCAAAATCCAACCTAAGCCTTTCAAGTCAAAATCTTGAACTTAGCCAAGTCAAACTCAAATCAAGCCAAACTCTTTATTTTTCTTTATGATTTAATCAATACTTCAATCATGAATCCAAATATAAACATAAACTTCAATCCTCAAACCAAAACTAAATTCAAAACTCAAACCCAAGTCAAACTCAGGTTCATCCTTCGAACTTGAAATTGATAAATGAATCAAAACCCATTTGACATCAAATCTCTTGCAAATGGATTTATATTTCAATCATAAATTCATATGTGAGTTCAACCAAACTTGAATCAAGCCTTAATCAAGCCAACTAAACCCAATTGGCTCACATGACCCAAAGTGGCCAATTTGACCTACAAGAATCAAAATCCAATTCAATCCAAATCAAAGTAAATTAAGCCAATCCAAACTTCATGTCATGTTTGTTGATCATCATAGGTTAATCAATTGTCATGAATTGGGTCAAACCAAGTCAACCTTTGTTGACCATGTCAACTTTAACCCATATGAACCCAAACTAGCCAAATTGTAACATAAACCAAATTGATTGCAACCAATGGCTCAAGTTCACTCCAAATTGATTATTGAACTTGACCAAAGCCTCAATTAAACCAAATATGACCAACTGGTCAACTAGACCCAACCTAGCCGAATTGACCATGAACCCAACATGATCTAAAAGGTTAAATCAACCCAAAATAAAATCAAACCAAAATTAATTGAAACCAAAACCTACAATATATTCCAAATGATCAACCAAACCCAAACCAAGTCATAATTCAAGCCAATTTGGTCAATTGGGTCAAATTGGACAACTTAGCCCAAATTAACCTAAAGGATCAAATTCGTTAAAATACAAATTAAATCTAAATTAAACATAATTGATTGAAATTGATTGAAATAATGCAATCAAAATGATCATTTGAGCTTGAACCAACTCTTGGATTGACCAATTTGACCAATTGGTCAAGCTAACCTATTTTGACCTGATTTAACCCATATCGGTCAAATTAACCCAAATTAAATCAAATGAAATTCAGATGACATGAAATTTGGTCCAACTTACTTTTGACTCATTTCAAATCTGCCCAAATCATATTCAATGCTAAATGACTACTTTTCCCTTGGGTCAAGGGCATCCTATGAGAAAAGACACTTTCCCAAGTGGTCATTTCTCACTTGGCACTCATCCAATGGTCCACATAGGCCAAGGACACTAATTTTTTGACCCAAGGAGTGGTTAGGGCAGCCATGAATCATGGGGAGGTGAAATCACCTCACTTCTCCCATTAGAACAATTGGCATAAAGGACTCTCACCTCCCCTTGACTAGGACACCCATTTGTCCTTCATGACAGCCACTTGCCATGCCTTATCCAACCATATGGAGCCACCTAGGATGATTCTCTTCCATTTCCAACCACTCCAAACCAAATGACATGAGTTTGGAGCCAAAATTTTAAACAAAAGGTTCATTTTCATTCACTTTTGATTCCAAGGCATTAGTGGCTGAAGAAAACTTCATTCCTCTCATTCTCCCTCTCATAGAGCTCCGAAAGCCATTGACAATCACCCCCACTTCATTTTGGAGAGAAATACATCAAAACTAAGTGAATTTCAGTGAAGAAATGGCAATCACTGAATGAAACTTCATTTCGACATAAAGGAGAAGATCCAAGCTCATTTCAAGGCCTCTTCCCTCACTCAACAACGTGCTCGAGTCATCGCTGCCATCAGAAATTATCCCCAGTGAGGTAACTTTCAAAAACTATAGCCGTCCTTAGGATTCTTCATTTGTGATAATTTTTTGTGCATTTTTTAGAAATTTATCTTAGATAATCCCGCATTTTTACTTTAAATCATCCCAATTAGAAAATAAAATTTTTTCGGTGCCGATCGAAGTGAAAATGAGCCCATTTGGACAAGTTTTCACCTAGAATCCCTCATTTTTCCAAAAAATAGCCCTATTTTTGCTATTCACCATCGGTGAAACCACCATTTGATCTGATTGGCGGATCAAATGGCTCAATCGCATGGATCATGGGATCACCCTTGATTGCTTGAAGAAATATGGATCTATCGCAGCTTCATGCGATGGGATGGCTGGTGTGTGGCGACCGCGATCCTATCTTTTGGATCGTGTGATCGATCTGACTGACCGATCGATCGGATAGGAAAGTGAACGCGGGTCACTCTCGCGTTGGCCCGGCCTTTCCCGCTCATCTAACGTGCAATGTGCGTACGCATCGCATGCGCATGCATGTGGCATCATGCCCATCACATCATGATGCATTGCCACGTTAGTCGCGCGCGTCTAAATACAAAATCATTTTGATTTAAAAAAACTTTAAATCACCTAAAACTTCAAAAATTCATAAAAAAAGTAAAATACTTAACCAAAAATTTCAAACATGGGCTCGTTCGATTCATCTTTTCTATAGGAATCCAACAAAGCCAAAATCCCCAAATTTTACTGAGTATTTTGAGCTTAATTTGAGTTTTAATAAAAATCAAATTTCATTAATTAACCAAAAATACATGTAAGATTTTAAGATAAATGGCCTTTGGATGTTAAAATACACCTACCATAAAAATTTCAAGTCAAAATGGCCTTTGGATTAAAAGATATTGAATTTTGAGTGTCAATTGATTTATTTTAATAAAATAAATTAGCAGAATTCATAAAAATCACTCAAATCAATTGAAAAGTTATAAATTCATAACTAATTGTAGAAAAATCCAAAAAATACAAACTTATATTCATTTTAAAGATAATTCAGAGGAGAATCCAATAAAATTATTTCTAATTGAATTTAAATAGTAGATTTTCTTTAATAATAGTTTATTAAAAAATTAATAACCCTAATTATTTAATGACTTCATTAATTAATTCCAAACTTCTGCATGTTTGGTGGGATGACTTACCCTAATTTTCTTAGAATTTATTAATGAGTTAATTAGAAAAATTAATGAACCCTAATTACTCTCTTAATTAAAGGTTAATTAAGCATATGAATAGTGGTTTAATTCCTAGATTAAGATAATTAAACATTATTTAAGTGATTACAAGGTTTATGGAATAATTTTGGGATATTTTCCTTAAGCTATTCCCTAAACCCCCTTTCTTCCTTAATCCAAATCTAATTAAGGTTTAATCCATTACTGACCTACCTAATTAACTTGATAAAATTTTCAAAACATTCCAGAACTTAATCAATCCTTCTTGGGTAGATACTTAGGTGTTCAATAACCTAAGTAAACTTAAGGAAATCATACCTAACCCATATGTGTGGGAAAGGTTATGAAAGTACTTAAATTAAACCCTTTAGCTTAATTAATCATTAATTGTGAGCCAATTGCATTAAGTACCTTTCTTTTCCTAGGATGCATTGTTGATTTAAATTCATTATGTTTTTATGTCATACATTACTCATAATTATTAAATATATTAAAGTGGTATAGGTAAGGGTAATTAATGAACTTAATCTACACCTTAACCTAACCAAAGCATAAAATTGATCTAATCACCTAAAAATTAAACTAAAATAATACACACATGTGGGAATAGGTAAGGACAAGCAAACCTTCACACACTTTCCTAATTCAAATCAAACTCAAAATAAAATGAAAATCTCTTTAAACAACTTTTGATTCTCTTTAAATGATCTTACTTCATAAGATTGTCTTTAAGAATTAATTAGAGTGAATGAAATTACATGCTTACATCACTTTATTTCTTTCCTAGCATGCTAAATATGTATGTCATATGAGTTTCATACATTCATGCTTTTCTAAAATCAAATTCAAAATGAAATATTTTCTTGATGTCAAATTGCATGTTTTGGCTTAAGTAAAAATATGAGTGGCTATTATCACCATTAAATTCAAAACTATTTTCTAAATCTATAAATCAAATGCATAAAACTGAAAGTTTGCTACTTATAATTATTTATAAGCTTGCATGTGGACATAAATATGAAGATGTGAATAGTGTACTTTTCCTTTTTCTTTTCTTTTAGCATAGTTTTGAATAGGATTTGGCAAAGTATATAGTTCATTTGAAAAGAATATAACACTTGCCTAACTCCATTCCTATTCATTCATATGCTATTACTTAAAGAAGGACATCCTTACACTTACACATATAAATTGCATAACCAAATCAAACAAATACAAACTTTTGTATCTTTCTTTCTTTTTCATTTCTTTGTACATATGTATTTAAGAAAAGTGGTATATTATTAGTCTAGAAAACGGGTTGAGGCTTTAAGTAGCCCTAAGTAGGGTACCTTACCTTAATAGTGTGTACTCACTTATGCTTTCATACATACATGTGTGCATGTGAAAGTGGATAAAAAAATCTCTTTTCTAGTTAATGAAAATCATGCATCATAAAGTATTCAAATTTTCTTAAGTAATTCACTTAGCATTCTCTTTGCATGCATTTTTTTTATACATATGCTTGTATTTAAGGAAAGTGGTATATTAGTCTGGACAACCCCGGGTTACGAGGCTTTAAGTAACCCTAAAGTAGGTCTTGTACCTTACACCCCTGGTTAACAATGGCACCATACTAATTTATGCCTTTCATACATACATGTGTGCATGTGAAAAATGGATAAGAAAACCTCTTTTCTACTTAATGAAAATCATGCATCATAAAGCATTCAAATTTTCTTAAGTAACGCACTTAATTCATCATAAAGTATGCTAAACATTCCCATTTGTATGTGTAGATATGCTTAGGTTCCATTCATATGAATGTTATACACATGGGGAAAGAAATAAAATGTTGTGTGTTTTTTGATAGTAATTCACTTTACTTAATCTTAAAATTCTTTCTTTTGAATAGGTTTCTTAGAAAATCTAAACTTATGATTAATTAAAATACATAATAAAATATTTACTAAACAAAAACCCTTAATGAATCTACCTTACAAATTGTTTAAGGTAGGGAGGAAATAAAAGTTCTCTTCTCTTTTCCTCTCTTTACAACCTTTAGTATTTAAGTAAGTTCATTCAAATCAAATCAAATCATCAAATAAAATTAACCCATATCAACTAAACAACTTAAATGAGGCCACCCTTCTAAGTTGAACCTTTTCACAGTTACAAAATCCTAACCTTAAAGCCTAGCTATGCATACCACACAAACCTTGCATGGCACACACATTGGGCTAAGTCACCACTTCTAGTCCTATGTTGGGGCAGTGCATGGTTTGATGTTTGCTTTTATTTTGTGATGTGATATTTTAGTCCGGATGTTAGGGTGTATGTACGTAGAATGAATGGTAGGGCAATTTAGTCTAATCATTATCTTTTGCAGGGGATTGTGCTTAAGGGGTGTTGTAATAAAAATGTAACTTTTTTGCCATACAGGTTGTTTATACCATTAAGCATAATCTAAAATAGGCCAGGTGAACTTGGTTACCCATGTGTGGGGTGCTAAATCTAATTTGTTAATAAACATGCTTGTGATTTGTATGATTTATTTAGCTAATCTTTACAGGTGTTAGTTAGATTTACTTTTCCTTTTCATGTATTTTTGTAATTAGGATTTTGGAATGATTATTATGGGGATTAGGATGAGCGTTGGTTATAAGGCTATGCCTTATGTACCACATGAAACCTTTGGAGCATCCACCTTCCAACCATCCAAAAGAAGGAACTAATGAAGAAATAAGAAAAGAAGAAGAAAGAATAAAAGAAGAATGAAGAAATGAAACTTGAAGACCCCCATAATAATGAATTCCTTGCTTAATTGTGTTTAATTCATTTGTAATCTAAGTTGTATAAGGGTAGAGCTCGGGTACCCAAATTATTTTTGGGTTTGTACGATGGTGCCCTACCACAAATGGCCTTTTATTCTTTTGCGATAGATTTATAAAATGTGTGATGTTTTGTTTAGCTTGTGCATTAAGATGACCTGTTTTTCTAGTTTCTTCCTTGCTTTGAAGTATGGCCTGGATAACGATTAGGCTCTTAGGGGAAAATAAATCTTCTACCAAATTAATTAATTCATAATTAAATTAAATAACCCATAACCTTATTTAGCAACCTCTTAGCTGGATGAGTATTTCTTTTATAACATCATGCACAAAAGCATCTTATTTCACTCTTGATTGGATGGCTTCCACCTTTAATAGAGAAACTTAGCCTGACCTTTGAGAGCTATGGTGGAAACATACCTCCCTTCTCGTTGATTTTGACCAATAATTTTGCTTCTCATGCATTAGGAATATGAATCCTATAAGCCTGAGTCAAAAATAACATGTAATATGATTTACATTAGATTTAGGTCATTTGAAGCATGCCCTTACATGATCTAGTCTCTTTAGGGAGTGAGTTTAAGGACTTAGTCTCTTTCAAAATAAACAACAGCCTAGTTATCTTGCACAAAGCATAAGACTTGCCTACATGAATTTAAAACCGTAGGAGGAGTTAGTTGGCGGCCACCCCTAGGTAGTTGTAAGTCCAAGCTGTGGTGTGATTTGTCCTCTCTTGTGGAGGCAAACTAAATACCCATTTTTCCTTAGATTTAGGTCATACTTTTGGCCCTTGATAAAGCTTCCAAGATTTAGGTTCTGAGGTTGCTTCTCCCTTTTATGGGCCATAAGTATAAATCCTCATCTCTTAGGCCTTTCCATAACCTTGTATTATGGAATTATAACACCTAAACTTCTAATAAAAATTCAACTCAAATAAATAACTCAATTTCAAAAATATAAAGTCCAACCAAAGGATAGTTTGAGATGCCCGCTAGGTTTCCTAGCATCGTGAGCATCTTCTACTGATCTTTTTTTTGCTTTGATAATAACTCTCTATGGTGAAATATTCCCACCTTCATCTATCCTTTTGAAGAGGATAAATGAAAATAGAAATATACTCCTTTTGGTCAGGTCACTATGTAGATCCACATATATTCTTATTAGAGTGATCGGGTATGATATTGAGCAGAGGTGTACTATCTCAAAAGACAGAAGTCACCACCCTATAATGGACCTAATCACCTCAATAAGGACTCCTAAGAACAATGGGTCTGCATATGTACCAGAGATTCTTCCTCTACTTTACATAGAAAAGTAAAGTGGGGTTTATTTTAAATCGGGTTTGTTAAGTTCCCTACAGGGGCAAGCCCTCATAGTTAATTACATCCTAAGGAATGAGATTCCTTAGGAATACTGTCGATTAAAGTAAATGATCATTGTCTCCAAAGATTTTAATAGGTAGGTTTATCAATCAATTAGTTTATTTTTGGCAAATCAAGTGGGATGAATAAAGAGTAGGGAGTTCTTATCGAAGCCAAATGGAGGTGAGTAGGGGATATTTAGGATACTAGGAAACCTAATAAACATCCCAAATTATCCTATAGTTTGGCTTTACATTTTTAAAATTGAATTACTTATTTGAGTTGAATTTTTATTAGAAGTTTAGGGCTTATAATTCCATGATGCAAGGTCATGAAAATGCATAAGAGGTGAGGATTTATGCTTATGGCCCATAGAAGGGAGAAGCAACCTTAGAACCTAAATCTAGGGAGCTTTGGTGAGGGCTAAGGCATGACTTAAATCTAGGGCAAAAATAGGCATATGATTTATCACCACAAGAGAGGATAAACCACCCGACTATTGGACTTACAACACTTTGGGGTTGCCTCCTAACTCCTCATACAATTTTAAATTCATGTAGGCAGTTGCTTTATGCAAGATAACTTATTATTTATTTAGAAAGAGACTAAGTCCTTAAACTCACTCCCTAAAGAGACTAGATCATGTAAGGGAATGCTTCAAATGACCAAAATCTAATGCAAATCATATTACATGTTATTTTTATTTTTGGACAATCATTTAACTCTAGCTTATAGGATTCATAATGCATGAGAATTATTGGCCAAAAATTAGCGAGAAGGGAAGAGGTGTGTTTCCACCATGGCTCTCAAAGCTCAAGCTAAATTTCTCTACCAAAGGTAGAAGCTCTCCAATTAAGAGTGAAACAAGATGCTGTTGTGCATGATGTTGTAAAAGAAATACTCATCCAACTAAGGGGTTGCTAATTCTATTATCTTGATTTTTAGCTTAGGCTTTAAGTGAGGTTATGAGTTGCTTATTTTTAATTTTGAGTTGATTAATTTGGTAAAAGATTTATTTTTCCCTAAAACCCTAATCGCCATCTAGGTCATACATCAAAGCAAGAAAGAAACTAAGAAAATATGTCATCTTAATGCACAAGCTAAATAAAACATCACACATTTTATAAAGCTAACGCAAAAAGAATAAAATGCCATTTGTGGTCAGGCACCACCACACAAACCCAAAAAAAAAAGGGTAGCCGAGCTCTACCCTTATACAACTCGAATTACAAATGAATTAAGTACAATTAAGCAAGGAATTCATTGTTATGGGGGTATTCAAGCTTCATTTCTTCATTCTTCTTTCTCTTTCTTTTCTTCTTTTTTACTTTCTTCTTTGGTTCCTTCTTTTAGATGGTTGGAAGGTGGATGCACCAAAACCTTCACATGGTACATAAGGCATGGCCTTATAACCAATGCTCACCCTAATCTCCATAACAATCATTCCAAAATCCTAATTACAAAGGTACATGAATAGGGAAAAAGTAAATCTAACTAAAACTTACAAAATAGAGATTATCTAAACTAATCACACATTCCCAAGTATGTATATAAACAAACTGGACTTAGCACCCCACACATGGGTAACCAAGTACACCTAGCCTATTTTAATTATGCTTAAGGGTATAAGCAACTTGCACAGTAAAATTAGTTACATTTTTATTAAAGTGCCCCTTTAGCACAATCCCCTATAGAGACAATGATCAGACTAAATCATCCTACCATTCATTATACGCACATACACCCTAACAACCAGACTAAAATATTACAACATAAAATAAAAGCAAACATCAAACCATGCACTTCCCTAACATAGAACTAGAAGTGGTGACTTAGCCTAATGTGTGTGCCATGTAAGGTTTGTGTAGTATGCTTAGCTAGGCTTTAAGTTTAGGATTTTCTAAGTGAGAAAAGGTTCAACTTAGAAGGGTGGTCTCATTTAAGTTGTTTAGTTGATATGGGTTAATTTTATTTGATGATTTGATTTGGTTTGAATGAACCTACTTAATTACTAAAGGTTGTAAAGAGAGAAAAGGAGAAAACAACTTCTCTTTCCTCCCTACCTTAAGTGATTTCTAAGGTAGATTCATTAAGAATTTTTGTTTAGTGAATATTTTATTATGTATTTTAATTATTCCTAAGTTTAGATTTTCTCTAAACAAACCTATTCAAAAAGAAAGGCATTTTAAGATTAAGTAAAGTGAATTACTATCACAAAACACACAACATTTTATTTCTTTCCCACATGTGTATAACATGCATATGAATGGATACTAAACATATCTATACATACAAATGGGAATGTTTAGCATACTTTATGATTAAGTGAGGTTTTAAAGAAATTTGGAATGTTTCATGTATGCATGATTTTTTTAAGTAAAAGAGAGTGATTCTTTAATCCATTTTATATGCACATTTACAAGTATACATAAGTGAGTACAATGCCATTGTTAACCAGGGTGTAAGGTACAAGACATACTTATTTAAAGCCTCAAGAACTGTGTTTTCCATGAATATACCACTTTTCTTAAATACATGTGCATGTACTAAAAGAAATGCATGGAAAGAGAATGTTAAGAGTTACTTAAGAAAATTTGAATGCATTATGATGCATGATTTTCATTAAGTAGAAAAAAGGTTTTCTTATCCATTTTTACATGCACACTTGTATGTTTTAATGGAATAAGTGAGTACGATGCCATTGTTAACCAGGGGGTGTAAGGTACAAGACCTACTTAGGGCTACTAAAAGCCTCACAACCCCGGGGTTGTCTAGACTAATATACCAATTTTCTTAAATACATTTGCATGTACAAAAAGAAATGCACGGAAAGAGAATGCTAAGTGTGTTACTTAAGAAAATTTGAATACTTTATGATGCATGATTTTCATTAAGTACAAAAGATGTTTTCTTATCCATTTTTTCACATGCACACTTGTATGCATGAAAGGCATAAGTAAGTATGATGCCATTGTTAACCAGAGGTGTAAGGTACAAGACCTACTTAGGGCTACTTAATGCCTCACAACCCCGAAGTTGTCCAGACTAATATACCACTCTCCTTAAATACAAGCATGTGTATAAAAGAAATGGATGGAAAAGAAAGATGCAAAAAGTTTATGTTGGTAGATTTGTTTTGTTTATGTAATTTATATGTGCAAAAGTAGATATCCTTCTTAAGTAATAGTGTAGGAATGAATAGGAAGGGAATTAGGCAAGTGTTATGTTCTTTTCAAATAAACTATACACTTTGCCAAATCCTATTCAAAACCATACTAAAAGAAAAGAGAAAGAATGTTACACTATGCACATCTTCATATTTATATCCACATGCAAGCTTATAAATAATTATAAGTAACACACTTTTAGTTTTAGGTATTAAATTTATAGATTTTGAAAATAGTTTTGAATTTAATAGTGATAATAGCCACTCATATTTTTTCTTTAGCAAAACATGCAATTTGACATAAAGAAAATATTTCATTTTGAATTTGATTTTTGAAAAGCATGAATGTATGATTTTCATATGACATACACATTTAGCATGCTAGGAAAAAATTAAAGTGATGTAAGCATGTAATTTCATTCATTCTAGTTAATTCTTAAAGACAATTTTATGAAGAAAGATCATTTAAAGAGAATCAAAAGTTATTTAAAGAGACTTTCAATTTGTTTTGAGTTTGATTTGAATTAGAAAAGTTTGAGAAGGTTTGCTGGTCCTTACACATTCCCACATATGTGTATTATTTTAGTTTAATTTTTAAGTGATTAGATTAATTTTATGCTTTGGTTAGGTTAAGGTGTTGATTCAGTTCATTAATTACCTACCTATACCACTTTAACATATTTAATCAAATAATTATGAGCCAATGCATGATATAAAATCACAAGAAATTTAAATCAGTAATGCATCCTAGGAAAGAAAGGTACATAATGCAATTGGCTCACAATTAATGATTAATTAAGCTAAAGGGTTTAATTTAAGTACTTTTATAACCTTTCCCACACAAATGGGTTAGGTATGATTTACTTAAGTTTACTTAGGTTATTGAACACCTAAGTATCTACCCAAGAAAGATTAATTAAGTTTCTAGAATATTTTGGTTTTGAGAATTTGATTTGATTAATTAAGTATCATTAGTAGATTAACCCTTAGATTTAGATTAAGGAAGAAAGGGGGTTTAGGGAATAGCATAAGGAAAATTTATCAAAATCATTCCATAAACCTCCTAATCACTTAAATAAAGTTTAATTATCTTAATCAAAGAATTAAACCACTGTTCACATGTTTAATTAACCTTAATTACATTAAGAGAGTAATTAGGGGTTCATTAATTAATTTTCCTGATTAACTCATGAATAAATTTCAAGAAAGTTAGGAAAGATAGAAGTCATCCCACTAAACATGCCTGAGAAGTTTGGAATTAATTAATGGAGTCATTAGGGAGTAATTAGGGTTATTAAGTTTTTAAATAAACCCTAATTAAGGAAAATCTACTGTTTAAGTTCAATTAGAAGCAATTTTATGGGATTTTCCTCTGAATTATCTTTAAACTAAACCTGAGTTTGTATTTTTTTTAGATTTTCCTACAATTAGTTATGAATTTAGGAAGTTTCAATTGATTTAAGTGATTTTTATGAATTTTGCTAATTTATTTTATTAAAATAAATCATGTGACATTCAAAATTCAATATCTTTTAATCCAAAGGTCATTTTGACTTGAAATTTTGTGGTAGGTGTATTTTAACATCAATTTTAATCTCTAAAATTTTCAACTTAATCTAACATATATTTTTGGTTTAATTAAAGAAATTTAATTTTTATTAAAACTCAAATTAAGCTCAAAATATTTAGTGAAATTTATGGATTTTGAGTTTGTTGGATTCCTCTCGAATAGATGAATCCAATGAACCCTTGTTTGCAATTTTTGGTTAGGTAATATAGTTTCTATAAATTTTTGAAATTTTAGGTGATTTTAATTAATTTTTTAAGTCAAAAAATCTACGCGGCATTGACATGGCAACGCGGTGCCATGTGGCGCCATGTGATGATTACGCGCACACCCTCGCAGCGTCGCGCAAGATTTATGCGCAAGGTCGACGGATGAAAGATTGGATCAACGGTTGGAGAGCGACCCGCGGTTCACTCTGGACCGTCCGATTGTAGATTGTGCCATCTAGAGCCCAGGATTGCGTGAAAGGCTTGCGATCTTAGCCGCCCAATTACACGAACCGTATGATCGGATGGTATGTCACATCAGGCAATCTGAAGGCCCAGATCACAAGATCCACACATGATTCGAGCCATCAGATCCTACAAATCGTGGGATCAGATGGTGGTTGTAGCCTGTCGATGATGAATAGTGATTTTAGGCTTTTTAAAAAGAAAAATAGGGTTTTCTAAGCAAAAACTTGTCCAAATGGACTCATTTTCATGTCGATTCATATCGAAACAATTCTATTTTCTAATTAGGATGATTTAAAGTAAAAATACAGGATTATTTATGGTAGATTCTTAAAAATCATGCAAAATCTGTCATAAAATGAAAGATCCTAAGATCGGCTATAATTTTTGAAGGTTACCTCACCAAGGATGATTTTCGATGGAGGTGGTGACTTGAGTGCGCTATTGAGTCAGGGAAGAAGCCTTGGACTGAGCTTAAATCCTCGCCTTCATGTCAAAAAAAGTTTCCTCCAGTGAATTCCATTTCCTCGTTGAAATTCACTTAGTTTTGAAGTATTTCTCTCCAAAATGAAGTAGGGGTGATTGCTAATGGCTGTGGGAGCTCTAGGAGGAGGATAATTAGTGGAATGAGGGTTTCCTTCAGCCACTAAAGCCTTAGAATGAAAAGTGAACAAAAATGAACTAAAATTCACTTTAAAAAAAATTGGCTCCAAACTCATGTCATTTGACTTAGGGTAGTTGGGAATGGAAGAGAATCATCCTAGGTGGATTCCTATGGTTGGCTAAGGCATAGAAAGTGGCTGTCATGAAGGACAAGTGGGTGTCCTAGCCAAGGGGAGGTGAGTGTCCTTCATGCCAAGTGTTTCGATGGGAGAGGTGAGGTGATTTCACCTCCCCATGAGTCATGGCTGACCCAACCACTCCTTGGGTCAAAAAATCAGTGTCCTTGGTGCCTATGTGGACCAATGGATGAGTGTAAAGTGGCCAATGAAGAGAAATGATCACTTGGGAAAGTGTCTTTTCTCATGGAATGCCCTTCACCTGAGGGCAAAGTGGTCATTTGACATTGAATTTGGTTTGGGCAGATCTGAAATGAGCCAAAAGTATGTTGGACCAAATTTCATGTCATTTGAAGTTTAATTTGGGTTAATTTGACCCATTTGGGTCAAATTGGGTCAAAATGGGTTAGGTTGACCAAATTGGCCAAATTGGGTCAAACCAAAAGTTGGGTCAAGTTCAAATGACTATTTGGAGTATATTAGTTCAATTGGTTTCAATTAATTTGGTTTAATTTGGATTAAATTTAGATTTTAGCTAATTTAATCCTTTAGGTCAATTTGGGCTAAGTTGACTGATTTGACATTAACCAAATTGGTTTAAATCATGGCTTTGTTTGGGTTTGGTTGATCATTTGAAATGGATTGGTATCTTTATTTCCAATCAATTTAGTTTTGTATTTTATTTTGGCTTGATTTAACCTTTTAGGTCAAGTTGGGTTCATGGTTAATTGGGCTAGGTTGGATCTAGTTGGCCAATTATTTAAATTGGGTTTAATTAAGGCTTTGGTCAAGTTCAATAATCAATTTGGAGTGAACTTGAGCCATTGGTCGCAATCAATTTGGTTTAGGTTGCAATTTGGCTAGTTTGGGTTCATGTGGGTGAAAGGGTTGACTTGGTCAACGAGCTAGGTTGACTTGGTTTGACCCAATTCATAAAAATTGATTAACCTATGATGATCAACAAACATGACATGAAGTTTGGATTGGTTTAACTCTCTTTGATTTGAATTAGATTGGATTTTGATTCATGTAGGTCAAATTGGCCACTTTAGGTCAAGTGAGTCAATTGGGTTTAGTTGGCTTAATCAATGCTTGATTCAAGTTTGGTTGAACTCACATATGGATTTATGATTGAAATATAAATCTATTTTCAAGAGATCTAAAGTTAAATGGGTTTTGATTCATTTGATAATTTCAAGTCAAAATGGTGAATATTAGTTTGACTTGGTTTGATTTTTTGAATTTGGTTGGGTTTGAGGATTGAAGTTTATGTTCATATTTGGATTCATGATTGAAGGATTGATTAAATCATGAAGAAAAATCAAGGGTTTGGCTTGATTTGAGTTTGATTTGGCTAAGTTCAAGAATTTGACTTGAAAGGCTTAGGTTGGATTTTTGATTGAATTTGGATTTGATTTTTGAATTGATTCTTGAATCGATGAATGAAGTTTGTATTCATATTTGGATTCATGATTGTAGGATTGATTGAATCATGAAAAAAAATCAAGGGTTTGGCTTGATTTGAAATTAATTTGTCTAAGTTCAAGATTTTGACTTGAAAGCTTAGGTTGGATTTTTGATTGAATTTGGATTTGATTTTTGAGTTGATTATGAATTTATATTTCATTTATATATGTGAATATAAATGAGAATATAAATGGGTTATGAGAAAATTTCTTGAATTTGAATTGATTTGGATTTGATTTCAGCTAAGTCCATAAGATAGAATCAAAGGGCCTAGAAAAGATTATTGAAATTTGAATTTGGATTTCATCATGGGTTTCAATTATTTGAAATTGATTTATGATTAGAGAAAATCCATTGAAATTGATTCAAGGTTTAATTTGGAGTTGAAGTTGATATGAGTTTGGAGTTGATTTGAATTTGACTTGAAGGAAGGAAGTGAGGAGTTGGTTCAAGCTATAGGGTAAGCAAATTTTCCTAACACCCCTAAGGCATGACCTATTCCTATGGCTAACTCTTCTAAGTCTCTAGGGCTAGATTGAGTGTCCACCTATCACTAGATGTGTCTTAAGACTAAGGATCTCTTAAATTCTAAGAGGAGTCCTATTTCTAAGATGGAGGGGTTGTGAGTTCATCATAAAAATGAGGTCAACACACTCTCTCTTTGATCAATCATATTTGATCTTTCAAAATAAACTAATCGATTGATAGTCCTATCTATTGAAATCCTAGGAGACAATGTTAAGATACCTTAATCAAGTGTATTCTTGAGGAATCTCATTCCTTAAGATGTAATTAACTATGGGGACTTACCTCCATAGGGAACTTAACGAACCCAATATAAAATAAACTCTATTTTACTTTTCCATGTAATGTAGGGGAAGAATCTCTGGTACATATGTAGACTCATTGTCCTTAGGAGTCCTTATTGAGGAGATTAAGTCCATTGTAGGGTGGTGACTTCTATCTTTCGAGATAGTACACCTCTCCTCAATGTCATACTCAATCACCATAATAAGAACATCTACGGATCTACGTGGTGTTCCAAACAAAAGGTGTATTTTTTTTGTTGTCATTTATCCCCTTCAAAAGAATAGATGAAGGCAGAAATATTTCACCACAAGGTGGTTGTAAGTCCAAACAATCTAGCAGTTTGTCTTCTCTTATGGAGGTAAACTAAATACTCATTTTCTCCTTAGATTTAGGTCATGCTTTGGCCCTTGCTAAAGCTCCCTAGATTTAAGTTCAGAGGTTGCTACTTCCCTTTGAGGGCTACAAGCATAAATCCTCACCTCTTAGGCATTTCCACAATCTAGTGTCGTGGAATCGTAAGTCCTAGATTTCTAACAAAAATTCAACTTAAACAACTAATTCCCTTCAACTTCAAAAATACAAATCCCAACCATAGGATAATTTGGGATACTTACTAGGCTTCCTATTATCATAAGCATCCCTTACTTGTCTTCCTTTGGCTTCGATAATAACTCCCTCCTCTTGATCAATCTCACTTGATCTTCTAAAAATAAACCAATTGATTGATAGTCCTATCTTTAAAATCTTTGGAGACGATGATCATTTACCTTAATCAAGAGTATTCCTAAGGAATCTTGTTCCTTAGGATGTAATTAACTATGGGGGCTTACCTCCATAGGGAACTTAACGAAGCCGATTTAAAATAAACCCTGCTTTACTTTTTCATGTAAAGTAGGGGAAGAATCTCTTGTACATACGAAGACTCGTAGTCCTTAGAGTCCTTAGGTCCATTGTGGTGACTTTATCTTTCGAGATAGTACACCTCTCCTCAATGTCATACCTAATCATCCTAATAAGAACATTTGTGAATCTATGTGGTGTCCCAAAAAGGAATATAATACTATTTTCATTTATCTCCTTCCAAAATGATAGATGAAGGCAGGAATATATTTTTCACCATAAGAAGATAATGGTGAATCTTGTCTAGATATGTTGAAATCATTTATGTGATATCGATGTTTTAACATCGCTACTCTAAATGATAATAGTAATCAGACTGACCAATCCATCAAAATTCTTATCAGGAAAGCAAGAAGAGCCTGAGGAGTTAATGTTTGAATTTTGTTTAATGACTCAACAAGATGATAATAGTTCAGACGAAGATCTATGTTTTCTTAATGGAGAAGAGTTGGACTCATCGATATCATCACGCATGAAACATATGAATTTAAAAAATGAGTCTTGCTCATTTGGACAATCCTGCAGAATAAGAAGGGAATATGAAGAAACTACCTCTTCAAAAGAATCTGAGCAAGACAAAGTGATTCAAGTTTAGTTGAGAAGTGGTAAAGTCTTACCACCTTTATCAAAGAAGGGAAATGCAAATAAAGACAAAGACATACAAATTGAAGTTAACAAAAATATCATTCCCAAAAATCCTAGAATAAAGCCTAAATCAAGTGAAAAGATTGATTATAATATTCTATCACATATGAGAAAGATCCTTGCACAACTGAGTGTGTAAAAGGCTCTCTTGATGTCAAAAGACCTCTGAGAAACTTTAATACAGGCTCTCAAAGATTCGGATAGTTATGAAGCTTACTTAGCCAAAAAAATGCATGACTGAATCATTACAAACTCAAGATCTCCCAATAATCACATTTTTTGAAGAAGATTTTATGTTAGGAATAGCATATCACGACCATCCTCTATATGTTATTGTAGAGAGTGATGGCATCATGATCAACTGAATGTTAATTGATTCAGGTTCTTCTATCAATCTTACGAGTCTAAAGGTATTAAGAGGATTATCACTTAATAGCCAACATCTTGGGAGAGATAGGTTGATGGTTCATGGTTTCAATGAAAAATGACAGAAAATCTTAAGATCTCTTATTCTCCCGCTCAAGTTTTGAGATTTATATACAGAAGCCAAGTTTCATGTAATCGATGTTGATACATCATTTAGAGCTCTTTTGGGTCGACCATGGTTGCTTGAGTATGACATGGTCCAATTAACTATGCATCAATGTATGAAGTTCCTAAGAGATGGAGACGAGTTCAAAATTCCTGGCAACCTACAACCATTCTCCGTCCATGAAGTAAAGATTTATGAAGATGCAAAATACTTCATCCCTAAAGAGCCTAAGCTAATAGAGCCTCTTGAAGCGGCAATATCCACTTCAGGAACTAAAAAGTAACTTCATAAAGTGAAGGAGCAGAAGTAAAGAGGAAGAAAGAAGGCAATGCCTACTCTCCCTAAAGCACTTGATTTTACATATAAATCAAGAAGATTAGTTCCTCATTTAGGAAGTGACACACAAGAAGAAGAAGATATTTATGTCAAACCCAAGAGAACTTATAAGCTTTCAAGAAAGGCAAAGTATAAAATAAGTGATTCTGATTCAAACTACGACATTAAATCTACTTATGGAAATAGAGTTCAGATGGTCGTATCAAGAAGTATATCTCACTTGGCAGAGTTAGATGACTCACTCAAAATTATACCTATCCCTCAGTAGTGCTTCAAAGAAATCACTCCATTGGAGGTTCATAATATTGAAGAATTGATAACATTCTATGTGCCACCGTTGAGTGAGAATGACAGAACTGGAACTCTATTTTACAAATTTGAAGATCTCAGCCTCATAATTTTAAGTAGCCTGCTCAACATGAGAATTCTGATGAGATAGTATCAATAAGAATACCAATATACTAGCCACAAAAATTACGAAGAATGATGCATAAGCTTGGAATTTATATTGGAACTACTAAATATAGAACTCAAATCTTTAACAGGATGTGGAGCCAAAGAAGTCCTTAAGCATCACGAAGAAGTGATAAGTTTATCACTAAAGGTCTTGGGTTAATCCATAAATCTCATGAAAATAAAGACTGTTATAATATAATAGAAGCTAAGATCAAAACTAATAGTGACGAAGAAGATGATCTCCATGAATTCTTCTTACAAATGATGAAGAAGTATAAGCCAAACCTACACCTGAAGAACTCAAAGATGGTGGACAAACAACTACTATGGATGAACTCAAAGAAATCAAACTAGGAGCTGAGGATGATCCCCATCAACTTTCATTAGTGCCTTTCTGCATGATGAGAAAGTTGAAGAGCTAAAAATTCTACTTTGTGAATTTAGAGATTTCTTTGTCTGGGCATATTCTGAAATGCTAGGCTTATCCCCTGATGTAACAATTCATAAACTGGCTATTAAGTCAGATATGATGCCTGTTAAGCAAGCTCCTTGGTGAATGAGATTATAGATTTTAGAACGGGTAATCACAAAAACTAAAAAGCTGATCGAAGTAGGCTTCAACCGGGAGGAGAAGTATGCAGATTGGATAGCCAACATTGTCCCAATTAAGAAGAAAAATGGCCAAATCCATCTTTGCATTGATTTTTGGAACCTAAATAAGGCGTGTCCAAAAGATGACTTTCCGCTTCTAATATCAGAATTACTAGTAGACAATACTTCAAACTATGACATGTTCTCATTTATGGATGGATCATCGTGATATAATCAAATCAAGATGATGACGATGAAAGACACACATAGTTCAGAACACCAATTGGTATATACTGCTACACAGTTATGCCTTTTGGTTTAAAAATGCGGGAGCTACATACCAAAGAGCCATGACACATATTTTTGATGAGTTGATTCACTAGAAAGTTGAGTGTTATGTTGACGATTTGGTGGTGAAGAGCTTAAATCATGAAAATCACTTTGAAGACTTGATAATTGTATTGGAGAGAATCAAAAAAATATGATTTCAAGATGAATCCTTTAAAATTTACATTTGGGGTATCCTCCAAAAAATTTCTTGGGTATATTGTACGTCATAGAGGAATTAAAATTGATTCTGCTAAGATCAAGGCAATTATAGAGATGCCTCCACCGAAGAGTTTATGTAAGCTTCATTCTTTATAATGACAGCTTGCATTCATCTGTCAATTTATATGAACCCTATCAGGATGCTATCAAACATTTGCAAAATTGATGAAGAAGGATGCTCCATTCAAATGGGACAAGGAGTACCAAGAAGCCTTCAATAACATTAAAAACTACATGTTAAATCCACCAATCCTTACAGCGCCTACTTCTGGGAAACCCCTCATTCTATATATAGCTACATTAGAAGAGTCGCTTAGAGCATTATTGGTGCAACACAATGAAAAAAGCAAAGAGAATGCTCTTTATTATATCAAAGATTAATAGTAGCGTAAAATGAGATACTCTCGATGAGAAGCACTATTTGGCATATGTTTGCACCAAAAGCTTCATCATTATATGTTATCTCACAAGATTACCCTCATCTCAAGGATCGATCTGTTGAAGTACTTAATGATAAGACTAGCGTTGCTAGATCTTTTGGCAAGATAGGCAGTATTGCTTATACAATTTGATATCACATGCGTTCTGCAAAAAATAGTGAAGGGACAAGTCTTAGCAAATTTTCTTGCTACACATCCCATCCCTGCAGACTCTTCTCTTAATGATGATTTTCCTGATGAGCAAATTATGCTCATTCATGATAGAGAAAAATCACAAATTTGAGAAATATACTTTAATGGAACCTCATCGATCAAATAAGTCCAACCACTAAATTTTCTAAGGGCAAGAACGGGAATCAACATCATCTTCATAACACCAGAAGGAGGGATAATGAGATGATTATATGGGTTGACCGATCTAAGAACTAATAATGAACCGAGTATGAAGCATTAGTATGTGTCTTGAAGAAGCTTATTTTCATACATTCAAAACTTGCATATTTTGGTCATTATCGGCTTATTATAAACCAAGTACTTAGCCTCTCTGAAATCAACAAGCTTGAGTTAGCTTTCTATCACAAGCGAGTTCTTGAGCTTATGAAGCAAATACTAAATATCACATTAACTTGAGTCTCTTGATCCAAGAATAGGAAAGCAGATTGCTTAGCAAAATTAGCTAAGGAAATGACAAGTATGAATGGTGATTATGTCATGATCAGCATATCTACTTGACAAATTCTAGAGCCAGCAAAGTATCAAACCCCACAGGTAGAGGGGTTATCAAATTCAATACAGCAGGACATCACTTATGTTGCTCCTCATACTCCCCAAAATCAACAAGAGCTATACCTAGAAGAGCTAAGAATGACATTGTCTCAGAAAAATAGTGTGAAACTTTTATTGTAGAAGAGCCACATGATTGGAGGCAACCCTTCATCGATTACCTTAAAGAAGGCAAATTACCAATCAATAAATCACTGACAGCTCAAATCAAGAAGAGATTATTGCATTATGCTTTCGTCAACAACACTTTATATCATAGATCCTTCAAACAAATGTGGTTATGATGCCTAAATGCAGATGAAGCTATCAAAGTGATGGTTGAAGTTCATGAAGGACTGTGGTGCACATCAATCAGTCCCAAGATGGCGGTAAACATCAAAAGATGGGTTATTATGGCCATCTATAGTGAGAGACTATATTAATCATGCTAAGAGGTGTCATGAATGTCAAGTACATGGGAATATAATCCACCCCTCGTCCACTACTTAATAGCATCTTGGCCTTTTGAATATTGGGGTATAATAATTGGACCAATTGATCTCTATCATTTGGACATCACTTCATCCTAACAATGACTCACTATTTCTCTAAGTGGGCTAAAGCTACTTCATTTAAAGAAGTTACCTAGTGATCAACTTCTTTATGCATAATGTGGTCTATAGGTTTGTAGTGTCACGTCAATTATTTCTAATAATGGCACAACTTTCAAAAATATAAAGATTTATAGATTCATCGATCGACACAAAATTGATTGGCAATACTCTTTAATATACAATCCAAAAGCTAATGGTTTGGCGGAGGCCTTCAACAAGATATTAGTCAAGCAGCTCAAGAAGATCCTTACTAAAAATAAGAGAGAATGGCATACCAAATTAATAGAGATACTATGGGAGTATCAAACCACCTGCAAGATGCCGACTAAAGCCACTCCCTATTCATTAGTTTTTTTAACTATAGTAGTTATTCAGCTCGAAGTTGAGTTACTTTCACTTTGAGTAGCCATCCAATACAATCTAACTAAAGATCAAAATGTTCATCTGAGAATGGAGGAACTCGATGTGCTTGATGAAGTTAGAATACAAGCTCATCAAAATCTGAAGGTTTATCAAGCAAAGATGTCTAGGGCTTTTGACCATACGGTGTGACCTCAAACATTCCAAAAAGGGGAGTTAGATTTGGTCGAGAGATGATTATTCTAATCGAAGAATTATTGGCAAATTAGAGCCTAATTAAGAGGGCCCTTTTGTCATTGAAAAAGTGTATCAAGGAGGGGAATACCAACTCATTGACGTAAATGGGGAAAGACCAATACCGCCAATTAATGGTCGTTACCTAAAAACATATTCTCAAGGTACAATAGAAATCCCCCTACAAGATAGAGGGCATTTTTTTTAGTATAACTATTTAGGCATCGCTTCATGTCGAGATCCCTAAATAAATACACTTACTCAAGATGATAAAAGCTTTTCCAAGAAAATTCCTCTATTACACAAGGGGCATTTTTAGATTTATATACATAGATGAAATCAATGTTGCATGTTAAAACCGTCTTAATGGCATATTAATTCAAATATTAATGTATTTGTGTATTTTTCATCTTCTTCTAAATGTGCTTTAGAATTCTCCCTGCAAGACGGGGCATTTTTAGTTTATGTCAAGTTATTTGAGTTAACGCCGTGTTATAAGACATGATCCTCGACTGTATTTTTATTCAGGTTGACATCGAGCTTTATGCCGAGATCCCTGAATATATCCATAATTTTTATTGTTAAGTTGTAGGCTCTTGCAAGGAACAAAAATAATTTATTTCTACGCATGAAAAGATAACCTTAAATATCAAAATTTTATCTCCTAGATTTGTCAAATTTTGAAGATCAAGTCAGAAGAACTCCCAATTTTGGAAGCTTCAATCAACTAAGTTAGAAAAATAGTAACCTCTACATCCTGAAGTCTGGGACACAGATGGGTTCTAAAGGTCAAACTCAATAAGCCAATAAATGGCTGAGTTGTTGACGCTCTCCTCACTCAACATGCCGTAAGAAAAGGCCACAGTGAAAGAGCCCCTCATTAGTTTCGATGACCCAATCACATCACGCCTTAAGTCAGAATAGTCGGTAGGTTCTAAAGGTCAAACTCAACAAGCCTATAAATGGTTGAGTTCGACGCTCTCCTTACTCAACAAGTTGTAAGAAAAGGCTAGTGAAAGAGCCCTACTAGTCTAACAATGATAGTTGTTCAATCTCAAACCATCTAGCTTAGTGATTATAAGAAACTATCCAAGAGATCTTTCTACTTGATTGATAGATCAAGATAATCTGAGGAAACTCTCAATTCAGAGCTGCCTCAAGTCAATCTTTATATTGCCTACAAAGTGATATTTCAATTTATTCTTAAATGATCTAATCAAGTTCAAAGCATAAATCAAAGATAATCTCCTCATCAAGTCTGTCAAAGCAAAAAAAGAATAGGACTGAGAGAATAATTCCATAGTTCATACAAAGCTGATGGTTGAACTAAAGGAATTCTGTGATTATTCAGTCTGTTAAAGCACACATTGCTAGGGCGATAACACAACAGAGACCTAATATAAACCGTAAAGCTAAGTCATTTGTCTTACCTTCAACGTCAAGGCGCAAGCATAGGACTTAATGTATACATACACTTCCTAACAAGTCAATGTGGATAAATCAGGTCAATCCTTCATCCAGTCCACTAAGCTTAAAGCTAGGACAGAAGGAATTCCAAATATCAAAAATAAGTAGACCAATTCCTCTATCAAACTCAACCAAGCAGGAAGCTAGGATTGGAGGAAACTCAATTCTGCAATGACATAAAAGAAAGAGATCTTCAGCAAAGCTATTGAAGTAGAGAGTAGATGGTGTAAGAACTCTTATATATCTGATAAGTCAATTTTGACAAATCGGTCAAGCCCTTCATTTTACATGTTATAAACAAGACATCATACTAACAATTCTATCAGCTTCAGCTATTGTCAAAGCTAAAATGATCCAAATCATACAAAGATCAACAAGTGACTCACTATGCAATCACAACATTTGTACATGTATTAAGTGAGTCAAGTTATTGATAGATCAAAATCAAATATTGTCATCTATGATCAAACATGTCATCGATTATTGAAATTGGTCAAAATATAAATATTACATCATCTAACGATCAATTGATCAAGCGATCAAGCTATCAATGTGCCGATGTGCATATCAGGGAAGGGAAGCTATGACGATGTCCAAATGACCTCCGTTCATGAAATTAATCATGTCGATAGCTTTGAAACATCGAATACTACCAAATGACACTATCTACAATCAATTCGAATGAGTCTGTGCAAATGTCGAATGATCCAAAGTGATAATGTGCAAATTGAGGTTGAAATGCACTAGATGTAGCCAAAATCAACCCAAATGACCTCCAATCCATGAACGGACTTCACCATCACATTTAGAACATCAAAAATGGTTAGAATATAAATATTGTACAACTTGATGATCAACTGATCAAGTGATCGAAGTCATCAATGGCACAGCATATCGAGGAGGCACAACATAAACTAAATAATCTGTTCATGAAATTGATTACATCTTTACCCTCAAAATATCAAAATCTATCAAATAAGACTATTTATACTAATTCGCATAAGTCTACATGAAAATCCGGTTGAAAGTCGTGCATTTTGAGTGAAATTATATATATATATATATATATATATATATATATATATATATATATATATATATATATATATATATATATATATATATATATAAATTTTATCGATTAGACATATTAAAGATTAGACATTTAAGGTTAAGAAGCTAATTAACCCTACCTAAATCCCTAAATCACCCTATTCCTATTCTCAATGGTCGCCTCTACTCTATTTAGGCACATGTCTCCTCTTCACGTGAACTGCTGACTTCACTTTTGGAGTGAGCTCTTAACCCTCTCTTCTTAGACTTGGACTCTTCTAGAAACTAAGAACTCCTTGGTGAGACACTTCTAGTGATTAGGTGAACACTTAACCTAAGCCTAGAGGCTTAGAAGTGTTAATCATAAGATTAGGCTATGCCTTAGGAATTATGGAAATTACATATCCCAGATACACTTTCAAATCAAACCAAATTCAATTCTCAAACCAAATCTCAAATTCAAATTCAAATTCCAAATATAATTTCAAATTTGACTCCAAATGATTGAAACCCAAAATCAAAATCAAATCCTAAAACCCTTCCAAAGTCATATGAACCACATTCATAAGCTTAGCCAAAATTCCTCTTATATAAAATAAAACTCAATTGATCTCTTTATAAATCAATTATTATTTCATTTCTATTCATAAATATAAATGAAATCCAAATTCAAATGACCAAAACTATATCAAAATCAAATCAAATCCAAATTAAGTCGACTTACCAATGTATTTTCTCTCAATCAATCATTCATTTGATCATTTATCCAAATATAAATAAAACCTACAATCATCAAAAAATTCAAGTCAACCCAAGTCAAGCATAACTTAGCCTTTTCACTTAAAATTTTCAATTGAGCCAAAACCTATAGGACTCCAAATTGATTATGTCGTTTATATTCCAATAGGGCTCATATATAAGTTCAACTAAACTCGAAACCAAAACCAAATCGATTGACCCACTTTACCAAAGTGACCTAAAGAATTTGAGCCAACTTCCAATCCAACCCAAATTAGATTGAACCAAGCTCACCAAACCTTCCACCATGATTTTTTATCACCTTAGGATGTTTAATTTCAATTAAGCTGGCCAAACAAAGCCCAATTGGCCAAATTGACCCAAATTGGCCTAAAGGACCAAATGGGTTAAATCATGATCTAACCCAAATTGATTGCAACCAATGGCTAAAGTTCATTCCAAATTAATTATTGAACTTGACTAAAGCCATAATTAAACCCAATTTGATCAATCGAGCCCAATTGGTCAACTTGACAACCCAAATTGGTCTAAAGGGTCAATTTGGCCTAAATCTAAATTAAGTCTAAATTAATTTAAACCAAAGACCACATTCATCTTCAATTAGCCAATTGAACATGAATCAACCCATAACCTAAGCAAATTTGGCCAATTTTGGTCAAATAGGTCAATTTGACCCATATGACCCAAATTGAGCCAAATCCTTTGAAACCAAGCCAAGACCCATTGGGGGCTGATCAAACTCGACCCAAACCCATTTGCAATCAGTACAAAACCAACCTAACCCATTTAAATCTCTCATGGATCCTTCCCCACACCACCCAACCTCATTTAATTCTCCCCCATCACATGCACTTAACTCCTCCCAACATTTGCATTGAATAGGTTGATCATATAGCAAGAGGACTTTAGAGTAAAATCTAAAGACCTCAATCAATCCATCATCCACCCCAACCACTCCAAGCAAGATGACAATCAATTTGGAGCCAAAAAATTCAAAAAAATAATGGATTTTTGGCCATTATCAAAAAAAGGGGAAATGAAGCTTTAGATCTCTTGCTCCCACCACTATTCAGCCCCCAAAAGCTTTCTAAAGCAAAAAGGAATCCATCCCCCACCTCTTTGAGCCATTTTTGAGCTCAAAAACACAAATACTTATTTTTTCGGCGAGGCGACGGTAAATATCGAAGAAGGCGACGATCTGAAAGGAGGTGAGGGTCAAAGATCATTCCAAATCTTCTTCACATACCTAGGAGTTCGCTTGGATCTTCACCACCACCAAAAATCATCCCTGGCGAGGTAAATTTTGCTAAACCATAGCCGGCCTTAAGATTTCATGTACTTTGTGTTAATTTTCTTGCAATTTTAAAAATTTTCCCTAGATAATCCTGCATTTTTACTTTAAATCTTTCCAATTAGAAAATAGAATTTTTTTGTGCATGAACTAACACAAAAATGGGTCCATTTGGACAAGTTTTAGCTTAGAAACCCTCATTTTTTCCTTTAAAAGCACATCTCACCATCCGAGCTATAACCGTTGCGATCCTCACGATCGTTGGATCGGATGGCTCGGATCGGAAATTCGGGCCTTGGATCACTTGATGAGATCTGGACCATCCGATCATGGTTTTGCAATCAATGGGGCGTCGATGTCGACACCGATTGGCGTCACGTCGGACCATCCGTCGCGGTTCGACGTCGGATAGCTCATCGCATCGATCATAATCAGCCATTGCGGATTTGACCTAGACTGTCCGATCTATGATTGGATGGTCCAGAGCGAGCTGCAAGTCATTTTCCCTTCCCGCCCAAGAGCTGACGTCAGCGCCGTGCATATTTCTTTTTATTAAAAAATTAATTTAAATCACCTAAAACTTCAAAAATTCATAAAAAAATAAAATATTTAACCAAACATTATTAGTAATGACTCGTTGGATTCATCTTTCCAGAGGAATCAATCAAACCCAAAATCTCCAAATTTTACTAAGTATTTTGAGCTTAATTTAAGTTTTAATTTAAATTAAATTTCATTAATTAAACCAAAAAATATATATTAAGTTGAAATTTTCAGTGATTGAAATTAAAGTTAAAACACACGCCATAAAATTTCAAGTGAAAAGAACTTGATTAGGAGAAATTAAATTTTGAATTCTGTCTATATTTTAATAAAATAAATCAAATAAAAATTCAAAAATTTACTAAAATCTTCATGATGGCTTAAATCACTTCAATTGACATCTATGACTCCTAAGAAAATAATTTGATCTCCTGAATCCTAATGAACCCCAAACAAACACTTAAGAATAGAGTTTAATCAAGTAAGGAGTTAATTAAAACATAATCTAAAAACAATTTAAATATCAAATCAAAAAATCAAAAAATGAAATAGCACTTAAGCGTTCATTAATCAAAGCTCAAATCGAAAATATCATTCTTAGAGAAAATTAAATTAAATATGATTTGAGCCAATAAAACCCAATTAAATGATTAAATCTTGAATTAAACTTAAAATTAAACAAATCTAGGAAACTTTAACATGGGTGAAACTGGTATAACTAAATCTACATTAAGCATGGAATCTTAATCATATGAAACCCCTTAATGAGTATAAATCAATTGAAACTAATTAATCATTAAATAAACTAAAAAAATTAAATTGATTAATAAACCAATTCAACATAATCATTTGATATTAATCAAATTAAGCCAAATAAAATTAAAGTAAACTTAATTAACACATGACTAAATCACATCTATTTGGAATAAGATAATTAATTAACCATTAAATATTTCAGCCTAATAACTAAATCAAAAATGGTAATGAAATCAAACAAATATAACAAATGAATCAAATCAAATAAAACTCTAATCATAAATAATCAAACTTAATTGGAATGAAATAAACAATTAATTCACTTAATAATAATGATGGCAATAACAATAATCCTTTAATCAAATCAAACTTAAGTAAAATACTTAACTAAATCAAATCATTTGCATGTGGGAAATTAAGTCATTAATCTCTAATTAAACAAACCCTTAACTAATCTAATAATTTAAAATTTTAATTACCCTTAATCAAATATTTAATTAATGCAAACTTAATAAATTAATCCATCATCTTAATTAATCAAATTAATTTAAATAAGTTACATTAAAGCTAACTCTAAAATTAAGCTTAAATCAAACCCCATTAAATTTAATAACTAATCACACCCTTCAAGTAAACTAATTAAGTTAATCAAATTAATCATATTAAACCTAAGCCTAATCAAACATAATCAAAATGTAATTAAATACTAATCAAAACCTAAATTAAACCTAAATCATTAAGTAATTACATCATTAAGAATTAAATAAATCTTTATTTAATTTAATAATTAACTCAAATGCACTCTTTAATTAAACTAATTACCCTTAAGCTAATCCAATTGAATAAACACCTAATTAATGCAAACCTAATGAATTAATCTATCATCTTAATGAACCAAATTAACTTTATAAATTTGATTAAAATTAATTCAAATCAAATAATTAATTAATCTACTAATTTTTTTAATCACACCTATTAAATAAACTAATTAAGTTAATTAAATTAATCATATTAAACTTAAGATTAATCAAACATAAAATGTAATTAAATGCTAATAAAATCCTAATTTAAATTTAAATCATTAACTCATTAATTACATCATTAACCCAATTAAATATGAAATCAAATTAAAAATTAAACATATCTTTACTTAATTTAATAATTGATCATATCTCTTAAATAAACTAATTAAGTTAATTATATTAAACTTAAACTTAATCAAACATAAATGCAATTAAATCAATCAATCTTAATCAAACATAAATTCTTCTTTTCTCCAAATCGCTAAGAGGGACCTCTCTTCCTTCTCCTTTTTTCTTATTCGTTCAAACCGAAAAGGGAAGCTCTCCCTCTCTCATTTTTCTCTCCTCTCCAACCACAAGCAAGGTAGTTCTTCCTTCCCCTCCTCTTCTTCTCTTCTTCATCTCCTCTATTTTCTTCTTCTTCTCACATAACCAAACTAAAATTTCTTTGATTTTTCTTCAAAATTGAAATTTCATCTTCCCTCTTATTCTTCTCTTCTTCACTTCTCAATTTCTCCTCTTTACCTCACCCTCACCAATCCAAAATTCTCTTTTATCCCCTCATTTCCACTAAATCAAAAATACCCCTTTCATTTTCCCTTTGCCACAACCGAAGAGGAACACCGTCATTAGGGTTCTTCTCCGTTTTAGGCATCTCTCTCTTCTTCTTTCTTCTAAACTAAAATTCCCCCTTCTAATTCCCTTTATCACCAGAGAGGAACACCGTCATTAGGCGGGTTCTTCTCTTGGTTTCCAGCATTTTCCTTTCCATCTCCCTTCCCGACCTTTCTTCTTATCGCAGCCAAAGAGGAACATCATCATTAGGCGGGTTCCACTCTAGGTCTTTGACATCTCTAACTTTGTCTCTTTGCCAATCATTGCAATGCATAGAAGAAATAAGTCAGAACATGTGTGAATGTAAAAATATATATGTGTTTATGTTTCTTTGCAGATTTGAAGGCCTCATCGTGCTCATTAGGGCATGAGATGAAAAATAAAGCAGTCGCAAGACATCGGTCTCTATGCTCATTAGGGCAGACCGAGTAAGCCAACATTTATTAGATGTCGCTCCCACTAGTCAAAATGCTGCCAAAATATCATCAAATTTTTGGACTTAGAAAAAAAAGAAATGAATATATATATATATATATATATATATATTACATTGCATTTGTCTTCTTTCAAGTTTAAAGGCCTCGTCATGCTCATTAGGGCGTGACGAGATGAAAATTGGTTGTGGTGTCACAAAACACAACTCGCTACGCTGTTTAGGGCACACCAACAATCCAAAATAATTTTGATGTAGCCCCCCTATGCGGGGATCACGCCGAAATACTGTCAAAATATTATCAAAATTTAGACTAAAATTCAAGACTAAAACAAATTCAAATGGAAATCATCTAAACTTAAGTTAAACAAAAAGATATATGATAAATATGAAGAGAAATGTTAAATCAAAGAGAAATAGGGGGAGAGCACTTAAAGAAAATTTTGGAAAGAATAGAACACTCATTTAAAATGCAAGTAAAATTTGGGGAGGCTAATATTAAACTAAGCTCTAATTGTAATTCTATGGCAAATTGAAGTGGTAAATTGTTAGCGAGTTCTCCTTTCTTTGAATTCCTCAAATTTAAACAAACTTTAATTAAAACTTAGGGAGGTAAATGTTAAACTCATAAAGGACTTACAATAAATTTGAAGTCTAGTTTTCAAATAAATATGGAACTTGGTGTTGAGTTAAGGAGGAATCCGAATTAGGTTTAATAGCTCTTATATGAATATGAATGTGACTATGAAGTTAGACAATAAGCATGAATATGGCTAAGGTAATAAGCACTAAAGTTATTATAACTTATTCCAAGCGAATTAAAAGTGATTTAAATTGAACACGGTCGAGCTTGGAGAATGAAGATGAAGCTTGATAATTCATTTACATTTTATAGCAAACTATAAGGGTTAATGGGTAATTAGTTAAGAAGACTTAATTGAATCTTGTGGCTTATGTTCTATTATGTGTGAGAATGATTGAAGTAGAATAAGCCAAATGCAAATATAACTTTGAATTCATGTTATACTTATGAGGAGGTTACATGAAGCTAGAAGGTTAATTTTCAAATGAGATAGAGCTCAATTCAAACCCTAAAGTGAGATTCATAAAGAACAAGTCTTCTTATGTAATCCATATATTGGAATGTCTAATTTGAAATGGATTTCTAAAGAAGGCTTCCATTGAACATAAAATTGGCACATATAAAATTTGTTGAGTGCTATCTTCAAGTTGAGGTGAAAATCAAATGAATTTCAGAGAGATTTTCACTAAAGATGAGCAACCTGTTGGAAAGACTATAAGCCAAATGATATTTGAGAATTGGAAAATCCAATAAGTAAGCTAATTGCGAGCAATATTTTAAATTACAATACAAATCAAAATGCCACTAAATTCGTAACACTTTGTACAAAAAAAATAGAAGGCGTTAATTAAGGTATTCTCAAATACACCTGTTTGGGCCTCGACACCACGCTAAATGCTTAAATTCAAATTAATGCGAGGATCTTTGCATGGGTTGCTTCCGGTTTAGTCTTAAGATGGTGGGGTTAATAAAACCTGAAATCTATTATAAGATTTCTAACTTAGTAAAATATTTGAGAAGTTAATTCTGTCATATGACAGTAGATATGATCCTCTATTAGGCGCTAAACATAATTGATAAGATCTAAAGTTCTCAAATTTATTTGAGTCAACCAATTAACTACCCCAATGATGGCTGTGTTGAATGGTGATTTCAACTGGAGGGGATGCTTCCATCAAAATATGATTCTAATCTCAAATTAACTTAACTCAAATCAAGCATCAATCTAAAAACTATTTAAATAAAACTCAATCATTAAAGGCTTAAAGCAAAACTCAATCTATCCACCTTCCATAATTATTTATCGAAGGTGACAAATTAAGTAAACTCTAGCTCATAAAGGAGCCAATGTCAAATCAAGTGCTCTTATTATGTTCACTCTCAAATCTCATGCCGGTAAAGATGTGGCTCTTTCCGTGGGGCGGCTTAGGCTCCAGATGATGCAGTTATGATCAGAGTCCTCTGATTGGGTGGTTTGGCCTGTAAGGCTCTATTATATTATGATCACAATTGTAGCCCGTATGCTCCCCAATGGCTCTTCCATTTGAGTTATGAATCATAGGATATACTTGATATAGAAAAGATCCCTCTGTCAGCTAAGGTAGACTTAAGATTGTCTCCTTAGATAAACACCACCCAAGGTCTACAAGGATTTCTTGGACGACGTAACCCATGTGTTGCTAATAAGGATTCTTATGTCAGGTTGGGTCGACTACCTCCTCTGACTAAGTAGACTAGGGATCGCGATAGCCCAGGATGATAGAACCATGGGATCTAGATGTGCCATCATTCCCCAACCATCTTTTAATCAATGATGAATTTCATAATCTTAAATTCTAAAAAACTTCATATCTTATGTATATTATGCTACATTAAGCAATCTAACGATTAGCCTTAATCAAAGTTCTCTCTCACTTATTGGGATGGGTGATTAACTATAGGGCTTGGCTTATAGGAAACCCGGAACCATATCTAAAGTCTCCAAATGAGGGTGAAATCTTTGGGTAGTGTCTTATATACTATTCCATCTTCGAAAATTATATTGACATTTTAAATCATACTATCTTCAATTCAAATATTGTGAGAGGCCGTGGAAAATTTTTTGAGCCTTGTCATATTTAATATGATATCAAATCAATTAAAACTAAATCAAGATTTAAATGCCCCACCTCCACCCACAGACCAGATATACACACACATTTTATAAAAGTAATAACATGTTACCATGCACTCAAAGTAACTACTCCACCTTCTAAGAAGGCATGCTAAGAATGGAAATTTTAAATTCAACTAAAGATAAATATAGTGATATTATATTAAGTGTATCCATGTGATCATATTAAAACTTATACTAGTAAGTATGTGGTATGTATCTTCTCATAGAGTTGTTAATCTAAATGATGATATGATTGTATTATAATTATAATTTGAGCTTTTAAATTTCTCGATAGTCAAGTTTATTAGTTATGAGCTATAAGACACCTAAGAAAGCAATAGGCTATGATTCCCTTATAAGATAAGACCATCTTGAAATTGGCCAAGCTTTTTAGATCCACCAAATTCTCTTAGTCAATGCAACTCATGAGTCTTGATAAATAGTATTTAGTTAGATTGAGTTACTACCTCAATTAGTTAAGTAGACTACTATCAAAGACAACTTAGAATGACCAAATAATGGGATCTTGATTGGATTAATCATTATGTCCGTAAGCATTCACTATGAGAAAATAATAATACTTATTTTTCTTATAATTTAAATTATTATTAATAAAATTAAACATTATTAAGCATATTAATTAATCTTAATCAAAATTTTTATTTTGAAATCTAAAGGGTTAATTGATGATGGAGCCTTGTGTCTTTAAAAAAATTTAGGGTTGGATATTATAAAGTTCTCATTTAAAATCTCCTAGCAATGTCTTATCTTATATTTAATATATCTTTTAAAAGTTGGTTTAAAACTATGGAAAAAATATCTAATTAAAGTTGAGTTGTGATAGTTCTAGCTCATAAGGCATTAAAGTTTCTATGAGTGTAATATCATATGATTAATTATCCCTTTAATTATGAAGTAGCACTTCCATGTTTGACTAGTCAATATGCTCAATGGTGTTTAGCTTTTAGTAATAATAATAATTTGAATTATAGAAAGATGATGTATGCTTATTTGCTCATGATAGTTGGTGGGGTAAACTATAATGAATTTTATTAAGATCATATGATTTTGTAATACCAAATTATCATAAACTTATATTTACTTAATGAAATTCAATCGAATCTAACCAAAAGATTTTTAACCGTAATTATGAGTTACCTTAACTAAAAGGACCTCATATAGTTGGGGAGAAAGCAATCTAAATATGTTAAATTTATGAAAATCTAAGACTTTTTGTGCCAAGTTCAAATTATTTTATCATACATTCGTGCAAGGCCTTCAAGATTTTATAGAATTAAAGTTTTATTTAAAGAGAAAGCACATATGACATAGTGATTATAGGGTAGAGTTCTAAGTTACAATTTTTGGGCCTTCCGTTAAATATTTATTATGTAACCCTAATGCCTATATCGTGTATGATGTAGCCTATAAACTAGGAAAATAAAAATTAAATACACTCACACCTTTGACTAATTGCTTAAGCACCAATGGTCAACCTACTTGATTCCCAATGCTTGGGTTAACCTAATAATCATAAGTTGGACAAACATAGCTAAACACAATCCCTTAACCTAAACCATAGTTATTAGTACATCAACTCAATCCCTTAGGACTTATCTTTATCCTTAAAGTTAATTATTACGTATTCATGAGGAGAAGGAGGGGGATTCTCACAATCATGCTTAGAAACCCAAGCAATTAGAGAACTTTGTAGATAAGAGAAGTAAGAAGGTCAAAGGAAGATTAACTATTATGTGAATCCAAGGTACCATTTTTTCTTTAAAACTAAAACTCATATCATATATAATTTAATATCCTTAATAGTTGGGTATATTAATGCTCTTAAAGGCCCACCAATGGTCATTATTATAATAAGATTAGATTTTAGAGATTATAAAAATAGTCACAAACTATTGAATATGATTTTAAGTACTCGTGAGAAAAGTTTTATGTGGTATATTATATTTATGCATTCATAAGAACAAAAAACTAAATCAAACAAAGAGTTTTATGATTAAGAGTATAATAGTAGAAACAATAATAAAGTTCATTATCAAATGTTTAATATAACTCTCTGTGGTGTTTATTTTTGAGATTATATATGGGGGACAACATGCTGATCTGAGAGGGTACTTATTGAAGTGATCGGGTAAGATATTGAAGTATGACATACTATTTTGAAAAATAGAGACATCACCTTTCAATGGACCTAATCACCTAATAAGGACCCTTAAGGCATGATGGGTCTTGAATATACCGTAGATTTTTCTCTCACTTTACATGGATGAATAAAATAGAGTTTATATTAAATCGAGTTCTAAAGTTCCTTATGGGGCAAGCCCTCATAGTTAATTATAAAGAAAGGTGAATTCCTTAAAAATACTCTAGATTAAAGTAGGCAATTATTATCTCCAAAGATTTCAAGAATAAGACTATCAATAAATTATCTATATTTAGAAAATCAATCTAGATAGATCGAAAGGAGAGACATTATCGAAACCAAAGGAAATGAGTAGGGAATGCTCATGATACTAGAAAACTTAGTGAATACTCCAAACTAAACTATAGTTGGGATTTATATGTTTGAAGTTGAAAATAATTATTTGTTCGAGTTGAATTTTTATGAGATTGCTAGGGCATATAATCCAACAATACAAGATTGTAAAAATGCATAATAGGTGAGAATTTATGCTTATAGCCCAAAGAAAATAGCTAATTGAGATTTTAAATCTAGGGAACTTTGACATAAGCTAAAGTACGACCTAAATCTAAGAGAAAGTGGATATATTTGCCTCCACAATATAGAGTAAATCACCCTATTGCTAGACTTATAATTGTCTGGAGTGGCAGCCAGCTAACTCCTCCTACGCTTTAAAACCATCTAGGCAAGTCATATGACTTTACAAGATAGTTGGGTTGTCATTACTCAGAAAGAAACTAAAGTCCTTAAACCTACTCCCTAAGAGACTAGAGCATGAGTAGTATGAATAATGACTTAGTCTAATACAAATCTTTACAATTTTCATTTGATTTTGGACACTTCATTTTGACAAAGGCCAAAGAATTTTTGTATGCCTAAATGCATGTTGAAATGAATTATGGGCTAAATCAAAAGAGAAGATGAAGCTTAGTAGGGAGTTACTCAAAGTTAAGTGGTTCCCATATGTGTAAGGATAGAGACTCTCATTTTACAAGAGTGATTCAAGATTATATGTATGATGTGAAAGATACAATATTCAGCTAAAGGGTTGCTAAATCTTTTAATTATCTTGATTTAACACCTAGGCTTTATGAGAGGTTATGAGTTATTTAGAAATTTAATTTTGAGTTGTAGTTGGGGTAGAAAAAATTAACTTTTTTCTAAGAGCCTAATCGCATCCAAGCCATACAACAAATACCAATCATAAAGAAACTATGAAAAGGCATGTCATTTCTATTGCACAATTTAAACATAATATCAATCAATTTTATAAATCTAACGCAAAAAGAAATGAGTAGTCGAGCCCTACCCTTATACAACTAAGAATATGAAAGAATAATTATAAATTACAAATGAAAAATGTTATGGGGGTTCTTCAAATCTTCAATTCTTCATGTTTCCTTCATTTCTTCATTTGATTTGCTTCTTTTGATTTGGTAGGCTTTGAGGCATCACATGGCATCCCAGGGCTAAGTCTTCTGGCCAATGTTCATCCTTACCTCTCATAACACTAATTCTAATTCTTAATGCAAAATTACATTAAAAATAGAAAAAATAAATCTAACTACACTTGGGAAATAAATGTTAGCTAAATACATCATACAACTTAAGCAGTTATATGCATAATTTGGACTTAGCACCCTACACATGGGTAACCAAGCCCACATGTCCTAATTTGGATTATGCTTAGGGGTTTAAGTAACCTACAAAAGAGAGCATTTATATTTATTTTAAGCACTCTTTAAGCATGATCCCCTATATAAAATATGATTAGGCTAATCATGGCCTAACATCCATTCTATGAAACATACACCCTAACATCTAATCTAAAATATTACATCACAAAATAAAACAAACATCACACTATGCACCATCCTAACATAAAGGTAGAAGTTGTGACTTAATTCTAAAGTGTATGTATCAAGGATTGTGTGATATGCCTTAACTAAGCTTTGTTGTGATTTTCTGCGTATGAAAGGATTTACTTATAAAAGGGTGATTTCACTTTAAGTGATTTAATTGATTTGAGAATTTTACTTAGCATTTTCTTTTGTTTCATTTGACTTACACTTAACAACTAAGTGTTATAAAGAGAAGAAAAAGAGAGGATTACTCTCTTACATCCCTACCTTAAGTCACATTTAAGGAATATTAATTAACCAATTTTTTTTAGTGAATGACTTATTAAATATTTTAAATTAATCCTAAGTTTGGGTTTGTTCTAAATAATCATAATCAATAAAGATCTTGAAATTAATTGGAATTAATTACTATCACATGACACATGTTCATTCATTTCCTTCTATCACATGTAGCGTGCACATGATTAAATCCTAAGTATACCTACACATACAATATGTCTTAGCTCACTTTAATGATGGATGTAAGCATATACATTTAGAATTTAGATGTTTTATTTTGTTGAATAATTTTTATCATAGTAATTTAAAGCTCTATCTAAATCTTATGTAAAAATACATAGGAATGAGATTAAATAGGTATGTCAACCAAGTGAGGTAATCAAATGACCTCATTGGGGCTAAAAGCCTCATATTCCTAGATGTCCAAACTATATACCCATGACACTCAAACATATGTAAGTTTATACACATGAAAATAAGAAAGAGGACTTTAAACCATAGGATCAATTCAATCACTTGAACAAATATGAATGCATGTCTTTTTTAATAGAAAAATGAGATTTTCATTTATTAGTTAAATCCACATACAAGTATATAAATGTCTTAAGTAGATACTTCGCCATTGTTAAACTAGGGGAGTGAGGTAAAGACCTCATTAGGGCTACTTAAAGCCTTGCGTCCCTGGAATGTCCAGACTAGATATACCCACTATTGTCAAATACACATGAATGTACAAATAACTACAAGAATATAAAAGTCATGCAAAAGTTGTTTTTGATTTAATTGAATAAAGATTTTTATTCATTAGTTGAATGCACATACAAGTGTATAAAATTTTTAAGTGGATATTTCACCATTGTTAAACCAAGAGAGTGAGGTAAAGATCTTCTTGGAACTACTTAAAGCTTTGCATCCCTGGAATGTCCAGACTAGATATACTCACTTTTCGTGAATATACATGAATGTACAAATAACTTCAAGAATGGAAACATCAAGTTGTATTTGATTTAATTGAATTATTTATATATATGTGAGCTGAAGTTTTATCTAAGTTACAACATAGAGGCGCATAGGAATGAATCCAAACAAATGTTGTTTCCTATTCAACTGAACTATACACTTGTTAATATTCAAACTTCATGTAAATCCATGTCAGATAAAGAAAGAGAACTCCATATCACATATTCTAAACCATAGGCACATGCAAGCTTATGAATATTTATAACTATTGCCACTCCATATATTATAACTAATTTATATGCTTTTGAAAATAATTTTAATTTAGTTGTGATAATAGCCACACATTTTTTTAATTTAAATCAACACATGCAAGCTTGACATAAAGGAAATCATTTCATTTAATTGATTTTTTTTGAAAAATATGAATGCATGATTACAAGTGACATACAACATTTAATATGGGAAATAAAGGGATATAAGCATGATTTTATTCAATCCAATTAATTTCTAAGGGCAATCATACTAAATAAGATCACTTAAAATAAACCAAAGGTTCTTAAAGTCACTTTTAATTTCATGTTTGATTTGATTTAAGAAATGTGAGAGGAGGTTTGTTAATCCTAATCCCATTCCTTAATGTGTGAGTATTTGAATTTAATGGAAAGTAATTAGGTCAATTTTAAGGATTAATTAGGTTACAGAATGAATTAAATCAATTAATTAACCCTTAACTATATTACCTTAAGGCAATTAATCAAATGGTTATGAGCCAATGAAATATGCAAATGAATTGAAAAGTAAATAGCAATGCTCATATGAATTAGAAGGGGTTAGCTCACAATCATTAATTAATTAAGCTTAAGGAACTTACTTAATTACTTTTATGATTTTCTCGCACATGTGAGCTAACCATAATTTCACTAAATCTCTTTAGGCTATTAAACACCTAAAGATCTACCCATAAATTAATTAGGTCCAGATCCATTTTAAAATTTAATTAAGCTAATTAAATAGTTAATTATTTAATTAATTCCTAATAAATTTCTTTGAAAAGTAAAGAAAATTTAGGAAAAGATTAGGGAAAAGGCCACAATCACATTCTTTAAACCTCCCTACTATTAATTAAAGTCAAATGAGTCTAATTAATTAGTTGATTTACTATTCACATGCTTAATTAGTCTTTAATTAAGTTAAAAAGGTAATTAGGGTTTAATCAATCAATTTCCCTATTTAACCATCCAATAAATTCCAAAAAATATGGGGGAGGCAGAGGTCATCCCCTTAAGCAACCTCAAAAAATTTGAAACCAATTGGATGATTAATTAGAGAGTAATTAGGTTAATTATATTTTTAATTAAATCCTAATTAAACCAAAATCACTGTTCAAAATTAATTAAAGATAATTTTAATGGATCCCCTCTAAAATGCCTTTAAAATGAGCCATTATTTATATTTTTATTTTTATAATTAGTTATGAATTATGAAAGTTTTAGCCTTAAAAGTAATTAATTAACCTACTAAGCCTTAATCTTGGCATTATGGTGCCGATGACATGCTTTCCACGTGGCATCATAAGATTGGCTATTTAAGTTGTCATATCTCGGGTTGACTCGGATGGCAGCGGGATGCCCTTTCTTGTGTGTTGTCCGATCTAAGATCGGATGACCATGATCAAACCTATAGCTAAGGAGGGATCGATCAACGGATTTAGCATGATTTGATCAAAGCCGTCTGTTCCAATCATGCATAACGGATGGCCCGTGATCTCTCTTCCTACGATGAACTATAGAGTCCGTCTGCCATGGATTGCTCGATCTGAGCTCACCTGAGCTCAAATTTACTCCAAAATAACTCCAAACCTTCATGCAAGGGATCCACAAAGATTCAATAGCTAAGATCATCTCACATGCAACTTTTCTTCAAAAAGCTCCAACACATTTTCTCCTAAAGCTCAATTTCAATGGATTTACCTCATTGGACCTAAGACCGATGATTCACATGCTTGAGTAAGCTTTGTATAGTTGAGATGAAGCCCTGTTGAGTACCAATTGGATTGGTTCCAAGTGGATCACTCAATTGGCCAAGAATAATGCTTTGGAGCTTCGACTTTAATCAAAGTCTGGCCACCGATTGATTTGAAGCTTGGTAAATTGCTTGGGTAGCTTCGACAAGGTATGTGGAAGGTGTGTGTAAGAGAAATTGAGCTTTGGTTGAGAGAGGAGGAAGTTTTGGATCGGGATTGAGCTCCCTATTTTCATCGCACAAAGAAAATCAAAGTGGGAGGCCTTGGGGAAGCTGGATGCGCTATGGAGTTTTGTTTCTCTCTTGGGGCTTGAGGAATCAATGCAAGTGAAATTTGATTTGAATTGAGGGGCATATCCCTCAATTTGAGGTAGATGGACGATTGTCTCCTATTTTTTAGCCCAATGCCGTGGTGTCGAGTGGTAGCCATCATGTCCATGTGGCTCATCTTGGTTGGAGGAAGAGTGGGAGGTGGCTCAAGGCTTGATATAGGTTGATCTCCTTGCTTGATCCAATGTGTGCTTAAGGGAGGTGAGTTAACTTACCTCCCTTTGGTCCATGGAATGTCCTAGGCCATTTAGGGTGGGCTAGAAGGTTAAGTTAGGTGAGTGAGGGCTACCAAGTGATAGGAGAGTGGACCTTGCCATTTATGGGTGGAATCCTATGCAAAGAGGGCTTGACCAATGGAAAATGGCTTAGATTGGAACCACTTAGCTTTTGGGCTGACCTTTGGCTGACCCAAGATAGGTTTGAGTCAAGTTTGATCAGCCTCCAATGGGTCATGGGTTGGTTTCATGGGTTTTGGCTCAATTTGGTCATATGGGCTCAATTTGTGTCATGTTGGGTTAGGTTGATCAATTGGTCAAATTGGGTCAAATCAAGGCTTGAGTTAGGTTCAAATAATAATTTAAAGTATTTTGGTTCAAATGATTTCAATGAATTTAGCCTAGGTTTGATTTTGGCTCATTTGGATTCATATAGAACAAATGGGCTAAGTTGACCAATTTGACCAAATTAGCAAATTAGCTTGGGTGTTGGTTCAAGTTCAATTGGTTAATTAAAATGATTGTAGGCTTTGGTTTGAACCAATTGATCAAATTAGAGCTTTAGCCAAGTTCTACAATGAATTTAGAATGAACTTGTGTCATAAATTAATTTGGGTTAAATCATGGTTTAACCTCCTCACTTTTGGAGTGAGCTTTCAACTTCTTCATCTTAGACATAGGACTCCCATAGACATTAAGAGTTCCTTAGTCTTAAGACACTTCTAGTGTTTAGGTGAACACTTAACCTAACCCTAGAAGAGTTAGCCATAGGAATAGGTTATGCCTTAGGGATGTTAGGAAAGCTTTCCTACCCTATAACTTAAACCAAATCCTTCCTTCTTTCAAGTCCAACTTCAAATATAAATTAACTTCAAATTCAAATAAAATTCAAATTCAAATCAACTTCAAATCAACTTCAAATTCAAAAACCAACTTCAAATTTAAACTAACTTCAAATTCAAATCAATTCTAAAACAAACCTCAAATCAATTCTAACTCAATGGATTTACTCAATTCATGAATTAAAATCAAATGATTGAAACCCATGATCAATTCTAAATCCAAAATCTTTCCTAAGCCATTTTGATGTCATCTTATGGACTTAGCTCAAATCAAACTCAAATCACTCCAAATTCAAAAGTTTTTCTCATAACCCATTTTTATTTTCATTTATATTCACAAATATAAATGAAATATAAATTCAAATAACCAAAAATAAATCCAAAACTCAAATCCAAATCTAACCTAAATCTAACCTAAACCCTTTTATGTTAAATTCTTGAACTTAGCCAAATCATCCTCAAATCAATTCAAACCTTTGGATTCTCTCTCCAAATAAGCAATCCTTCAATCATAAACCAAATATAAACATAAATTTGAATCACCAAACCAAAATCAAATCAAACCCCTGTTCACCCTTTTGAACTTGGAATTGTTAAGTGAATCAAAACCCATTTGACTCCAAATCACTTGCAATTGGATTTATATTTCCATAAGTCCATATGTGTGTTCAACCAAACTTGAATCAAGCCTTTGATCAACTAATTTTTAGGCTCACTTGACCCAAAGTGGCCAAAAGCATATTTTGAGCCAAATTCTAATCCTACCCAAATTGGATTGAACTAAGCCCATCTAAGCCTCACATTATGAGCAACAATCATCATAGGATGATCAATCACTCAAATTGGGTCAAACCAAGTCAAAACAATCAAACCTAACCTTTGACCAAGTCAACGCTTAACTCAAATGAAACATAAACTAGCCAAAATCCACCATAAGTCAAACTAATTGAAACCATTAATCTAAACCAATTCATAATCAATGATTGAACATGATCAAGCCATCAATTAAGCCAAACCTAGCCCAATTGGCCACTTGCTAAGTCTGACCCAAGTTGACTTAAAAAGTTAAAATGTGTCAAATCTTGATCTAAGATAAATTGATTGCAACCAATGGGTCAAATTCATTCTAAATCCCTTGTTGAGCTTAACCAAAGCTCCAATTGGCCAACTAGACCCAACCTAGCCCAATTGATCATGAACCCAACTTGACCTAAAAGGTCAAATCAACTTGAAATCAAAGCAAACCAAAATTGATTGAAACCAAAGCTTGTAATACATTTCAAATGACCAACCAAGCCTAAATCAACCCATAACCTAACCCAATTGGGTCAAATGGGTCAAATGGGTCAAATTGGTCAATTTGACCCATTGGACCTAAGTGAACTCAAATGAATCAAAACCAAATATAAACCAAATTGAACCAAACCAATGATACCAAATCACTCCAATTGATCATTGGAACTTGACCTAACCCATGGTTTGACCCAATTTGACCATTTGACCAACAAGTTGACCCATTTTGACCTAAATGGGTCAACAAATCATATCAAATCAACTCCAAATTCTTTGAATTTTTCCCAACCTATTTTGAAACATCTCAAATCTGCCTAAATCAAAATTAATGCCAAATGACCATTTTACCCTTGGGTCAAAGGGTAACCTATGACCAAATTCACTTGGAATTTGGCTAATTCCTTCCCATGGCCACTTGGCATCCTCCTAGTGGATCACATGGACACTAAGGAGGGTGGTGCACATGATCCAATGGGTTTGGGTCAACCATGACCCAACCCAAGGCCAAACTGACTCCTCCAATGGGAATTTTCCACTTGGATCACCTCCTACACTCAATTAGCACATGTGCACCTCCTCTCCTCCACTCCACTGCCAAAATTGAAGCACATGGCACTCCTAACAATCAAAATAACCCATTCAATCTCATCAATTGATCCAAAATAAAAAAGCAAGCCTCGATCATCTTATCCAAGTAGGGGGAGATATACTCCCCCTCATTCCCACTCAAACCAACATTCTTGCATTCGATTGAGCTCAGAGGATCAACGATAAGCTTCTTGAAGTTTCCCAAGCATTCTTGAGCTCCCTTGAATTTCCCTCTCTCAGTTTTCTTCATAGCCAAAACAGGGGAGGCCTAAGGAATTTCAAGTCACTCAATACTAAACCAAACCTCAATTCCCTTTGCAAGCACCATCAAGGAAGCAAGTCGAGCTCACCCAAAGCAAATCCCAAGTCATCAAGCCACGGGAAGCCTCACTTCGATCAAAGCCACAAGCCATTGAAGGGGAGTTTGGTCAATTGGAAGATCCACTTCAAATTGAGACTTGGAACTTTCAACAGAGCTTTGTCTCCACTAGATGAAGCTACCTCCTTCATTGGAACCACTGATGATAGCCTCCGATGAGGTGTTATTCAAAACCAATCCTCATTTGAAAAATGTTTGGTCCTTTGTGAAGGGAATTGCAATAACATTAAAATTCAACTGTTGGATGTTCTTCTACACCTCTTGATGGTGTGGGGTGATCCTAGCCTAAGTTGAGCTCAAGTGAGCTCAGATCAAGCCATGGAGGATAGGCGGCCTCCATCTCCCGCAGCTTAAGGAGGGATGAATCATGGGTCGTCCATCCAACATGTTTTGGATGGGCGTTCCTAATTAAAATAGATAAGATCTCTGATTTAATCCTTTAAAACAATAGGCTTATTCTTGACCGAGATTGATCGATGGAGGGAAAGCATGTTGCTCTTGAATGACACGATGATGTGACAACTTAAATAACCAATCTTGCCACACCATATGGAAAGTGTGCAGTGTCAGCGGTCCATGTGGGGTGGACGGGATTTGTTAATTAATTTGGGTATTTAATTATGCTGTAAGCACATAAACTTCATAAATCCATAACTAAATGTAGAAAAATATAAATAATGCAAACTCAAATTCATTTTAAAGATAATTCAGAGAAAAATCTAATAAAATTAAGTTTGATGGATTTTGAGTAGTGAATTTTCCTTAATTAAGGTTTAATTAAAAATTGAATTACCCTAATTACTCCTTAATTACTTCATTAATTAATTCTAAATTTTGTCATACATGTTTAGTGGGATGACTTCTGCCTCCCCTAATTTTCTTGAGAATGCTTAATAAGTTAATTAGAGAAATTAATTAATGAACCCCTAATCACCCTCTTTATGTAATTAAGAATAATTAAGCATGTGAACATTGACTTAATCCATAATTGAGAAAATTAAACATTGTTTAAGTAAGGAGGAGGTTTATGGAATGGATTTGGGATATTTTCCCTAAGTTATTCCCTAAACCCCTTTATTCTTTAATTTAAACATAATTAAGGATTAATCTACTAATGATCTACTTAATTAATCTAATCAAACTTTCAAAACCTACCTGAACTTAATTAATCTCTTGTTGGGTAGATCCTCAGGTGTTCAAAAGCCTAAGGTAAGTTTAAGGAAATCATATCCAACTCACATGTGTGGAGGGTTAAAAAAGTACTTAATGAAAATATTTTTAGCTTAATTAATCAATAATTATGAGCCAATTGCATTAGGCCCCTTTCTTTCTTAGGTGCATTCCGATTTAATTTCCATGTGATTGCATATCATATGTTGGCTCATAATTGTTAGGTTAATTATGTTAAAGTGGTGTAGGTTAGGGGTAATTAATGGATTTAGTTCACACCTTAACTTAAACAAAACATAAAATAAATCTATTTTTTCTAAAATTAAAATTAATTGATTCACACATGGAGGAAATGGGTTAAGACCAATCCAACGCTTTTCACATTCCCTAAGTCATATCAAATTCAAAAAAAAATCTCTTTAAAGAATATTAATTCACTTTAAATGATCTTATTTCATAGGATTATCTTTAGAAATTAATTAGGGTGAATGAAGTTACATGCTTACATCACTTTATTTCTTTCCAAGCATGCTAAATGTTGAATGTCAGATGAAATCATGCATTCATGTCTTTTGAAAAATAAAATAAATGAAATGTTTCCTTTATGTCGAATTGCATGCTTTGGCTAAAGTAAGAATATGAGTGGTTATTATCACTATTAAATAATAAAAAAACTATTTTTAAAACCTATAAATCAAATATTATAAATGAAAGAGTGCTACTTATAAGTACTTATAAGCTTGCATGTGAATATATATAAGATAGATGTGACTTCCTTCTTAACATGGATTTGGATAGGATTTGCAAAGTGTGTAGTTCACCTAAGAAGAACATAACACTTGCTTAAATCCATTCGTATCCACTTCTATGTTATGACTTAAGGAGGATCTTCACATTCACACATGTAAATTGCATAACCAAATCAAACAAAAAAACAAAAATCTTTTGCATGACTCTTCTTCCATTTATTTGCTTTTGTACATGCACATGTATTTAAGAAAAGTGGTATATTATATTGGACATCCTAGGGTTGTGAGGCTTTAAGTAGCCCCAAGAAGGTCTTGTACCTTATACCCCTAGTGTAGAAAATAATGGCATTGACTTACTTATGTCTTTCATACTTATGGATGTTCATTTGATTAATGGATAAAAGAATCCCTCTCTTTTCTACATAACAAAATCATGCATTCATGGAATATCCAAATTTTCCTAAACAACATCTCTTTGCATTCATCATTAATGTGTGCTAAGATTTGCATTTACATGTATATCTATGCTTAGGATCATTTCATATGGATGGTATACATGTTGGAAAGAAATAAATAATTGTGTGTTTTGTGATATTAATTCACCTTAATTAATCTTAAAATGCCTTTCTTATTGAATAGGTTTATTTAGAACAAATCTTAACTTAGGATTAATTAAAATACATAACAAAATATCCACTAAAGAAAAATCATTAATGAATCTACCTTAGAAATTACTTAAGGTAGGGATGAATGAGAAGTTCTCTTCTCTTTCCTTCTCTTTACAACACTTAGTAATTATGTGTAGGTTCATTCAAACCAAATCAAATCATCAAAATAAAATTAACAAATCAACTAAATCACTTAAATGAAATCACCCTCTAAGTTGAATCCCTTACTCTTAGAAAATTCCAACCTTAAAACCTAGCCAAGACATGCCACACAAGCCTTAAATGGCACACACATTAGGCTAAGTCACCATTTCTAGCTCTATGTTAGGGTGAAGCATGGTTTGATGCCTGATTTTGTTTTGTGATGTAATGGGCGGATGTTAGGGTGCATGTGCGTAGACTGGATGAAAGGATGATCTTAGCCTAATCATGTCTTCTGTAGGGGATTGTGCTTAAGGGGTGCTGTAATAAAAATATAAATACTTTTGTTGTGGATGTTGATTATACCTTTAAGCATGATCCAAATTAGGACAAGTGGACTTGGTTACCTATGTGTGGGGTGTTGTTGACCTTATTTTTAGGATGAGCTCTCAATCCCTCCATCTTAGACAAATGACTTCTCTTAGATTTTAAGAGTTCCGTAGTCCTAAGACACATCTAGTGATTAGGTGGACACTCAACCTAATCCTAGAGACCTAGAAGAGTTAGCCATATGAATAGGTCATGCTTTAGGGGTGTTAGGAAAATTTACCTACCCTATAGCTTGAACCAAATTCTCTCTTCATTCCTTCAAGTCAAACTTAAATCAATTCCATCTTAATTGATTTTCTCCAAACTCAAATGAATTCCAAATGATTGAAATCCATGATTGAAACAAACGATTGAAGCTTATGATTGAAATTCTTAGTTCAAAATATTTCCTAAGTCCTTTGATTCCTTCTCATGGACTTAGCCTAAATCAAATCTAAATCAATTCAAATTGAAGAAATTTTCTCACAACCCATTTATATTTGCATATATAAATGAAATATAAATTCAAATCAATCAAACCAAATTCCAAATTCAAATCCAAATCAAAAATCTTTCCTAAGTCACTTTGATTCCCTCTTATGGACTTAGCTCAAGTTCAAATCACCTCAAGTTCATGAAATTTTCTCATAACCCATTTATATTCTTATTTATATTCACAAATATAAATGAAATATAAATTCAAATATCCAAAACCAAATCCAAATATCAAACTCAATCTCATTCAAAATTCAACCTAAGCCTTTCAAGTCAAATTCTTGAACCTAGCCAAATAAAATTTAAATCAAGCCAAACTCTTGATTTTTCTTCATGATTCAATCAATCCTACAATAATAAATTCAAATATAAACATAAACTTCAATCACCAAACCAAAACTAAATCCAAAAATCAAACTCATTTTCACCCTTTTGAACTTGAAATTGTCAAATGAATTAAAATCCATTTGACTTCAAACCACTTGCAAATAGATTTATATTTTAATCATAAGTCTATATGTGAGTTCAATCAAACTCAAATCAAGCTTTGAGCAAGCTATTTGACCTACTTAGGCTCACTTGACCCAAAGTAACCTAAAGTACCCTTATGATTTTGAATAGTGTTATTTTCTAAAATTAAGTTTTATTAGGAATGTAATTAAGCTAATTGCTCTCTGATTACTCCAGTAATTAATCTTAAACTTCTTATGTTTATTTACTAGGATGACTTCTGTATCCCCTAATTTTCTTAGGATTAATTAATATTTTAATTAGGGTAATTGTTGGATTCATTCCTAATTACTCTCCTAATGTAATTAAGCCTAATTAAGTGTGTAATCAGTGATTTAATTCTCCGATTGAGTTAATTAAGGTTTGTTAAATGCATAGGAGGTTTAGAGAATAATTTTGGGATATTTTTCTTAAGCTATTCCTTAAACCCCCTCTTTCTTCCTTAATCCAAATTCAATTAAGGATTAATCAACTAATTACCTACCTAATTAATTTGATAAAATTCTAAAACCTTCCAGAACTTAATTAATTTATCTTAGGTAGGTGCTTAGGTGTTCAATAACCTAAGTACATTGAGGAAATCAAAATCCAACTCACATGTGTGAGAGGGGTTATTAAAGTACTTAAATTAAACCCTTTAGCTTAATTAATCATTAATCATGAGTCAATTTTATTAGGCCCCTTTCTTTCTTAGGTGCATTGCTAATTTAAATTCCTTGTATGGTTTTATGTCATCCATTAACTCATAATTATCTAGTTAAGTATGCTAAGGTGGTGTAGGTAAGGGGTAATTAACACACTTAATTCACACCCTAACCTAAACAAAATATAAAAATCACCCAATGATCCTAAGAACAAAGTAAATTAACTCACATATGGGGGGAATGGGTTAGGACCAGCAAACATTCCTTCACATTTTCTAAATCAAACATAAAGCAAATTCAAAATAAAAATTACATTAAACAAACCTTGATTCACTTTGAACTTTCTTATTTCATAGGATTATCTTTAGGAATTAATTAGAGTGAATGAGTTTGCATTGCTTTCATCACTTTATTTCTTTTCTAGCATGCTAAATGTGTATGTTATATGAAAATCATGCATCCATCCCTTTTAAAAATTCAAATTAAAATGAAATGTTTCCTTTATGTCAAATTGCATGTTTTGGCTAAAGTAAAAAATATGAATGGCTATTATCACTATTAAATTTAAAATTATTTTCAAACTTATAAATCAAATCTAAAAATTAAAAGGTATGATACTTATATTTTATTTATAAGCTTGCATGTGAATACAAAAATGTGTCTTATGTTTGCTTCCTTTCTTTCCTCTTAACATGGATTTGGATAAGATTTGCAAAGTGTATAGTTCTTTTAAAAGAATATAACACTTGTTTAAAATCTACCCTTATCCTCTTCCATGTTATAACTTAAGAAGGATCTTTACATCTACACACATAAATTGCATAAACAAACCAAAAATTAAAAAAAACATAAACTTTGCATATTTCTTTTTTTTCATTTATTTCTTCTGTACATGCATATGTATTTAAGAAAAGTGGTATATTAGTCTAGACAATCTCGAGATTGTGAGGCTTTAAGTAGCCCTAAGTAGGTCTTGTACCTTACATCCCTGGAGCTAACAATGTGTCATACTCACTTATACCTTTTATACATATACATGTGCATATGAATAAAGGATAAAAGGAAACCCTTCTTTTCTACTTAATGAAAATCATGCATCACAAGGCATTACAATTTTCTTAAGTAACATTTCTTAGCATTCATCATAAAGTGTGCTAAACATATCCATTTGTATGTATAGATATACTTAGGATTTATTCAAATGCATGTTATACATGTTGGGAAAGAAATGAAGTAATGTGTATTTTGTGATATTAATTCACTTTAATTAATCTTAAAATGCATTCTTTTTGAATAAGTTTGTTTAGGGAAAATCTAAACTTAGGATTAATTAAAAACATAATAAAACATTCATTAAACAAAATCAAACATGAATCTATTTTAGAAATAACTTAAGGTAGGGAGGAACGAGAAGTTCTCTTCTCTTTTCCTCTCTTTATAACTTAGTAATTAATTGTAGGATTCACTTAAACCAAAATAAATCACCAAATAAAAATCAACTAAATCAACTAAATCAACTAAACAGCTTGAATAAAACCACCCATCTAAGTTGAACATTTTTCATACTTGAAAATTTAAATCTTAAAGCCATAGCTAAGCATACCACATAAACCTTTTAAAGCACACACATTAGGCTAAGTCACCAATTCTAGCTTTAGGTTAGGGCAGTGCATGGTTGATGTTTGCTTTATTTTATGATGTATTATTTCTATGGGATGTTAGTGTATGTGTAGAATGAATGATAGGATGATTTAGTCTAATCATTATCTTTGTAGGGATTGTGTTTAAGGGTGTATAATAAAATATAAATACTTTTGTTGTGTAGGTGCTTATACCCCTAAGTATAATCTGATAGGCCAGGTGGACTTGGTTACCCATGTGTGTGGTGCTAATATACATGCTTGGGAATTATATGGTTTGTTTAGGTAATCTCTATTTTATAGGTGTTAGTTAGATTTACTTTTTTTTCATGCACTTTTATAATTAGGATTTTGGAATGATTATTATAGGGGATTAAGATAAATATTGGTCATAAGATCTCATCTTATATACCATGTGAAGCCTTTGGAGCAACCACATTTCAACCATTCAAAAAAGGAACTAGAAGAAGAAAGAAGAAAGAAGAAAGAATAAGAGAAGAAAGAAGAAAAGAAGAAATGATGACCCCAATAACATAAATTCCTTGCTTAATTATAATTAATTCATTTGTAATCCGGGTTGTATAATGGGAGCTTCACTACCTAATTTATTTTGGGTTTGTGTGGTGGTGCCAGACCACAAATGGCCTTTTATTCTTTTGCATTAGCTTTATAAAATGTTTGACATTTTGTTTAGCTTGTGCATTAAGATGGCATCCTTTTCCTAGTTTCTTCCCTGCTTGATGTATGGCCTAGATGACGATTAGACTCTTAGGGAAAAATAAATTTTCTACCAAATTAATCAACTCAAAATTAAAATAAATAACTCATAACCTCACTTAAAGCTTGAGTTAAAATCAAGATAAAAGAATTAGCAACCCTTAGGATGTGTACTTTCTTTTCTAACATCATGCATAAAAGCATATTATTTCACTCTTGATTGGATGGCTTCCACCTTGCCAGAACTTGGCTTGACCTATGAGAGCAATGGTGGAAACACACCTCATTATCTTTCTAATTTTGGCCCATAATCTTATTTCTCATGCATTATGCATATGAATCTTATAGCCTGAGTCAAATGATTTCCCAAAAATAAAAGTAAAATATGTGAAAAATTTGCATTAGATTTAAGTCATTAAAGCATGCCCTTACATGATCTAGCCTCTTAGGGAGTGTGTTTAAGGACTTAGTCTCTTTCTAAATAAATAACAACCTTGCTATCTTGCATAAACATATGACTTGCCTACATATTTTAAAACCATAGGAGGAGTTAGTTGGTAGCCACCCGTGATTGTAATCAATAATCGGTGGTTTATCCTCTCTTATGGAGGTAAACTAAATACCCATTTTCACCTTAGATTTAGGTCTTATTTTTGGCCCTCGCCAAAGCTCCCTAGATTTAGGTTCTAAGATTTCTTCTCCCTTTTGTGGGCTATAAGTATAAATCCTCACCTCTTAGGCATTTCCATAGCCTTGTACCATGGAATTGCCCTAGCATTCTAATAAAAATTCAACTCAAATACATTAATTCAATTTTAAAATGTAAAGCCCAACCATAGGGTAGTTTGGGATGCTTACTAGGCTTCCTAGTATCTTAAGCATCCCCTACTTGTTTTCATTTGGCTTTGAAAGAACTCTCTCCTCTTGATCAATCCCATTTAACTTTTAAAAATAAACCAATTGATTGATAGTCCTACCTTTTCAAAATATTTGGAGATAGTGATCATTTACCTTAATCGAGAGTATTCCTAAGGAAACCCATTCCTTAGGATGCAATTAACTATGGGGGCTTGCCCCTATAGGAAATTTAATAAACTGGTTTAAAATAAACCTTACTTTACTTTTTCATGTAAAGTACGGGAAGAATCTCTAGTATATATGCAAACCCATTGTCCTTAGGAGTTCTTATTCAGGTGATTAGGTTCATTGTAGGGTGGTGACTTCTATCTTTTAAGATAATACACCTCTCCTCAATATCATACCCGATCACCCCAATAAGAACATCTACGGATCTATGTAGTGTCCAAATGCAAAGAGTGTATTTCTATCTTCATTTTATCCACAGATTGAAGATGGAAGTATACTCTTAGAAATGAAAAATTTTCACCACAGGTGCTAAGTTCAATTTATTCTAATAACTACTTAGGATTTTGTGGTATGTTAAGCTAATCTCTATTTTGTAGGTTTAGTTAGATTTATCTTTTGATTTTTATGTAATTTTTGTAATTATGATTTTGAATGAATGATATGGGGGGAATTAAGGTGAACATTGGTCATAAAACTATGTCTTATGTACCATGTGAAGCCATGGAGAAAACCACATCCCAAGTCCAAATGAAGAAAGAAGGAAAGATGGAAAAAAGGAAAGAAATGAAGAAATGAAGAAAGAAGAATGAAGAATGAAGACCTCTATAACATGAATTCTTTCTAAATTGTAATTATTCATTTGTAATTTGAGTTGTATAAAGGTAGAGCTCGGCTGCCCACATTTCTTTTCGGGTTGTGTGATGGTACCTGACCACATCGAGCATTTTATTCTTTTGCACTAGCTTTATAAAATTGTTTGATGTTTATTTAGCTTGTGCATTAAGATGACATATTTTTTCTAGTTTCTTCATTTCTTTGGTGAATGGCCTAGATGCGATTAGGCTCTTAGGAAAAGTAAATTCTTTATTTAATTAATCAACTCAAAATTAAAAATTAACAACTCATTACCTCACCTAAAGCCTAGGAAATAAATCAAGAAATAAAACATTTAGCAACCCCTTAGCTGGATGTTATATGTCTCACGTCATGCATAAAAAGCATCTTGCTTCACTAATGGAGGGCTTCCACCTTTGCCAGAGAACATGGCTTGACTTTTAAGAGACATGGTGAAAATACACCTCCTTCTTGCTGATTTTGGCCCATAATCAATCTTCTCATGCATTAAGCATATGAAATCCTATATCCTGTGTCAAATAAATTGTCAAAAAATAAAAATAAAACTCAACAAAATTTGTATTAGATTTAGGTCATTATTCATACCCTACATGATATAGTCTCTTAGAGAGTGTGTTTAAGGACTTAGTCTCTTTCTAAATAAACAATAGCCTAGCTATCTTGCAAAATCATAAGACTTGTCTATATGTATTTAAAATCATAGGAGTTAGTTGGTAGCACCCCCCATGCAGTTGTAAGTCCAACAGTCGGGTAGTTTATCCTCTCTTGTGGAGGTAAACCATATACTCATTTTTGCTTTAGATTTAAATCGTTCTTTGGCCCTCGCCAAAGCTCCCTAGATTTAGGTTCTAAGATTGTTGTTTCTCTTTGAGAGCTACAAGCATAAATTCTCACCTCTTAGGCATTTCCATTATCTTATATTATGGAATTATAAGCCCTATATTTCTAATAAAAATTCAACTCAAATAATTAACTCTCTTCAAATTTCAAAAAATATAAAGCCCAACCATAGATAGTTTGGGATGCTAGGTTTCTAGCATCGTGAGCATCCTACTTATCTCTCTTTGGTTTTGATAATAACTCCCTCCTTTTGATCAATCCCACTTGATCTTCCAAAATAAACCAATTTTTTGATAGACCCTACCTTTGAAATCTTTGACAACGATCACCTTAATCGAGAGTATTCTTAAGGAATCTCATTCCTTAAGATGTAACTAACTATGGGGGCTTGCCTCCATAGAGAACTTAACAAACCTTGTTTAAAATAACCCTACTTTACCTTTTCATGTAAAGTAAAAGAAGAATCTCTGATACATCCGAAGACTCATTGTCCTTAAGAGTCCTTATTATGTGATTAGGTTCATTGAAGGATGATGACTTCTGTCTCTCAAGATAGTACATCATTCCTCAACGTCATACCCGATCACTTTAATAAGAACTTCTGTGAATCTATGTGGTTTCTAACTAGCGTGTATTTTTGTCTTCATTTATTTTTCAAGATAGATGAAGATAGAAATAAAACCACAGACCTATTTTGGCCTTTTAGGCCAATTTGGATCAAATTGGGTCAAATGACCAATTGGACTTGGTTTGGCTCAATTGAGGGTCAGGTCATGTTCAATTATTGATTATGAGTTGGTGTGAATCAATGGTTTTAATCAATTTAGTGTATGGTGAGTTTTGGCTAGTTTAATTTTCATTTGGGCTAAGGGTTGACTTGGTCAAATGACCAAGTTGACTTGGTTTGATCTAATTCAATGTAATTGATCATCATAAGGTGATTGTAATCATGATAAGAGGCTTGGATGGGGTTGGTTCAATCCAATTTGGTTTGGATTAGAACTTGGCTTAAAAATGTCCTTTAGGCCACTTTGGGTCAAGTGAGCCTAAGTCAATTGGTTTTGGCTTGATTTAAGTTTGGTTGGATTTATATATGAGCCTATTGAAATATAAATTCAACTGCAATAATTTGGAGTCCAATGAATTTTAGTTCACTTGAATTTTAAGCCAAAAGGGTTAAGTTTGGCTTGACTTTGGTTGACTTAAATTTGGTTTGATGATTGTAGGTTTCATTTATATTTAGATAGATGGTTGAAGGAATGATTGATTCAAGAGAAAATACATTAGTTTTGGCTTGATTTAGATAGGTTTTAGCCAAGTTCAAGAAATTAAAAGGGCTTGAATTGAGTTTTGATTTTATTTTGGATTTGGTTTTATTATTTGAATTTATATTTCATTTATATTTGTGAATATAAATGAAGATATAAATTATTCATAAGAAAATCACTTAAGTTTGGAGTGATTTGGGGCAAATTTGACTAAGATCATGGAGGTAGGTCAAAAGAGTTGTGAAATTAATTTAGTTTTATTTAGTTATCATTAAAATGTTTTATTTATATTTGTGAACATAATGAAGAAATAATTGATTTATAAATAAATCAATTAGTTTTGGGTTGATTTTGATTGTCATTTGGTTAAGCTCATGGAGGTGGGTCCATATGGCTTAAGAAGGGTCTTGATTTGGTTTGCTTTAGTTTGATTTAGTTTAGATCATTTGAGTTTAGATTTCATTTATATTTATGAATATAACTGATATAATAATTGATTTATAATGAAATCAATTGATTTTGATTTAGTTTAAAGGGGATTTTGGCTAAGCTTATGAGAGTGGATCATATTGCTTAGGAAGGATTTTGGAACTTGGATTTGATTTTGGGTGAATTGAGTTTGGACTTGAGTTGATAAATGATTGGGGGATTAAATTGATCTTAGAGAAAATCAATTGAATTTGGATTGATTTGAATTTGGCTAAGGTTGAAGACATGGAATTCAATCATAGGGTTTATGAAGGATTTGGAAATTTAATTTGATTATGGGATTGATTGTGAATTTTGGAATTTGGATTTGGATTTAGTATTTGAATTGGATTTGAGGTTTGATTTGAGAAGGAAGGCATGGATTAAGTTTAGGCTATAGGGTAGGCAAGTCTCCCTAAATCCCTAAGGAATAACCCACTCCTATGGCTAACCCTCCTAAGTCTCTAGTCTTAGGTTAAGTGTTCACCTAATCACTAGAAGTGTCTTAGGACTATTGAACTCTTAGTGTCTATAAGAGTACTAAAATCTATGATGAGGAGATTTAGAACTCACTCCAAAAGTGAGGTCAATAAAAGGACCCCAATAGTTGTGATAACCGCAAGGCAGCACGCATTGTTTGACCAGACGATCAACAACATCCAAAAGACTACAAGCACTAATGAAAATGATCTATACCTAAACTCAAGAAGGTAGATAGAATCATGATCTTAGTGTAATGCAACTCAACTTATGCCAAGGGCATAAGAGAGGGGGAGGGATCCACTAAGGGATAAGGTATATGAACCTTCCACTTGGGAAGTAGGCTCGAGTTATTTGTCAGGGACAAGGGTTTGAATTCAAATATTATTTAGGGAAAGAAGATCCGTTGAGGATTAGAATCTATAATCTGCCAGCGATGGGTGCATGAACCTTCCACTGGGGAAGCAAGTTTGAGTTATGTGAGTCTGATTTCATGAAGGTATCCACTAAGGGATAGGAGATTGGTTAGATTTGCTTGATTGTTATGATTTGGGGCTCCACTCGGGAGGATGTTTTTGAATTAAGGGTATATCTGTCGGGGATAAAAAATGTGAACCTTCCACCAGGGAAGCAAGTTTGGGATATCCGCTAGGGATAAGAGTATATGGGTTTGGTTTCATAGATGTTTCCACTACGGATAGGATACGATTTGGCTTAATTAGTTGACATCCGCTATGAATGAGAATTTGATTTGATGATTTGGGCTCCACTAGGGAGAGGATATGATTTGGTTTGAGGTTGAGGGCATATCTTTTGGATATATGAGCTCGGATCAATTGGGGATATGGGTGGATTTAATTCATGGACCCTGTCGGTGTGCGATGGATCCAATGAGAAGGGGTTATATTAGACTTAACCTATCTCAGGTTTACAAATCCAAAGGGACAGTCTACTGGCTATGGGGTAAGACCATCCAACCTAAAGGTTGCCTTTCAGTAATGGTTAAGCCGTAAAAAAAAGTATATCTTCCAAAGCGGAGCAAGCTGATTAGTTGATAACACAACAAATCGAACCCGACTTAGGGAGGCTACTAAGTGAATGTTGTTGTGCACTCACATCAACTCAAAAATAGTCAGGAATATCATTCTAATTTAATGGACTTGTCAGTGTGTGATGGATCCACTGAGAAGGGGCTGTATTGGCCTTGACCTATCTCAGATTTATAAATCCAAAGGGATAGCCTACCGGTTGTGGGGTAGAGCTAACCAACCTAAGGGCTACTTTTCAAAGTGCAATGGTTGAGCTAGGAAGAAAGCATGTAGACTTACATCCTCCAAAGTGAGAAACAACCACTAGGGTGATCGACGATACAACAAATAACCCGACCTAGGGTGACTCTTGAATGAATGCCACTTTGAGACTTATATCAACTCAAAAGTAGTCGTGATTCTAGGGAGTTTTCTTACCGCCTAAAGATAGGATGTGTTCTAAGGAAAATGTACCATTGAAGGAGTCCTCCTAATCCACAAGCGAATATATATTTTTTGTTTATATGTTTGTGTGGACCCTGTTGGTGTGCGAGGGACCACACTGAGAAGGGGCTTATATTAGCTTTGTCCTATCTCAGATTTATTAAACCAACCTAGAATCTGCATATTTGTAAGATGGATTGTACGACCATATGGATGGCTACTAAGAAAGGGGGACTGTCCAAACTAAAAGTAACCCAAGTAGTGTCTAAATGAGATCTTTAAGGATGTGATCTAAATAGAGTGCCCATAGGGGAGGTGCCGCTAGGGAAGTTATCTAGGACCCTATAAAATAAAGCCTATATGTGTACGATGGCCAACTCAAGAAGAAAGCTTGTAGACTTACATCTGCCATGATTGGTGTATCCACCGGGTGAGTCACTGTCAGCATAGCCATTACCAGCCAACCTATGGTGCCCATTGGTGTGCGACAATCAATCTAAGAAGAAGGCTTGTAGACTTACATCTTCTCGTGATGAAAAAGATCATCGATAATCTCATCAATGGGACATATGCTATCCGACCTAGGGCGACTATTAAGCGAGGAGTCTCACGGGAGGACTAGACTCAGACTTGAAGTAGTCAGGAGGAAAGGAGCCACTAGGGGAGTTATCCTAAGCCTCAAATATACTCAACTCAGTCTGTACATGATGGCTAGTTCAAGAAGAAAGCATGTAGACTTGCATCCTCTTAAGCAAAGTCAACATGAGATAGCTTACCGGCTACTCAATAATGCCTACCAAACTAACAAGGCACTCGTCAGTTTGTAATGGTCAAGTTAGGAAAAAAGTGTGTAGGCTTACATCCTCTAAACAAGAAAACACTAGGGTGACAACTAGCAGGGTAGCATGTTAGGACCTAGATCATCTAATAAGTGAGTACCAGGGGCTTTATCCCACATAAAGTAGCCGAGATAAAATATGTGTTTTTTTTATATGTGGTTGTGTGTAATTTATGTTGGTGTTGTGTTGACAAAGTATAGGATGCCACTCGGGTTCCTTACACTTCCCCTAAACACACTGTGGCAGATTCGCAATCAAAGATGTTTTCAACAAAATGGAATGGATGAAATTTGAGATGAAATTTGTTATTGATAATTATTTTCAGAAAAGATTTATGGATATTATTTCTTTTGATAGAGCCCATTAATTGGAAGCATCGGGCACTCTCCCTTATGATTTATGAGCTGATAAGTTCCTCCTTGGTACTCTGGCAAAAGGACCTTCCTAAGTGGGTTCAACTTTCCTCCCATCTTGCGATGGGTAACAATTGATCTTCTTAGAACTAAAACAAGCTCTCATACTTGAAAAGATTTAGGACATACCAACTCATTGTGAGATTGAATCATTTTGACTTTGTATAACTCAAGGTTCTGGCATGCCCAGAGGTGTCTCTCCTCCAAACCTTCGAGCTCTTCTAACCACAACTTGGGGTTATGCTCAGATCTTCTTCTTGTTGACCTCACTTTTGGAGTGAGCTTTCAACTTCTAAATTTTAGACATAGGACTCCTCTAGTCACTAAGAGTTCCTTAGTCTTAAAACACTTCTAGTGATTATGTGAACACTTAACCTTACCCTAGAGACTTAGAAGAGTTAGCCATGGGAAGAGGTTATGCCTTAAGGGTACTAGGAGGACTTGCCTACCCTATAGCTTGAACCTGATCCTTGCTTCCTTCTTTCAAACCAAACTTCAAACCCAAATCTTAAATCAATTCCAACTTAACTAATTTTCTCAAATCATAAATCAATTTCAAAACTCAAATCATGAATTAATTCTAAATGATTGAAACCCATGATCAATTTTAAAACCTTTTCAGTTCCCTTTTGATTCCATCTTATGCACTTAGTTCAAATTAAATTCAAATCACTCCAAACTCAAAAGATTTTCTCATAACTCACTTATATTCTCATTTATATTCACAAACATAAATGAAATATAATTTCAAATAACCAAAACTAAAATCAAAACTCAAATCCAAATCTAACCCAAATCCAACATATACTCTTTCAAGTCAAATTCTTGACCTTAGCCAAATCATTCTCAAATCAATCCAAACCTTTGGATTTTCTCTTCAAACAATCATACATTCAATCACATGCACAAATATAAACATAAACTATAATCATCAAATCAAAATCAAACTAACCCAAATCAAACCCATGTTCATCTTTTGAACATGAAATTGTCAAATGAATCAAAACTCATTTGACTCCAAATCACTTGCAAATGGATTTATATTTCAATCATAAGTCCATATGTGAGTTCAACCAAACTTGAATCAAGCCTTCATTAAGCCAATTGACCTATTTAGTCTCACTTGACCCAAAGTGACCTAAAGTACCTTTTTGAGCCAAATTCTAATCCAACCCAAATTGGATTGAACTAAGCCCATCTAAGCCTCACATTATGAGCAACAATCATCCTAGGATGATCAATCACTCAAATTGGGTCAAACAAAGTTAAACCTATCCTTTGACCAAGTCAACACTTAGCCCAAATGAAACCTAAATTAGCCAAAATCCACCATACAACAAATTGATTGAAACCATTGATCTAAACCAGTTCATAATCAATGATTGAACTTGACCAAGCCATCAATTGAGCCAAAACAAACATAAATGGTCACTTGATCGAAATTGACCTAAAAAGTAAAAATGGGTCAAATATTGATCTAAGCCAAATTGGTTGCAACCAATGGGTCAAATTCATTTTAAATCACTTATTGAACTTGACCAAAGCTTCCACTGACCAACTAGACTCAACCTAGCCCAATTGATCATGAACCCAACTTGACCTAAAAGGTCAAATCAACTTGAAATCAAACCAAACCAAAATTGATTGAAACCAAAGCTTGCAATACATTTTAAATGATCAACCAAGCTTAAACCAACCCATGACTTAACCCAATTGCGTCAAATAGGTCAAATTGGTCAACTTGACCCATTTGACCTAAATGAACCAAAACTAAATTGAACCAAACCAACGATACCCATAGGCTCCAAATGATCATTTGAACTTGACCTAACCCATGGTTTGACAACCAATTGATAACCCAAATTGACCCAATTTGACATGGTATAAATGGAACCAACAACCCCAAATTCCACTAATTTTAGGTCAAATCCATTGTTTTTTGGGATCCATATTCTTTTCAAATCACTTGGCATCCTTCTAGTCCACTTGGACACCAAGGAGGGTGGTAACATGACATGACCCAATGGGTTTGCACCCAAATTGGCCAAATTCTCCAATGGGAATTACTTAGATCACCCAATACACTCACCAAGCACATGGGCACTCCCTCTCCTCCACTCCTCTTAAAATGAATCACATGGAGTGCCTAGCCTAAGATCAATCAATTGATCAAAATGGCAAAGTCTTGGTCGCTGATTCGATGAGGGGAGAGATATACTTTCAAATTTGATTGAGCTCTAAATTTGATAAAGCTTCACCAAACCTCAAGCATCCCCCCCCCCCCATTTTCTCCTTCTCGATTTTTTCAAAGCGAGAGATTAAAATCAACTCCAACTCATCCAATCCTCCAAAACCTAAATTAAACTTGCAAGCACCATCAAGCTTGAGCTCAATCAAATTGTTCCCCAAGTTGCCAAGCCAAGGAGGACTTGATCAAAGTCAATTGTCATTGGGGAGCTTGGTCAACCGAGCCATCCACTTCAAATCAAGGCTGATACTTTTAGGCTTCATCTCTACTGCTACCTCCTCCATTGGAAGCATCGGTGATAGCCTTCAATGAGGTATTACTCAAAATTATATGCATAGGAATTTTTGCTTGGTCCTTATGAAGGGAATTGTAATCCCATTAGATCTTAGCCATTGGATTCATTGCTTGTGCTTCCCAGAAGGTGTGGGGTGAGTTTAAACTCCATCTGAGCTCAGGTGAGCTCAGATCAAGTGACGATTGATGAACAACATCCGTCTCTCGCCGCTCGGGAGGAGATAGATCACACACTGTCTATTTCACGTGATTGGAACAGATGGTTGTGATTAAATCTTGATTGGATCTCCCTCTAATTTAAGCTTAAATTGCATGTGCATCCCATCAGATCGATCCTGGAGAAAGCGTCGCCGCTTAACTCGGCATATGTGATAACTTAAATAACCTATCCTATCGTGTTGCGTCAAGCCACATGACTCGACGGGATTAGGGGGTTTAATTAGCTCTAATTAATCTGATTTTAATCACAGAACTTCTAAAATTCATAACTAATTATAAAAAAAATCCAAAAAATAAACTCAACTTCATTTTAAAGATAATTCAGTGAGGAATAATATAAAAATTAAGGTTAATTGATTTTGAAAAGTGAATTTCATTAAATTTAAGTTTTATTGGAAATATAATTAGGCTAATTATTCTTTAATTACTTCAATTAATTCCAAACTTTCTAAGATTGGTGGGATGACCTCCTTCCCATGATTTTTTTGAAATTTATTGTTGGATTAATTGGGAATTGCTTGATTCATCTCTAATAACTTCTAATTTATTAAATGATTAATTAACCTATTAAACATTGATAAACTCAGTAATTAAGCTTGCTAATCATCATGTAACAAAGGAATTGACTTAGGGAATGAGATTAGATTTATTTTCCAATCTTTTCCCTAAGTTTATTTCATTTGGATAAAGACTTAATTAATTTGCAAATTGAATAATGATTTAATCACTTCATTAAATGGCTTAATTAATTAAACTTAAAATCAAATCATTCATGAACTTAATCTCTTAAGCTTGGGTGGACTCTTAGGTGTTCAACCTTAAGAAACTTTAAAGGAAATTATAATCAAACTACATGTAGGATGGTGAAAATTTTTAACATAATGAATCACTAATTGTGAGCCAATTGTATTAGGCCCCTTTATTTCTTAGGTGTTAATTTTAAATTCTGTGGTTGCATATCATATGTTGGCTCATAATTATTTGATTAATTATGTTAAAGTAGTGAAAGGGATAATTAATGGATTTAATTCACACCTTAACCTAAATAAAAGATAAAATCAATCTAATTATTCTAAAATTAAACTAAACCAATTCACACATGGGGGAAATGGGTTAGGACTAGCAAACTCTTATCACATTTCCTAAGTCAAATTAAATTCAAAAAAAAAATCTCTTTAAAGAATTTTGATTCACTTTAAATGAGCTTATTTCATAGGATTGTATTTAGAAATTAATTAGGGTGAATGAAGTCATATGCTTACATCATTTTATTTCTTTCCAAGCATGCTAAATGTTATTTATCATATGAAATAATGCATTCATATCTTTTGATAAATCGATTAAATAAAATATTTCCTTTTATGTCAAATTGCATGTTTTGGCTAAAGTAAGAATATGTGTGGTTATCACTATTAAAACCAAAATTATTTTCAAAACCTATAAATCAAAGATTATGAATGAAGTGATGCTTCTTATAAATACTTATAAGTTTGCATGTGATTATAGTTTTTTTATGTTATCTTCTTCTTCTCTTAACATGGATTTTAATAGATTTGCAAAGTGTATAGTTCATTTGAAAAGAACACAATACACGCTTAATTCTATTCTATATATGCAATTCTATGTTATGACTTAAGAAGGATCCTTACATTACACATGTAAATTATACAACTAAATCAAACACAAAATCTTTTACATGATTCTTCATCCATTTATTTCTTTTACACATTTATATATATTTAAGAAAAGTGGTATATTAGTCGACATCCTGGTTGAGGTTTTTAAGTAACTAAGTAGGTCATGTATCTTACCTCATGTAGAAAATAATAGTGTCGTACTCACTTATGTATTTTATACATGTGAATGTGCAATATGTTAATGGAAAAAGAATCCCTCTTTTCTACATAATAAAAACATGCATCAATGGAACATCCAAAATTTCAAATCATATCTCTTGGCATTCATTATCAAAGTGTGTTAAGATTTGCATTACATGTATTTGTATGCTTAGGTTCATTCATATGCATGGTATACATGGTAGAAAGAAATAAATTATTGTGTGTCATGTGATAGTAATCCACCTTAATTAATCTTAAGATGCATTTCTTATTAAATATGGGTATTTAGAGAAAATCTAAACACATAATAAAACATTCACTAAAGAAAAATGGTTAATGAATCTACCTTAGAAATTACTTAAGGTAGGGATGAAAGAGAAGTTCTCTTCTCTTTTCTTTTCTTTATAACATTTAGTAACTAACTATAGGTTCATTCAAACCAAATCAAATCATCAACTAAAATTGATAAATCAACTAAATCACTTAAAATGAAACAACCCTCTAAATTAAATCTTTCACACTTAGAAAATTTTAACCTTAAAGCCTAGCTAAGACATGCCACACAACCTTAAATGGCACACACATTAGGCTAAGTCACCAATTCTAGCTCTATGTTAGGGCGGTGCATGGTTTAATATTTGATTTTATTTTTTTATGTAATATTTTTAAACTAGATGTTAGGGTACATGTGTGTAGTCTGGATGATAGAGCAATCTTAGCCTAATCATATTTTCTGCAGGGGGTTGTGCTTAAGGGGTGATGTAATAAAAATAGAAATGCTTTTGCTATGCAAGTTGCTTATACCCCTAGCATAACACAAATTAGGACAGGTGGATTTGGTTACCCATATGTGAGGTGCTAAGTACAAATTATTCATATAACTGCTTGGATTGTGTGGTATGTTTAGATAATCTATATTTTACAGGTTTAGTTAGATTTATCTTTCCCATTTTGATATAAAAATTGTAATTAAGATTTGAAATGAATGTTATGGGGGAATTAGGTTGAACATTGGTCATAATACTATGTCTTATGTACCATGTGAAGCTTTGGAACAAACCACATCTCAAGTTAAACCAAAAGAAAGAAATAAAGAAAGAAAGAAATGAATAAATGAAGACTCCTATAACATGAATTCCTAAATTGTAATTATTCATTTGTAACTGGTCAAGCGTAGAGCTCACTACCATTTTCCTTTTGGGTTGGTAATTGGTACCTCTTATTTGTTTACACTTGCTTTATAATATTATTTGATGTTTGTTTAGCTTGTGCATTAGAAATAACATGATTTTTCTAGTTTCTTAATTGCTTGATGGTTGTTGAATGGCCTAGATGCGATTAGACTTAAGGAAAAATAAATTTTTTATCCAATTAATCAACTCAAAATTAAGTTAAACAACTCATAACCTCACCTAAAGCTTAGGAAATAAATCAAGATAATAAAATATTTAGCAACCCTTTAGCTGGATGTTGTATGCCTCATAGAATGCATAAAAACATATTGCTTCACTCTTGTTAATGGAGGGCTTCCACCTTTGCTAGAGAAAATGACTTGACCTTTGAGAGCCATGGTGGAAACACACCTCCTTCTTTCTGATTTTGGCCCATAATCAATTTCTCATGCATTAGGCATATGAAATCCAATGTCAAATAAAAATGTCAAAAAATTAAAAAAAAAATACACCTTAACAAAATTTGCATTAGATTAAGTCATTTATTTATGCCCTTCATAATCTAGTCTCGAGAGAGTGTTTTAAGGACTTAGTCTCATTTTAAACAAACAAACTTAGTCATCTAAAGAAGCATAAGACTTTCCTACATGTATTTAAAATCATAGAGGAGTTAGTTGGCAAGAACCTTGTTGACCTCATTTTTAGGATGAGCTCTCAACCCCTCTATCTTAGACATAGGATTTCTCTTAGACACTAAGAGTTTCCTTAGTCTTAAGACACTTCTAGTAATTAGGTGAACACTTAACCTAACCCTAGAGACTTAGAAGAGTTAGTCATAGGAATATGTTATGCATTAGGAGTGTCAGAAAAATTTGCCTACCCTATAGCTTGAACCAAATCCTCACTTCCTTCCTTCAAGTCAAATTTCAAAATTCAAATCAAACTCCAAATCCAACTCAACCTACAACTCAAATCACTAAATCAAATCAATTCCAACATGATGGATTTTCTCAAATCATGAATTAATTCCAAATGACTAACACCCTTGATTGAATTCCAAATTCCAAAAATATTTCCTAAGTCACTATAATTCTATATTACGGACATAACCTAAATCAAATCTAAATCAATTCAAATTCAAGAAATTTTCTCATAACCCATTTATATTCTCATTTATATTCACAGAAAAATGAAATATAAATTCAATTATTCAAAAATCAATTCAAAAATTAAATCCAAATTCAACTAAAATTCAACCTAAGCCTTTCAAGTTAAATTCTTAAACTTAGCCAAACCCTTGATTTTTCTTCATGATTCAATCCAAATATAAACACAAACTTTCAATAATGAATCAAATCAAATTCAAAAAATTCAACTTAAGTTTTCAAATTCTTGAACTTAGCTAAATCAAATTCAAATCAAGCCAAACTTGATTTTTTCTTCATGATTCAATCAACTCTTCAATCATGAATCCAAATATAAACACAAATCTTCAATCATCAAACCAAAACTAAATTCAAAAAATCAAATCCAAATTAAATTCCAAAATTAACCTAAGCCTTTTGAGTCAAATTCTTGAACTTAGCCAAATCAAATTCAAATCGTTAAACCCATGATTTTTCTTCATGATTCAATCAATCCTTCAATCATGAATCCAAATATAAACACAAACTTCAATCATCTAACCAAAACTAAATTCAAAAATCAAACCAAGTCAAACTCATGTTCACCCTTTGAATTTTCAAATAAATCAAAACCCATTTGACTCTAAATCACTTACAAATGAATTTATATTTCAATCTTAAGTCCATATGTGAGTTCAATCAAACTTGATTCAAGCTTTGATCAAGCCAATTGACCCAGTGCTCTCTTGACCCAAAGTGACCTAAAGTACCCCTTATGAGCTAAATTCTAATCCTACCCAAATTGGATTGAACTAAGCCTCACATTGTGAGCAACAATCATCATGAGATGATCAATCACTCAAATTGGGTCAAACCAAGTCAAACCTAAGGGTTGACCAAGTCAACACTTAGCCAAAATCCACCATAGGCCAAATTGATTAAAACCATTGATCAAAACTCATTCATGATCAATGTTTGAACTTGACCAAGTCATCATTTGAATGTAACCTAGCCTAATTGGCTACTTAACCTAAGTTGACCCAACCTGACCTAAAAAGTAAAAAATATATCAAAACTTCATTTAAGCCAAATTGATTGAAACCAATGGGTCAAGTTCATTCTAAATCACTTGTTGAACTTGACCAAAGCCTTAATTAGCCAATTAGACCCAACCTAGCCCAATTGACCATGAACCCAACTTGACCTAAAAGGTCAAATTGAACCAAAATCAAATCAAACCGAAATTGATTGGAAACAAAGATGACAAATCATTTTAAATGACCAATGAAACCTAAACCTACCCAAGATCTAACCCAAATAGGTCAAATTAGTCAAATTGGTCAACTTGACCCATTTGACCAAAAAGAATTCAAATGAACCAAATCCAAATATAAATCAAATTGAACCAAACCAGTGATGCCAACACATTTCAAATGGTCAAATGAACTTGACCCAACCCTTAGTTTGACCCAATTAGACCAATTGGTCAAATTGACCCAAGTTGACCCATTTTGACTTAAATGGGTCAACATGTGCCAAATCACATCAAATAAATTTCAAATTCATTGAAACTTGGCCCAACCCATTTTTCAATCATACCAAACATTTTCAAATTAAAATCCAAGCCAAATGACCATTTACCCCTAGTTCAAAGGGTAATTCTTGGCCAAATTAACTTAGAATTTGGTCAAATTCTCTTCATGGCCACTTGACACCCTCTTAGTGGACTCCATGGTCATTAGTAAGAGTGGTGCACTTAACCCAATGGATTTAGGTCAACCAAACCCAACCCAATGGCCAAATTAACCACCCACTTAGAAATGAGCACATGGGAATCATTCCTCCACCTTGTTTTGCACATGGGAACCTCCACTACCTTTGTCTACCAAAACTGAACCATGTGCCATCTCAAATGACCTAAAACCCCATTACATCCGATGATCTAAAATGGAAGGATAGCTTGCATTCTGATCCATTTAAGGAGATATACTCCCCTAATTTCATTTCATTTTCACAAACACTCACACTCGATTGAAGCTAGGAACTGAAAGTATCCTCAAGCTTCTCCAAGCCTCCTAAAGCACTTTCCATTTCTCCATTTCTCAGTTTATCAAAACCAAAAATAGGGGAGGTAGTAAGGATTTCCATCTCACTCAATACCCAATATCAAGTCAATTGCTCTTGCAAGCACCCTCAGAGGACTCAATCGAGTTGATCCAAAGCTTCTTCCAAGCTTCCAAGGCAAGGGAGGGAAGACCAAAGCCACAAGCCTAGGAGGGTAACTTTGGCCAATTGGAGGATCTACTCAACCTAACCCCACAAACCTTCAAGTTTTCATCTACTAGATGAAGCTACCGACGGGAGAGCAGGATAGCCTTCGGTGATGTATGCCTTCAAACTAAGCCTATAATAAGAAGTGTTTAGTCCTTTGTGAAGATAATTTTCATCCCAAGTAAAATTGGTCATTAGATCTACTTTTTCTTACTCCTAGATAGTGTGGGAAAAGTTTGAGCTCAATTTGAGCTCAATCAAGCTCAATCAAGCCCTAAGGATTGGATGATGCCCTCTCTGAAAGCTTAGATGATCATGGACCATCCATCCGTGCATTTGGGATAGACGGTCATCATCAAACCACATAGGATCCATGGATTTATCCCTTAAGAATCGTGGGCTAAATCCTGACCGTTCGATCTTTGATGATGAAGAAAAGCACCACCGACGGACATTAGATGTGACTATTTAAATAGAATCCCATCATGCCACGGAAAGCCGACCACATCGGTCCACTTGGCACCAACGGGTTAACTATTTAATTAGGCAATTTAATTAGGTTTTAATCATGAAATCTTCAAATATTCATAACTAAATATAGAAAAATCAAACAAATACAAAATAAAATGCATTGTGAAGATAATTCAGAGTGGAATAATCTAAAATTAAGTTTGATGGATTTTGAATAGTGAGTTTTATGCAATTAAGATTTTATTGAAAATGTAATTATGTTAATTACTCCCTAATTATTTCACTGATTAATTCCAAACTTCTTAGGGTTGATTAATGAGATGACCTCTACCTCCCATAATTTTCTTGAAATTTATTAATAGTTTGATTAGGGGAATTGATTGATTCACTCTTAATCACTCCCTTAATCAATTAAATGATTAATTAACCAATTAAATAGTGATAATTAATTAATTAAGTTTGCTAATTACCTTAGAATAGTGAATGGACTTAGGGAATGAGGTTAGGAGTCCTCTCCCAAATCTTCCCTTCTAAGTTCATTTTATTTGGATAAAAAATCTAATTAAGGTGCAAATTAGTTAAATAAGTTTAATCACTTAATTAAATGGCTTAATTAATCAAAATTTTAAAATCAAATCAACGCAAAATTTAATCAATTCTTTCTTGGGTAGATGCTTGGTGTTCAATAACCTAAGTAGCTTAAAGAAATCATATCCAACCCATATGTGTGGGAAGGGTTATGAAAGTACTTAAATTAAACCCGTTAGCTTAATTAATTATTAATTATGAACCAAATGCATTAGACCCCCTTTCTTTCTTAGATGCATTGCTCATTTAAATTTTATGTGATTTTATGTCATAGTTTGGCTCATAATTATTTGGTTAAATATGTTAAAGTGGTGTAAGTAATAATTAATGAACTTAATGTACACCTTAACCTAGATAAAATATAAAATCAATCTAGTTCTAAAATAAATTAAAATATCATACATATGTGGGAACTAGGTTAGGACCAGCAAACCTCTTCACTTTTCTTAAATCAAATCAAACTCAAACAAAATTAAAATTCTCTTTAAAATAAATTTGATTCACTTTAAATGATCCTATTTCATGAGATGGTCTTTAGGAATTAATTAGGTTGAATGAATTCACATGCTTTCATCACTTAGTTTCTTTCTAACATGTGAAATGTGTATGTCATATGAAAATCATGCATTCATGCCTTTAAAATCAAATTAAAATGAAAATTTTCTTTTGTCAAATTGCATGTTTTGGCCAAAGTAAGAATATAAATGGCTATTATCACTATTAAGTCTAAAATTATTTTCAAAACATATAAATTAAACATTATAACTAAAGGTGTGCTATTTACAATTGCTTATGAGCTTGCATATGAATAGTATAAAATGTGTTATGTAATTCTCCTCTTCTCTTTAACATAAATTTGTATAGATTTGCTAAGTGTATAGTCCATTTGAAAAGGAAATAACACTTGCTTAAATCCATCCATATACACCCTATTTCATGACTTAAGAGGGAACTCCTCATCACACATATAAGCTAAACAATCAAACTAAAATTAAACAAATATAAACTTTTTGCATGATTCTCTTTCCATGCATTTCTTTTTGTACATGCACATGTATTTAAGAAAAGTGGCATATTAGTCCGGACAACTGGTTTGCTTTTAAGTAGCCCCTAAGTAGGTCTCCTTACACCCCTGGTGCTAACAATGATCATACTCACTTATATCTTTTATACTTGCAAATGTGCATATAAAATGGATAAAAGAATCCTCTTTTCTACTTAACAAAATCATGTATACATGAAACATCCTAAATTTTATTTTAAACAAACTCTCTTAGCATTCATCATTAAGGTGTGCTAAATACTTCTATTTGCATGTATAGATATGCTTAGGATTCATCCATATGCATGTTACATATGTTGGGAAAGAAATAAAGTATTGTATGTTTTGTGATAGTATTTCACTTTACTTAATCTTAAAATACTTTTCTTTTTGAATAGGTCTGTTTAGGAAAAATCCAAACTTAGGATTAATCAAAACACATAATAAAACATTCACTAAACAAAAATCAAAGATGAATCTACCTTAGAAATTACTTAAGGTAGGGAGGAATGAGAAGTTCTCTTTTCTTTTCCTCTCTTTAGAACTTAGTAATTAATTGTAGGTCCATTCAAACCTAATTAAATCATAAAATAAAATCAACCAAATCAACTAAATCACTTAAATTAAATCACCCTCTAAGTTGAATATTTTCACACTTAGAAAACTTTAACCTTAAAGCTTAGCTTACACAAACCTTAAATAGCACACACATTAGGCTAAGTCACCATTTCTAGCTTTAGGTTAGGTGCATGGTTTGATACTTTTCTTTTATTTTGTGATGTAATTTTAGTCCGGATGTTAGGGTGTATGTGTAGTATGATCTAAACCATGATATGGGATTGCTTATGTAATAACCATAATTACTCTTTTATGTAGGTTCTTATTAATCCAAAATGAGTGGACTTGTTACCCATAAGTAATATATATATATATATATATATATATATATATATATATATATATATATATATATATAAAATAGTGTTAGATATATATATATTACTCCATGTATTTATATATATATTATATATATATATATACATTTTTGATATGGTTTGTTTAGAATCTCTATTTTGGTTTTAGTTAGATTTCTCATTTTCATGTAATTATAATTTGGAATGATTATTATGAGGGATTAGGATGAACATTGGTTATAAGACTATGTCTTATGTACCATGTGAAGCCTTTGGAGCAACCACATTCCAACCAACTAAAAGAAGAAAGAAGAAAGAAGAAAAAAGAAAAAAGAAATGAAGAATGAAGACCCCCATAACAATGAATTCCTTCTTGGTTGTATTTTATTCATTTGTAATCTAGGTTGTATAAGGGTAAAGCTTGGAAACCCAATTTATTTTTGGGTCTGTGCGGTGGGCCCCAACCATAAATGACCTCTTATTCTTTTGTGTTAGCTTTATAAATTGATTGATGTTTATTTAGCTTATGCATTAAGATGATATCTTTTCCTAGTTTCTTCCTTCCTTTGATGTATGGCCTGGATAACAATTAGGCTCTTAGGAAAATAAATTTTCTATCTAATTAATCAATTCAAACTAAAAATAAATAACTCATAATCTCATCTAAAGCCTAGGTTATAAATCAAGATAAAAGAATTAACAACCCTTAGGATGTTGTATTTTCTTTCTCACATCATGCATAAAATAACATATTATTTCACTCTTGATTGAGGGCTTCCACATTTGCTAGAGAACTTGGCTTGACCTTTGAGAGCCATGGTAAAAACACACCTCTTTATCTTGCTAATTTTGGTCCATAATCTAATTTCTCATGCATTAGGCATATGAATTCTAAAGCCTATGCCAAATTGATTGTCCAAAATGAAAATAAAATATAATAAAATTTGCATTAGATTTAAGTCATTAAATCATGCCTTACATAATCTAGTCTCCTTAGAAGTGTGCTTAAAGACTTAGACTCTTTCTAAATAAATAATAGCTTAGCTATCTTGCAAAAGCATATGACTTACCTACATGTATTTAAAATCATAGGAGGAGTTAGTTGCCACCCCGAGGTTGTAAGTCTATGATGGTTTATTCTCTCTTGTGGAGGTAAACCAAATACACATTTTTGCCTTAAATTTAGGTCGTGCTTCAGCCCTCACCAAAGCTCCCTAGATTTAGGTTCAAAGGTTGTTACCTCCCTTTGCAGCCTACGAGCATAAATCCTCACCTCTTAGGCATTTTCGTGACCTTGTATAGTGGAATTGTAAGATTTAATTTTCTAATAAAAAAATTCAACTCAAACAAATAAATCAATTCAATTTCAAAAATATAAAGCCAAACCATAGGATAATTTTGGGTGCTTACTAGGCTTCCTAGTATCCTAAGCATCCCCTACTCATCTTCATTTGGCTTCGATAAGAACTCCCTCCTCTTGATCGATCTCACTTAATTTTTTAAAAATAAACCAATCGATTTATATTCCTACCTTCAAAATCTTTAGAGACAATGATCCTTTATCTTAATCGAGTGTATTCTTAAGGAATCCCCTTTTTTAGAATGTAATTAACTATGGGGCTTACCCTTTTAAGGAACTTAATGAACCCGTTAAAATAAACCCCGCTTTACTTTTCCATGTAAAGTAGGGAAGAATCTCTAGTACATTTCAAAGGCCCATAGTCGTTAGGAGTTCTTATTCGGTGATTAGGTCCATTGTAGGGTGACTTCTATCTTCGAGATAATACACATTTCCTCAATATTGTATGATCACCCTAATAAGAACATATGTGGATCTACGTGGTATCTCGATAAAGCATTATATTTTTGTTTTCATTTATCCTCTTTTAAAAGGATGATGAAGCAATATATATATATATATATATTCACCACACACCTTAGGTAGTTGTAAGTCCAACATTCGGGTGATTTATTCTCTTTTATGGAGATAAATCATATACCCATTTTCACTTTAGATTTAGGTCATGCTTCGGCCCTCGCCAAAGCTCCCTAGATTTAGGATCTGAGGTCATTATTTTCTTTTACAGGATAGAAGCATAAATCCTCACCTCTTAGGCATTTCTATGATCTCGTGTTATGAAATTTTAAGCTCTGGATTTCTAATAAAAATTCAACTCAAACATATAATTCTTCTCGAATTTCAAAAATATAAAGCTCAATGAAATGATAGTTTAGAATGCTTACTAAATATCATTTTTGGTTTAATAACTTTTGATCAATCCCACTTGAAAAAAATAACAAATTTGTTGATAGTCTATCTTTAAAATCTTTGAAGATAATAATTATTTACTTTAATCGAGAGTATTCTTAAGGAATCTTATTCATTAAGTTGTAATCAACTATGGGGGCTTGCCTCCATAGGAAACTTAACAAACCCATTTCAAAATAAACCTCACTTTACTTTTCTATATAAAGTAGGAGAAAGATCTCTGGTACATTCAAAGACCCATTATCCTTAGGAGTCTTTATTAGGTGATTAGGTCTATTATAAGATGGTAACTTCTGTCTCTCAAGATAGTATATCATTCCTCAATGTCACACCTGACCACCCTAATGAGTACATCTGTGGATCTACATGGTGTCCCAATAACATATACAAAATTTTTATTTTTCAAATTCCCAAAGTTTGAGAAATAAAACACCACAGCTACCCACAACTATCCTTACTGATGGGAGTTGGACTTCTAATGGTATAACAGCTTCAAACCCATACACTAAAGAGAAAAGGGTGGATTGAGTTGGAGTTTATATGTGGTGCAGTAAGCCCACATGGCTTCAACTAACTACTCATGCCACTATCACTTATTATCATCGAGTGTCTTCTTTAATATTTGGATGATAGTTTTGTTGAAGGCTTCTGCTAAGCCATTTTCCCTCGAATAGTAGATGGTAGAATATCTTCAATCTATGTTGTGTCTCTAAACAATGTTGTTCATCTTGGTGTTCTTAAATGCAGTACAATTACTGAATATAATTCATCGAGGCACCCAAAACCTATATACGATATAGTTTCTAAAAAACTAGAGCACACGCTGAGTTGTGACCACTCTGAGTGGTATTGTCTCCACCCACTTAGAAAGTAGTCAGTGACAATTAGAAACCCTTGGAAGAAGAAGGGTCAATTGGATCCACTATTTCGGTACCCCAACACTCAAATGGCCATGAGGCCAATATAGGGTGCAGAATGTTGAGTGGTTGATGTAGGACAATGCCGTACACTTAACATTGGCAGCATCGCCTACCTACATCATGTAGTATGTGATCATCGAAGGCTAGTAATATCCTAGTCTCTTGATCTTGGCTTTCATCTTTGGACTAGATTGGTGCACTCCACATAAACCTGAGTGTACCTCAGTCACGATCTTACATGCTTCATGTTTGTCCAAGCAACATAATCACATAGGATCAAAGGACCGCCAGTACAAGGTGTCATCCACAAGAGCATAGGAAAGAGCTCTTTACTTTATCTGATGGGCTTGTGACTTCTCTTAAGGTAGTTTATCTATATTTAGATAATCTATGAATAGTTTTCTCTAATCTAACTCATCATTCTGTTTAGCAATGGAAACCTCCCCTTCAAGAGAGAGTCTCTCGATGAGATCAGGCATCAATAACGAATAAGATTTGCCTATTTTAGACCCTTATTGGTATGGACTCATCTTCTGGACATGCCAACTCCTTGGTGAGCTTAGCTAAAGTATCTGCTACAACATTCTCTTCTTGAGAAATCTTGTAAATAGTAACCTCTGGGATTTGGACCAATAACTTCATAGTGTACTTTTGGTATTGATAGAGCTAAGAATCCATGAAGATGTTGATATTCTAGATGTTTAGAGTAATGTCTAACTCCAGAATAGCAATCAGAGCCTCATATTCAGCTTCATTATTGGTGCATGATTTGATAAGTGATATGAGATTCTCATCACATCACGATCCGAAGTTAGGAGAACTATTCCTACCCTTGCCTTTCCTGGGATAGTAGATCGTGGTTCTCTCCTCTTTGAGAGGAAGCGACACCATCAAAATATATCTCCCAACGGTGAATGCTAGTGTCCACTAAGTTCATGATTTGTTCATTGGGGAGGTCATCATTAAGTAGGGTGTCAACAAGAAGTGGATGTGCTGCTAAGAAATCCACTAGTGTTTTTCCTTTCGCCACACGAAGGGGTACGAATGTAATATCAAACTATGATAAAATCACGAAACAATATGCCAACCATCCAGATAGCATCGGTTGTGTCATGAGATATTATAGTGGATTGATCATAGAAATCAAGTTCACCTTATGAGAAAGCATGTAATGTCGTAGCTTCGGGATGCAAAGATTAAAGGCGGCTTTTGATAGTGGATAGTTTATCTCAATAAGGATTAGATGATGACTGAGATAATTGAGTGCATTATGTTTCCCTTCGTCATTGGCTTGGGCCAACAAAGTTCCAAAGGGAATCATCTAATACAATAGTCTAAAGTATCAATGGCTTGCCCGGGATAGGCTACTAGAACTAGTGGCATCATCAGGTAGTGCTTGGTGTCTTCGAAGACATGTTGGCACTTATCTTCCCACTTGAACTTAGCACGTCCTTTTTGACAAGTGCTGAGAATGACTGACATCTTCTTGATATGTTGGAAATGAAGTGCCTTAAATATGCCAACTGCCCTTAGAATGATTTGAGTAGAGTTAAACTTTTAGGAGTGTCATTTCTAATATTGCCTTGATCTTCTTTAGATCAATTTTAATTCCCTGGTGTTGGACAATAAACCCAAGGAATTTCCCTGAAGCTACTCTGAATGCATACTTTAGGGGATTTATTTTGAGATTAAATTATCTTAATCATTCAAAAACTACTCTCAAGTCAAAGAGATGCTCTTCCTTTTCTCTACTTTTGATTGCGAGATCATCAACATAGCACTCGACTTGATAATGAATGAGTTCATCGAAGATCCGATTCACGGCTCATTGGTATGTAGCACCAGCATTTTTAAGACTAAAAGGCATGACCTCATAGCAAAAGATTATGTTCAGGGTTCAAAAGGTAGTATTTCTTTCATCTTCATAAGCCATCTTTATTTAGTTTAATCCAGATGAGCCATCCATGAAAGAGAAGACGCATGAGATGAGGCAATGTCCACCATCTGAGATTGGTTGTGAAAATTTGTCTTTTGTACATGCCTTATTTAGATCCTTAAAATTGATGCATATACAAATTTGACCATTCTTCCTCTTAATTAGGATGGCACTAGCCAATCAGGTATGGTACTTTTCTTCCCTAATAAAGGCAACATCAATCAGTTTTTTTATTTCAAAAATGATATGTTATTTAATGTCTAATCGCATGCGTCTAGGTGCTTGCTTGATAGAGTTAGAACTAGGCTCTACAAGTTTGGACTGCTATGTTAGAAGAAACCATTTCAAAACTTCATGTGAAATAGTCATTAAACTCAATCAACCCAATCATTCAACAAAAAATTGATGTATGTCGGACGTAGATTGTCTTCAATTCCTAAGTTGATTTCTTTGAGCTTATTGATGGTTGATATGATCTCCTCTTTGAACTCTAGCGATGCATCTCTGACCTCAAAATCATTTAGAGCATCTGAAGTTTCCAAACACACCTCTTCATATGAGTTAGCATGATTAAAAAAGAACATATCATATTCCAAATGATTGGTGATGTCTAAGTAGTAATCGTTATCATCATCTAGACCCACAATACAGAATCCTAGTCCTAATCTTGATTGAGAGCTTTTGCATTCATTCTTTTATATTCTTTAAAAATAATCAAACATGTGCTTTGACCAAGTATGTGGGATTAATCGTTTCTTTGTTAACTTTAGAACACATGACGAGTACCAATCAAAAGGTAATTCTATTAAAACTTTATATGAATCATCCTCAAGTTCTACATCAACTTCTTGACTTGAGGATGATGCTCCTAGAAAGAACCTCTGGGTATTCACTCTTGTGGATGACTTAAAGTCTTCCTTAACTACCAAACCCTCAACTTTTTGTGAAGAAAGAGGGGTTAGAGCTAAGGTTTCCAACTGATGTCTAATTGTTTCATATGCAGACTTGGATACATTTATGCTTTACTTTAGAGCCCAGTATTCATCACTATCATGATCAAGTGTCACCTCAAAATGGATCTGCTGCTGAGAAGAGTTGGCTAGTATGATAATCACATAAGGCTCATCCTCTGAACTAAATTATAAGTTTATGTGGATAGCAAGTGTACTCCTGGTGGTTGGGACATACCTCCTATTGGGCGGCCAATGGGGAGGCTTTCCACCTCATGGGTTGCCTCTGAACTGTTCTCTGCCTTTGCCTAGTCGAGGTCAGGTCAACATACCCATATGTTTGAATGGAGTAATGGATTGTGGGTGGAATCTAATGTCAGGCTCTATGTCTTCCCCTAAGTCTGTGTTTCGCTCCCTTTTATTTTCTTTTTCTTTCTCTTTTTTTCTTTTCTTTTTCTATTTCTTTTTCTTTTTTTTTCTTTCTTTTTGTCCCTCATGAGGATCTTGAATAAGCTCACGAGAATGGACTTATTGATTTTGGGGAAGGAAATAGACTGCATCCTCATATATCCTGACCTTATGAACTGTGAATGGTTTGAGATCTCTTTTGATGCAATACTCAATCCCACCTCCCATGAACTTCATGCACTGATGTAGAGAGGATAAAATTTTGTTATTTGCATGTATCCATAGTCTCCCCAACAAAGCATTGAAAGATGTATCCGAGTCTATGATATGAAACTTGGCTTCAGTCTTCAAATCATTTATCTCCAGTGGCAACACTATAGTGCCTAAGGCCCTCTCGCCTTGTTCATTGAATCCTCTCAACATCATCCTCTCCTTTTAGAGTTTGGAGATGTTGATTCTCAAGTAAGCAAGAATTCTTAGACTCATAATGTTGACTGATGCACCCTGATCAACCAAAACTCTTGATTGCCTATATCTGCAAACAACCACTGTAATGTAAAGATGGTAGTTGTGCTCTGTTGTCCCTAGAAGTATGTATTCATCACTGAATGTAACTCCTACAATATCTATCAAGCTGTGTGCCTCCTCTTCAATAATTGTCCGTTAAACTAAGCATATCTCTGGATCAAGTAGAGCCTTGATTAGAGATTCTCTCATCTCTCTGGATAAGATAAGGGTGTCATATATGCTTAACTTAGTTGGAAACTTTCTAAGATGAACTACGATATTGTAATCAACTCTAACTTGGTCCTTCACTAGCATATCCATAGGAGGAGCATCCTATGGAGGGGCTATCTACTCACTAGAACCAATGACTTATCTATCCTTATCAGAGGTGCTATGAGGTAGAACTTTACTTTGCATTAACTTCAGTGACTTCATGGAATGATGAACTTGTGGAACATTCTACCTTCTCATTAGGTATACCTACAACTTCTCTTATGGGATCCTTAGAGTTGGTTCACTCTAAGTCAGTCTCAAAAGATGAACCCGATTGATTCAGAAAAGGAAAGTCTGATTTTGAATCAGAAAAGAGGGGATCAGAATTACTAGAGCTATTATTATTATTTTCTAGACTTTTAGAGTTTTCAAAAGTAATAAAATTGAGAGTATCAGAAATGGACAAGATAAGTAAAATATGTTTTCTTCATTGATTTCTTTTTGAGTGGAGGTACATGATAGAAATCTAATAAAGTAAGCAGATTAAGGAATTTAATGCCCTTGTCCGTCGATACAACATCCTACTGATAGAAGGAGAGCTAGCAGAGGAATAAATAGTAGTTCAAACTATGGATGGAGTCTTTGGACTGATGATGGTTACTTGAACTATCCGGGAAGTATGGTGAGCTGCCCTGTAGTCACCTTCTTCAAGTTGTCTTTGGCAACTTACAAACCTTCCTTTGTTGGAGGTTTGAGTTTTATGTAAAGATAGTTTCTTGATCTTAGAAATAACTTTTTTTAGAGGTTCAAGATAAGGTAATATCACAATCTTCTTTTATCTTAAGAGGATCAGAAGTATCCCCAAGAATAACCCTAATATAACTAGATGATTGTTCTAATAAGTATTCATTAGGGATAACTACACCACCTGACTTGTAGCTACGCTCAAGCCAGTCCTTAAAAGTAATACAATCCTCTATGACATGGCTAATCATGTGGTGGTAAGGGCAATAGTTAGGATCATTACTCTTTCCCACTTCCTCTGGCCTCTTGGGCTTTAGTAACTGAAAGTGAGATTTCTTTAAGAGATTCTTAAAGATTTTTCTAACTACCTCCCTCTTGAATGAATATGGCTTATTCAATCTATCGGTGAGAGTAGGTGGGTAATAGTTACTTGGCAGTGGGTATGAGTACCACCATTGGGTAGACTGTTGAGGTGGTGGGAATGGCTGTTGTGGTGACTAATATGACGGTTGAGGTGGTGACAAAGAAGGTGGAAAAGGAGGCTGCTGAGCTCAGGGTCTCTCATACTGGACTTTGGCTAGTTGCTTCCCTCTATCCACTAACACAACTATCCCTCGCTTCTTCCCGAACACCTTCTGCAGCTTGGGCCGAGATGATTGGTTGGGGAAGGGAAACTATTTAGTTTCCTCTTATAGGCTAGCCACCTTGTTGATTAGTTTCTCAAATGTCCTAATGGTAAAGCCCTTAAGCTTGGAGGTGACCTGACCATGAATGTTCTTGAGAAGAATCTCAATGGCGTGTTGTTCAGACAACTATGGCTCGCATTTCATGCTTAGGTTGTGTCACCTGAGAATATAATCAATAAGAGACTCATTGGAAATTTACTTCACTACAATGAGATCGCCTACAACCACTCTTTACTGAGCTCCAACAAACATTTTAATGAAGAGGTGCTCCAACTCAGCAAAGACTTCACCGAACTGTTGGATAGTTCGACATACCAATCAAATGCAACCCCAGTTAGGCTACTTATAAAAATTTTGAACAAGAGTATGTCATTGCCACCGGCATTGCAATAGCTAGCTATAAAATGTATAATATGCTGGCGTGGGTTCTCACTGCCATCAAAAATCTTAAAGGAAGGTGACACAAAACCCTTGGGGTACTGAGCTACATCGAATTCCTCTAGGTATGGTCTACCTTTTGGAATGGATGAGCTCCCCTTGGCTTGCGCCATCGCTTTCCTCACCTGCTGCTTTATCACATGCTTAATATCCTTTTCATGCATGGAGGTGCCATTTGTGACCTTTTTATGCAAGCTATAAGCATCATCCTCTGCGAGAGTGCACTTAGGATAGTCTAAGGTATGTACCAACTCTGGCCGGTCAGCTACCATAGGAGAAGGTTGTGAAATTGGGGTTGAGTTATCCAATGCTAAGACCACTCTATCCTGGGGTGCCCTATGATGCCTTTGAAGCAAGCACCTTCAAAATCAAAAAGTAACCAAATCAAAAATGGAGATATAAAGAAAGAAGTCCCCCATAACATTTAATATAATTATAATTATTCATCTTTTCTTTGGGTTGTACGACGATACCCGATTGCATTGGCCTTTTATTCTTTTATGATAGTTTATATAATTTTTTGATGTTATGTTTACATTGTGCATTAGGACGGCATGCTTTTCATAGTTTCTTAAATGATTGATGCTTTAATGTGTGGCTTGGATACGATTAGGCCCTTAGGATAAAAATAACTTTTTTACCCAACTAATCACTCATAACTAAATTTTAAATAACTCATAACCTCATTAAAAATCCTAAGACATAAATAAGATAATTAAAAGATTTAGTAACTCCTTAGTTGTATGGTTATATGTTCACATCATGCATGCATATTCTGTCTCTTGAACATGAAGGAGCTCCATCCTTGCACGATAAAGAAATGCTTGACCTGTGAGGGCATCCCTTGTGGTGGAGAACACCTTCTTCTTACTGATTTGGTCCATAACCTATTTCATGATGCATTTAGGAAAAAGAAATCCTAAAGCCTCTGTCAAAATGATGTTTCTAAAATGAAATAAAATTTGAAAAGATTTTACATCTATAGATTAAGTCATATGCTCATACCACTCATACTCTAGTCTCTAAGGGAGTGTGTTTAGGACTTTAGCCTCTTTCTAATTAAATAACTACCCTAGAAATCTTGCAATTCATAAGATTGAACTACATGGTTTTGAATTCATAGGAGGAGTTAGCTGACGGCCATTCCAACCAATTATAAGTCCAGAAGTCAGACAATTTATTCTCTCTTGTGGAGTTAAACCCTTATGTCCACCTTTAGATTTAGGTCATGCTAAAGCTCCCTCGATTTAAGATCTGAGGTAGCTATTCCCTTCAGACTACGAGCATAAATCCTTACCTCTTAAGAATTTCCACAACCTTGTGTTGGTTGAGTATAAGCTCTAGTATAAAAAATGGTTTTAAAGTCTATCGAATAAAAATATAAACATAAACCACCATTATCAAATCAAATCCAAGTCAACCCAAGTCAAGCCCGAGTTTACCCTTTTGACTTGAAATTATCATATGAACCATAACCCATTTGGCACCAAACTAATTACAATTGGATTTATATTTCAATCCTAAGCTCATATGTGAGTTCAACTAAACTTGAATCAAACCTTGATAAAGACAATTGACTCATTTAGGCTCACTTGACCCAAAGTGACCTAAAGGGCCTTTTTGAGCCAAGTTCTAATCCAACCCAAATTGGATTGAACTAAGCCCATATAAATCTCAATCATGATCAACAGTCATCATGGGGTCATCAACCACCATGAATTAGGTCAAACCAAGTCAAATCTAGCCTTTGACAAAGTCAACACTTAGGCCAAATGAAGCCCAAACTAGCCAAAATTCATCATATGCCAAATTGATTGAAACCATTGACTCAAACCCATTCATAATCAATGATTGAACATGACCAAGCCATCAATTGAGCCAAACCAAGCCTAATTAGCCACTTGACTTAAGTTGACCTAAATTGGCCTAAAAAGCCAAAATGAGTCAAATCATTATTTAATATAAATTGATTGTAACCAATGGCTCAAGTTCATTCCAAATCAATTATTGAACTTGACCAAAGCCATGATTGAGCCAAGTTGACCAATTGGTCAACTTGACCCAACCTAGCTTAGATTGACCTAAAAGGTCAAATTGATCAAAAACTAAATTAATTTCAAATTAAACCAAACCAAAGCCTACAATCATTTTCCAACCAATTGAACTTGACTCAACACCTAACCCAACCCAATTTGGTCAACTTGACAAATTTGACCCTTTTGAATCCCAATGAGTCAAATCTAAACCTAGGCCAAACCAATCCAAACTAATTGAACCAAAATATCCCAAATCATCATTTGAACTTAATCTAAGCTTGGTTTAACCCAATTTGACCAATTGGTTAACCCAACCCAACCTAGCTCAAATGAAACCCATTTGACCAATCCAAGCCAAGCCACTCAAATCCAACTTATGGAATCTTGTGAGCTGACCTAACTCAGTTGAAACTCTCCCTAGGTCAGCCTAAGACCTCCCCAAAAGCCAAGTGGGCCCCACCAATGGGATTAGCCATCAAACTGTTGGATTTAAACCTTAAAACCATTGGATCCAAGCTAAAGTCAACCTTCCCATCCCCATGGTAGCTCATTAGCACTCCATGGAACCTTCTCCTGACCCACCTAGCCAACCTAACCCACCTTAGGTAGGCCAAGGACCTTTGGGAGGTGAGTTGACTCACCTCTAACCCAAATCGAGCTCCCATTGGATCAAGACCTTTGCATCCTTGCACATTGGGTCCATGGGAGCCTCCCATCCCTGGAGTGCCACCCTGACTTGATGGAGATAAGTCACACGACTGAATGACGGTGAGCTAGTGCAAAATGTGCGCACGCTGCCGTCCATCCATGATGGCTATACCCCCTCAATTCGAGCATAATTTCACACACACTTGCATCATGAGCTCTCCCAAGGAAATTATGAAGCCCCTTAGAGTTTTTCCAAGGATCCTCAAGCCCTCTCCATTTGGCATTGCCCATTCTGGAGCAAAGCTGAAACATGGCATCCCAATTCTGAGCAATACTTGCTCTCCACTAAATCAAATTTCAATTCCTCTTAGCCACACCATCACCATACCCTATCGAAGCCAACCGAACCAATTCCCAAGCTTCCAAGCCACAGGATGATCTAGTTCGATCGGAGCTGAGCCCATTACGTATGTGGATTAGTCAATCGAGCATGACACACGAAATTAAGCTTAAAGTTCTTCAACATTACCTCTCAAGTAAAGCTACCTCCAAACATTACCCAACATTAGCTCGGTGAATTTCATAAACTGAGCCTTGTATGAACAAGTGGGTTGGTACTTCAAATTTCATGTAAAATTGACTGTTGGATGTATGTGTCTCCCTTCCCCGAAGGTGTGGGAAGAATTTGAAGATAATCCGAGCTCAGGTGAGCATGCATTGAACGAGGGAAGATGGACAGACATCCATCTTTCATCGCTCATGAACGGGGTAGATTATGAGCCGTCCATCCCACGTGATCGAGATGAACTGCTATGATCAAATCTCGTGGTAGAGCCTCTGATTCCTTTCCTAAACCGTGGATCGAATCTTGGCTATTCGATCTTAGATTGAACAGTCCACAGAGAAAGTGTGTCCACCGCTGACTGAATTAGCACGCGGATGTGACTACCAAAATAGCCAATTCCATTGCGCCATGTGGAAAGCACGCCGCGTCAGCCGCCACGTGGCTTGATGGAATTAAAACTTTAATTAGGGTTAATTAATTGGTTTTTAATCTTGAAACTTCCTAAAATCTTAACTAATTATAAAAAATTTGAAAAATATGAACTTAGGCTCATTTTGAAGATATTTCAGAGTATAATCTAGGAAGATTATCATTAATTAATTTTGAGCAGTGAGTTTAGCTTAATTAGAGTTTTATTAAAAGTATAATTATCTTAATTACACTTTAAGTAAGCACTCAATTAATGTCAATTTATTTTTGGATGTTTAGGGGATGACCTCTGCCTCCCCTATTTTTGTCAGATTTTATTGATTGCCTAATTTGGGAAATCACTTGATTAAGCATTAATCACTCTCTTAATCTAATTAATCATAATTAATTAATGAATAGTAACTTAGTAAATCATTTAAGCATAATCACCTTTGTTGAACAGTATGATGACTTAGAAGATGTGGTTTGAGATACTTTTCCTAATCCATTTCCTAAGTTTTCTTTACCTTTAAAAACCAAATTAATTAATGGCTAATGGAATGATTAATTGATTAATTAAGTGATTAATCTTTAAAAATAAAGAAATTAGAATCTAATTGAATGTTTAAATGATTTAGGGATTAGGATTAGGCCTTGCTTTTGATCCTCTCCCCTAAGTTAATTTTATCATTCAAATTAAAACATAACCAAAATGTATAATCAATTAAATATTGGCTTAATGAAGTTAAAATTAAAAATCAACTCATCCACACCTAAGAAACTCTTAATTGATCTTGGGTAGCTCCTTGGGTTCAATAACCTAAGGTGAGAGATAATGAAATTATGGTTGGCTAAAATGTGTGAGAAAATCATAAAAGTTATTAAGTGAGATAACTTAAGCTTAATCAACTATTAATCATAAGCTAATTGCATTAGGCCCCTTTCATTTCCTAGGAGCATTGCAAATTTACTTTTCATATGGTTGCATATCATATTGGTTTTTTTATTAATTAGTTAATTAACTTAAGGTGATATAGGTAAAGGTTAATTAATTCACTTAATTCATACTTTAACCTAATTAAAACATAAAATCAACTTAAATATTCTACATTAAACCAAATTAATTCACACATGGGGAATTGGGTTTGGATTTGCAAACCTCTTTCATATTCCTTAAATCAAATCAAACTCAAAGTTAAAAATGTCTTTAAAGAATTTTGGCTTATTTTAAATAGCTTTATTTAATTTGATTGTCCTTAGGAATTAATTGGGATGAATGAAATCATGTGCTTACATTCATTTATTTCTTTCCAATCATGCTAAATATTGCTTGCCATATGAAATCATGCATTCATTTCTTTTAAAAATAATTAAATGAAATACTTTCTTTTATGTCAAATTGTATGTGTTGACTTAAATTAAAAATATGAGTGGTTATTATCACTATTAAATAAAAAAACTATTTTCAAAACCTATAAATCAATTATTAAAAATGAAGTGATGCTAATTACACATATCTATAAGCTTGCATGTGATAATAATATAAGATATGCATTATGAAGTTCCCTTTCCCTATCTTAACATAGATTCATATAGGATTTGTAAGTGTATAGTTCATTTGAAAAGAACACAACACTTGCCTAAAATCTACTCCTATGCATCTCCATGTTAAGACTTAGGAAGAATTTCATATCACATATATAAATCACACAATCAAATCAAACACAACCTTTTTTTTTGCATGATTCCCTATTCATGTGGTTCTTTTTGTACATTCATATATATTTGAAAAAAGTGGTATATTAGTCTGGACATCTCGGGACTGTGAGGCTTTAAGTAGCTCTAAGTAGGTCTTGTACCTTACGCCCCTAGTGTAGAAAATAATTGCGCTATACTCACTTAAAACCCTTATACATATGCATGTGTGATGTGGCCAATGAATAAAGAATCATAAATCAAATAAATCAAATGTAACCTTTTGCATGGATTTTTCTATCCTTATAGTTTTTCATACATCTACATTTATCTAAGAAAAGTAGTATATTAGTCTGGACATCTTGGGGTTGCGAGGCTTTAAGTAGCCCTAAGTAGGTCTTGTACCTTACACCCCTAGTGTAGAAAATAATGGTGCCGTACTCACTTAAAACTTTTATACATGTGAATGTGTGCCTAGCTAATAGATGAAAAATCTCTCTTTTCTATGTAATAAAGACATGCATTCATAATTCAATAAAAAAAATGAGATATTTAAATTCCAAAAACACTTCTTTGCATTCATCATCAAAGTGTGCTAAGATTTACATTGCATGTATATGTATGCTTAGGATTATTCATATGCATGATATACATGATGGAAAGAAATGAATGAATGTGTGTTATTGGATAGTAATCCATTTTAATTAATCTTAAGATACCTTTCTTATTTAATATGGCTATTTAGAGTGAATATAAAATTAGGGTTAATTAAAACACATAATAAACCATTCACCAAAGGAAATTCATTAATTAACTTACCTTAGAAATGACTTAAGGTAAGGATAGAAAAGAGATTCCCTCTCTTTCTTCTCTTTATAACACTTAGTTGGTAAGTGTAGGCTATATGAAGCAAAAGAAAACACTAAATAAAATCTTCAAACCAATTCAACCACTTAAAAGAGAAATCAACCCTTTATGAATTAAATCCCTCACACTTAGCAAATTATAACCCTAAAGCCTAGTTAGGACATGCCACACAAGCTTTAACACATACACATTAGATTAAGTCACCATTACTAGCTTATGTAAGGGCGGTGCATGGTTTGATGAATATTTAGTTTTATGATGTATTACTTTAGACTGGATGTTAGGGTGTATGTGCATAGTCTGGATGTTAGGCTGATATTATCCTAATCATGCTTTCTATAGGGGGTTGTGCTTAAGGGGCGATGTAATAAAAATATAAATAGTTTTTGCTGTGCAGGTTGCTTATACCCATAACCATAACCAAAGTTAGGACAGGTGGGCTTGGTTGCCCATGTGTGGGGTGCTAAGTCCAAATTATTCATATAACTTCTTGGGTTGTATGGTGTGTTTAGCTAACTTTTATTTTGTAGGTGTAGCTAGATTTACTTTCCTTTGTCTTAATGTAATTTTGCAGATGGCTAATGCTTTATATGGCCAAACCATTTAAGGTGACTCTCTCTAATCTTATTTACCACTGGAGCTACTCCAAATTTTTCCCAAACATACTCATTTCACATTTTATCTCTAATAGTAAAGCCACTCATTCACCTGAGCATCGTCATCTCTACAACACTTAACTTAGTCTTATGCTTCTCTTTTGTTGGGCAACATTCTATACCATAAATCATTGCAAGTCTTACCACCATCTTATAAAATTTTCCCTTAAGTTTATGTGGTAATTTTCTATCACACAATAAGCTAGATGCATTCCTCCACTTCAACCATCTAACTTGAATTCTACTAAAATTATCTCTATCTATTTCACCATCATTTTGAACGATAGAGCCTAAATATCTGAAGTGCTCACTATTTTTAATAACTTGTTCACTTAATGTCATAAAACTACCACTAGAACTTCTATAAATAAAATTACACTCCATATATTCAGTTTTAGATCTACTTAAACGAAAACCTTTAGACTCTAAGGTTGACCTCCATAATTCAAGTTTCTCTTGGACTCCCTCTCTAGTCTTATTCAAGTTTTCGAGCCAAGTTCTAATCCAACCCAAATTAGATTAAACTGATCCCATCCAAACCACATATCATGATCAACAATCATCCTAGGTTAATCAATTATCTTGAATTGGGTCAAACCAAGTCAAATTAGCAAGTTCACCAAGTGACCTTTAGCCCAAATGGAACCTAAACTAGCCAAAACACACCATATGCTAAATTGATTGAAACCTTTGATTCAAACCAAATAATAATCAATGATTGAACATGACCAAACCCTCAATTTAGCCAAACTAAGTCCAATATTTAAGTTGAAATTGGCCTAAAAAGCCAAAATAGGTCAAATCACAATCCAACCTAAATTGATTACAACTAATGATTCATTTTCATTCTAAATTGATTATTGAACTTGACCAAAGCTATTATTGAGCCCAATTTGACAAATTGGTTAACCTAACCTAGCCCAAATTAACCTAAAGGGTCAAATTAATCAAAATCAAAATTAATTCTAAATTAAACAAAACCAAAATCTACAATCATTTTCAATTAGCCAATTGAACTTGACTCAACACCTAACCCAACCCAATTTGGTCAAATTGGTCAACTTGACCCATTTGACCTATACGAACCCAAATGAGCCATAATCAAATCTAAAGCAAATTGAATCGAACCAATGACACCAATATCCTCCAAATAGTCATGTGAACTTGACACAACCCTTGGTTTGATCCAATTTGATCAATTGGTCAACTTGACCCAACCATGCCCAATTTGACCTAAATAGGTCAAATTAAGCCAAATTAAATCAAATAAACTCCAAACCACTTGAAATTTAGGCCAACCCACATTTGACCCATTTCAAATCTGTCCAAACCAAACCCATAGCCAAATGACTACTTTGCCCTTGGATCTAGGGAATCCCATGAGATAAGACACATGCATACTTGGTCATTTTCTCCCCTTGGCCACTTGGCACCCATTCATAGGTCCAGCTAGGCACCAAGGACCATGGCTAACCTGACCCAAAGGTGGTTGGGTCGACCATGACTCATGGTGAGGTGAAATAATCTTCCCATTCCCATTAGAGCATTTCAAACCACCAAGGACACCCACTACTCCCATGGCAATCACCTCCCACCCTTCCTCCACTCATGTGTGGCCAAGTGGAGTGCTTCTCTACCCAAATCGAGCTCCTCATCTCAGCCATTGATCCACCAAGCCAAAACCATCACCACTGCAAGTTAAGGAGGGGTATACCCCTCATTCTCACTCAAACTCAGACACTCCCACTCAATTCAACCCTAGCAGCCAAAAAATGAGATCCCAGAGCCTCCACTTGCATTTCCCAAGCTCCCCAAAATCCCAATTCTCGATTTTATGTGAAACTGAAATAGGAGAGCAAACCAGTGATTCCCATTTCCTCATTTTGCAGCTAAAGTGCAATTAATTTTTCACACACCATTCTTGGACCTAGATGAGCCAAAACAAATCATTTCTTAAGCTTCCCAACGGTCTGAGGCTGGAGTTCGATCGAGACAGATTGCTTACGTGCCGTGGGTTGGTCTTCCGACCAAACTACACCAAATCAAAGCTTGTGCAACTCATCAGGTCTTTGTTTCTACCAAATGAAGCTCCCTCAATCATTAGAACTGTCGGTCACAAGCTTCAGTGAGGTATTCCATTAAAATTGATCATTAGTTTAAAATAGGTTGGTCCTTTGTGAAGGAAACTTATGTCTCATGCGATTTCCACCATTAGATGTGTTTGTTATACTTCCCAGAAGGTGTGGGTTCAATTTCATCTCCATCTGAGCTTGGGTGAGCTTGATCGCGACAATAACCATTTCGCCGCCACGCTAGAGGAGACATCATGGATCATTCCATTCGCATGATCAGAATAAACGGTCCTGATATGATCACGCATAGAACCTCTCTTTTCCCCTTCAGAATTGTGCATTTAATCATGGCCATCATATCTTAGATTGGACAACCCATGCAACGGGATTAGGGAGGTTAATTAGGTTAATTAATCTATTTTTAATGTTGAAACTTCCAAAATTCATAACAAATTGTAAAAAAATCAAAAAAAATACAAATGAGGGCTCATTTTAAAATTATTTTAAAGGGGAATTCATTAAAATCATTATTAATTAATTTTAAATAATAATTTTTGCTTAATTAAGATTTAATTAAAATTTTAATTAGCTTAATTACTTTTTGATTAATTATCTAATTAATTTCAAAATTTCTAGAGATGTTTAGGAGGATGACGTCTGCCTCCTCTATTTTTCTTGGGATTTATTGGGGAAAACTAATGGATTCAGCCTTAACAACTCTCCTCTCTTAATTAATGATAATTAAGCAAATGAATAGTAAATTAATCAATCAATTAAGCTTATTAGCCTCTATTAATGTTGATGAAGTTTAGGGAAATGGACTGGGACTCCCTCTCCCAATATTTTCTTTAAGTCTTCTCCATTCCTTCCTAAATAATCAATTAATTAAAACCCCTTAATTAATTAACTAACCAAATTAATCAAAAATCCAAATTATACATGAACTTTAATTAACTAATTGAATGGATTTAGGGATTGAGACTTTGGCTCCCTTCCTTGCCTCTTTCCCTAAGTTTATTTCATATTATTGATTAAGGGTAATTAAGACTTAATTAGATAATTAATGATCATAATTAATTTGATTGAATCTACTTCCCTAATTAACTCTTGGGTAGCTCTTTAGGTGTTCAATAACCTAAAGAGAGAGCTAATGAAATTATGGTTAGTTCACATATGTGAGAAAATCTTAAGAGTAATTAAGTGAGTTCCTTAAGCTTAATTAATCAATAATTATGAGCTAATTATATTAGTCCCCTTTCATTTCATAGAAGTATTGCTATTTATTTTTCTATGTGATTGCATATTATATTATCTCATAATTGCTTAATTAATTACCTTAAGGTGACATAGGTAAGGGTTAATTAATTGATTTAATCCATGCTCAACTTAAATAGTCCATAAAATCAACTTAATTGCTTTTTATTAAACCAAATTCACTCACATACATGGGAATGGGATTTAAATCAAATCAAACATGAAATCGAAAGTGGCTTTAATAAACTATGGTTTGTTTAAGTAAGCTTGTTTAATGTGATTGTCCTTAGGAATTAGTTGAATTAAATGAAATTGTATGCTTATGTTTCTTTATTTCCTTTCTAATCATATTAAAGTGTTGTATGTCATTTGATTCATGCATTCATCTCTTTTAAAATTAATCAAATAAAAAATGATTTTCTTTATGTCAAATTTGCATGTGCTGACTTAATTAAAAATACGTGTGGCTATTATCCCGTGGTGCAGAACAATGGTGACATACTTGCTTAAAACTTTTATACATTTGAATGTGTATTTAGTTAATGAATGAAAATCCATTTTTTTTTCTATTAAAAAGACATGCATTCATATTTTGTTCAAGTGATTGAATTGATTAATCATGTAACTTAAAGCTCTTTGCTTATGCTTTTATATAAGAATTTAGATAGAACTTTAAGTTAATATGACAAAAGTATTTCAATCAAATGAAATTTCAATCCAAAATACATTTGCTTACATTCATCATTCAAGTATGCTAAAATATAAATTGTATGTATAAGTATGTTTAGGACTTAACCATATGCATGTTATATATGATAAAAAAAATAAGCAAACATATGTCATATGATGGTAGTTCATTTCAATTAATCTTAAGATACCTTTCTTATTGAATGAGTTTCTTTAAAGTGAACCTAAACTTAGGATTAATTAAAAGATATAATAAACCATTCATTAAAGAGAATTAATTAATTAATTGGCTTTATGAATGACTTAAGGTAGGGATGAAAAAGAGTGATCCTCTTTTTTCCTCTCTTTATAACACTTAGTTGTTTTGTGTAGGTCAAATGAAACAAAAGAAAATATTATGTAAAAGCTTGCAAATTAACTAAACAACTTAAAGTGAAACCACCCTTTAAATTGAATCTTTCTACACTTAGGAAACTATAACTCTAAAGTTTAGTTAGGACATACCACACAAGACTTAAAACACACACATTAGATTAAGTCACCACTTCTAGCTTTATGTTAGGGTGGTGTATGGTTTGATGTATTCTTATTTTGTGATGTACTATTATAGACTGGATGTTAGGGTGTATATTTTGTAGACTGGATGTTAGGTCGTGGTTAGCCTAATCATATTTTATGTAGGAGATTATGCTTAAGGGGAACTTAAAATAAATATAAATGCTCTCTTTTGTAGGTTGCTTCACCCCTAATCATAATGTACATTGGGATAGGTGCACTTGTTTACCCATGTATAGGGTGCTAAGTCCAAATTATTCATATAACTACTTGGGTTGTATGGTGTGTTTAGATAACACTTATTTTATCGGTGTAGTTAGATTTACTTTTTCATTCTTTTAATATAGTTGTGCATTAGGATTTGTTTAAGTGTTATGGGGGTTAAGGATGAACACTAGCCAGAAGATTTAATTCTGGGGTGCTATGTGATGCCATCAAATTGAGCAAATCAAATGATGGAATGGGGGGAGCATGAAGTCTTGAAGACCCCCCTATGATACTTATCATTTATAATTTATAATTATTCTTTTGTAATCCAGGTTATATAAGGATAAAGCTCGGCTACCCATTTTCTTTTCGGGTTGTATGACATCACCCGACCGCATCGGCCTTTTATTCTTTTACAATAGCCTTATAAAATGTTTGATGTTATGTTTAGCTTGTGCATTAAAAATTGCATGCCTCTTATAGTTTCTTTCTGTATTGATGCTTTAATGTGTGGCTTGGATCTATTTAGGCTCTTAGGAAAAAATAAACTTTTTATCCCAATTACAACTCATAACTAAATCTTCTAAACCAACTCATAACCTTACTTAAAGCCTAAACATTAAATCAAGATAATAAATATTTAACAACCCCTTAGCTAGATGTTGTATGCTTAATATCATGCATGTCATTTTGTTTCACTCTTGCTAAGAGAGGGTTTCCATCTTTCCTAAATAGGGAAAATGCTTGACCTTTGAGAGCCTATGATGGAAAACACCTCTTTCTCTTTTGATTTGGCCCATAATCAACTTCACCAGGCATTTAGGCATATAAAATTTTGAGGCTTGTGTCAAAATAAAGAGTCAAAATCAAATAAAATTTGATAAGATTTGCATTAAACTAGGTCATTACTCATACCACTCATGTTCTAGTCTCTTAGGGAGTGGATTTAAGGACTTAGTTTCTTTCTAAATAATAACAACCTAACTATCTTTCAAAATATAAGACTTGCCTACATGGTTTTAAAGCATATGAGGAGTTAGCTGGTTGGCATTCAAAGCAATTATAAGTCCAGCAGTCGGGTGGTGTATCCTCTCTTATGGTGGTAAACCATATACCCATTTTTCGCCTTAGATTTAGAACGTGCTTTGGCCCTCGCTAAAGTTCCCTAGATTTAGGATCTGAGGTTATTGTTTCCCATCAGGCTACAAGCATAAATCCTCACCTCTTAGGTATTTCCATAATATTATATTATGGGATTATAAGTCATGGCTTTTTAATAAATTTGAACTCAAATACATAATTCTCCTCAATTTCAAAAATATAAAGCCCAACCATATGATATATTGGAATGCTCACTAGGTAATCCTAGTATCATGAGCATTATCTACTCATCTCCTTTGGCTTTGATAATAAGTCTCTCCTTTTGATCTATCCCACTTGATATTCTAAATATAACAGATTTGTTGATAGTCCTATCTTTGAAATCTTTGGAGACAATAGTTGCCTACTTTAATCGAGATTATTCCTAAGGGACTCACCTCCCTTAGGATAATTAACTATGGGGGCTTGCCCTTATAGGAAACTTTAGAACCCAGTTTAAATAAACCCTACTTTATTCATCCATGTAAAGTAAGAGAAAAATCTCTAATATATTCGAAGACCCATCATGCCTTAAGAGTGCTTATTAGGTGATTAAGTCCATTGAAGGGTGGTGATTTCTACCTTTTGAGATAGTGCACCATTCCTTAATGTCATACCCAATCACTTCAATAAGTACCCCCTAAGATCTACGTGGTGTCTACCATTCCAAAAATAAACACCATAGATTTTTTTCGTGACTCCGCTGGGGATGGTTCCTCTCTCCATCTCTAGTAGACAATTGTTTTCTCCAAGCATCGATAGTGGACTTATAATTTTTATAAGCCCAAGACTATCTTTCCTTCAATTGACACTTAGCTTATTTCATTCTTATGTAAAGCTAGCCCACATCCTCTGGGTTTTAGGATCTCACTCCTTGTATGTCTTGAAACCCCTATTGTGTCTCCCAATAGGTGAAATATAAAATTAACTCATGAAAGGAGTGACAAAAATTTAGAACCTTCTTACCACTGGCTTGGTGAGGCAAGGTTCATCTTAATATTTAAGAAGATAAATTCATTTGCAAAATGACACTTTTCAAAAAGCACAAAAATCCATATAACAAAACCTCATGTAACAACTCCCATAATTGATACATGGAGGTTCTTTTCAAAATCAAAACATTTTAAAAGCTATTTTCAAAAAAGCACAATTTTGAAAATAGTCACCTTCATTCAACATACCCAAATTTTTTGAATGAATATTCTATTTTCAAATCATAGCATAAAATTGAAACTCTACTCAACATATTTCACATATGCTAGAGTTGAAGTTTCTCTCTTTTTAAAAGTAAGAAATTACATACTTGACATCAAAGCATATCATTGAAATCTATTTAACATACCTAAATTTGTTAAATAAATTTCCCTCTTTTAAAATCACAAACATATTTTGGAATCTTATCTGACATACCATGTTTGTCAAACAAAGAGTTTCCCTCTCTTTCCAAAAAAGAAAGAGAGCACATCATATACATTTGACTTCCACTTAACATACAAAAGTTGTTAAGTGAAATCTCATTTTCATGACACATTTGATTCCCACTTAATATACCAAAAATTGTTAAGTGAGGATCTCATTTTCTTATCACATTTGATTCCCACTTAACATACCAAAGTTGTTAAGTGAGAATCTCATTTTCATGACACACTTGATTCCCACTTAACATACCGAAGTTGTTAAGTGAGAATCTCATTTCCATGACACATTTGATTCCCACTTAACATACCAAAGTTGTTAAGTGACGATCTCATTTTTATGTCATATTTGATTCCCACCTAACATACCAAAGTTGTTGAGTGAGAATCTCATTTTCATGACACATTTGATTCTCACTTAACATACCAAAGTTGTTAAGTGAGGATCTTATTTTCATGTCACATTTGATTCCCACTTAGCATACCAAAGTTGTTAAGTGAGAATCTTATTTTCATGACACATTTGATCCCCACTTAACATACCAAAGTTGTTAAGTGAGGATCTCATTTTTATATCACATTTAACTCCCACTTAACATACCAAATTTGTTAAGTGAGAGTTCCATTTGCAAAATACAAACCATATCACATTTGACTTTCACTTAACATACCACATTTGTTAAGTGAAAGTCTCATTTTCAAAATACAAATCATATCACATTTGACTTTCACTTAACATACCACATTTATTAAGTGAGAATCTCATGTTCAAAATGTAAATCATAAACACATTTGACTCGCACTTAACATACCACATTTGTTAAGTGAGAGTCTCATTTTCAATCACATATCGAACACACTTGTCCTCTACTTAATATACCAAATTTGAAAAGTAAGAAGCCTCATTTTCAAATCAACATATCACACATATAATCAATTATCATAAGCAAAGACATTTCACAAAATTTTCAAACATGTAATCACAACCTCATCTTAGCATACCCAAATTTGCTAAGTAAGGGCTCTTTCACATCAAGATTTTCAAACAAGATACATAATACAAATATCTCCAAAGGTCTCTCCAAATATTTGTACCCCACCCAACCAACTTAAATTGGTTGAGTATGGGTTCTAAATCAAAACCATATGGCAAAGTCTCCCCTCCAAATATCAAATATCTCTCTAAATATCAAATAAACCCCACTTAACATACCTAAATTTGTTAAGTGTGGGTACGAATCTCTAAACTAAGTATAAAAATATGTGATTGAAGATAAACATCAAGGCAAGGGTCTAACTCAATCTTGTTTCAACAAATGTTGTGACTTCAGTATAGTTAGTCAGTCCAATCTCATGGCTCATAATAAGTTTATCTTTTCTTTCCCTTATGGTCTAGACTTAGCCTTGGATCAGACCAATCTCACCACAACTGATGCCGCAAACCTGATCTATTTTGGCCATGGCTTTGAGGGGGTTTGCATTACTTGTGAGGGGGCAGTCCTCACCACCATCTGTAGGGATGAGGTGGCGGGACAGACGCCACTCATCCTCTTGGATATCCCGTCTGACTCTGAGTTTCCTCCACTGAAGAGGAAGGCCGCAGTGGTTCCCACACCTCTTTCAGTGATAGTTTCAACACCTGCCAGTCTAGTTGTCCCTACCATAGCTCCAACAAAAGCTACCACCTCCTCGTTGGTCACCCTGAAGGGGAAGGCTATCTTAGCCTCTGAGATAGTCTCCTCCACTTTCGATGTACATACTAGTTATCACTTTTCCTTGTTCACTCGTACTTAGTGCTGCAATAAAAATTAAAAGATTAAGCGGGAGCACGAGCGAGTAGTCAGAGAGCTTGATGCTGCTTCCTATGTAGCTGAAAAGGGTTCTCTCCATGAGGCCTCTCCACTTCTAAGTAGTAACAAGTTCCACCCCCTCTCAAACTCAGATAGAGAGGAAGATTACCGGAGTATTGCTGCTTCTCCTCCACCACCAGCATACCATGAGACACCGGCTAGGGAGCACAGGAGGCCTTATGTAGGACTTAGGACTGTTCTACGCCAGGTCAGCAGAGCATATGAATGCTCAGAGTCTGGTACCTTATTTGACTTATGATCAGTGATCCCTAGGAGTGTTAGGGGTCAAATCCATGGAGAGAGAGAGAGAGAAAGAGCCATGGAGGCTTGAATATCTGCTCAAGAAGGTAGAAGAGAGTGACGAAGGTATGCCAGACTGTCGGCAGCCTCTATCCTGATGGATTTTCTTGATCATTGCCCAGTCAAGGCTAATCATTCAGATAGGATTGTTCTTCTCGCCACCCCAGATCCCAATTGAGCGCCTGTGTTTTTTGTCACACTGCTCCGCTCACCATCCACCATCACTCGTACAGTTTGCATCATCTACCACTCCCACCAAGGTTCAGAAGCTCCCATCCGGGGAGAGACCTTCCCCTTTGGTGATTCAGCTATGGCCTAAGGATCTTGCTCCATCCATTCCACTTGTTGAAGTAAGATCGAGCTCCCTTGCTCGACCCTCTCCCTCTGCTATGGTTAGGCAGGAGTGGCAACCCAATAGCATCATCATCGCACCACCACTACCACCACAGCATACATAGATAGAGAGGGGAGGAGACACATATACGATCCCCATGATAGTTGATCCTCCTGGTGAAGAAGCCATGATAGTAGGTAGTGTCCATTGTATTCAGGCAGAGGAGCATAGTCCTGTAGTTAGCAGTTAGCGGGTTTTCATCCCAACCCAACCATGCATAGTAGATCGATCACTGGATGATAATTAACCAACTAGTTTGTCGAGGAGAGACAGATTTTTGGGAGTGACTGCTCCGATCAGGATGAAGATAGGGTTAGCTTTGATCCTAATGAGGATGACATATTAGATGATATAGCTGAGGTCCACATGGTTGATACTCGAGCATCTTTACAGTGAGATCAGACTAGCCAGGAAGGTGCTGTGCTCAAGGAGGGTGACACTTCTCACCTGACTCAGCACCTCGTTCACTAGCTCAGATAGAGGAATGATCACATTGATTAGATGAGGAAGAAGATTGAGGAGTTGATGGAAGTAGTTGCGCATTGCAAAACTGAACCCCAGTCTCACAACCTTCTCATATGATAGTCGACCGCCTATAGTTGGTACATACCTTAGAGCATCCTAGGTGCACTCCCATAGAGGATGATGCTAGTAGTTTGCATTTGAAGGTTACAGATGGCACCTCCATGCATGAAAATGATATCAAGCACATGATAGAGCATTAGGTGAAGGAAGCGATGATGCCATCCCGGGGGAGCTCATCTATTCCAAAGGGTAGACCATACCTAGAGGAATTTGATGTAGTTCAATACCTTTTTGAACCCCGCATCAAAGATATTGCACATTTAGTCGGTTATTAACCGGTGTGATGCATTATTATTCAAACTTTTTATCAGTAGCTTAGTAGAGGTTGTATTTGATTAGTATGCCAAGTTGCCCAATGGCTCGGTAGGGACTTTTGCTGAGTTGGAGCACCTCTTCATCAAGAGGTTTGCTGGAGCTCATCAAAGAGTAATTGTAGGTAATCTTGTTATAGTGACACAAGCTCCCAATGAGTCCCTTGTTGATTATATTCTCAGGTGGTGCAACCTGAGTATGGAAATGAGCTAATCCAACAACATGCCATTAAGATTCTTCTCAAGAATATTTATGGCCCCGTCACCTTCGTTTAAGAGATTTTACAATAAGTAGCCTACAAGAAGAAGCTAAGTAGTTTCCTTTTCCTGACCAATCATCTCGACCCAAGCCACAGAAGGTTTTCAAGAAGAAGTCAGGGACAGTTGTGTCAGTGGACAAAGGGAAATAGCTAGCCAGAGTTCAATATGAGAGACCTCGAGCTCAGTAGGTTCCTTTGCCGCCTCCTCACGTGATCGTCATTACCCTCATCCATCACAAACCATTCCCATCAGACGTAGCCTTACTCAATATATTCTTACCCTCGCCAGCTATTACCCACCTACTCTTGTTGATAAATTGAATAAGCCATATTCATTCAAGAGGGAGGTAGTTAGGAAAATCTTTAAGAATCTCTTAAAGAAACCTGACTTTCAGTTACCAGAGCCCTGGAGGCTGGAAGAATTGGGCAAGAGTGATGATCCTAACTATTAACCTACCACAGCATGATTAGCCATGTCTTAGAGGATTGTATTACATTTAAGGACTAGCTTGTGCGTAGCTACAGGTTAGGCGTCGTGGTTATCCCCAAGGAATACTTATTGGAACAACCTTCTAGTTCTATTAGGGTAATTCTTGGGGAAACCTATGATCCTCTTAAGATGAAAGAAGGTTGGGATATTACCTTATCCTGAACCTCTAAGAAAGTAGTTTCTAAAATTAAGAAACTCTCTCTATAGGTGTCTGAAGCAGCTCAAACCTCTAACATCAAGGAAGGTTTACAAGTTGCCAAAGATAACTTGAATAAGGTGACAACCCAATAGCAACACCAGCAGCAGTCCACCTTACTTGCCTGGGATAGCCCAGTAGCACAACCACCGTCCGGTCTAGCACTCCATCCATAGTTGTAGCTACTACTTCTTCCATTAGCTCCTCTTCTGCCAGTAGTAGCATTGTATCAGTGGACAAGGGCATTAAATCCCTTACCCCGCTTACTTTATTGGATTTCTATCATGCACCTCTACCTAAAAAGAAATCAATGAATAATGCTTTCACTTACATCTTGTCCACTTCTGATACTCTAGAATTATTCCTCTCAAAAACTCTCCAAGTCTACAAAATAATAATGATAGCTCTAGTTATTCAGATCCACTCTCTTCTGATTTAGAGTCAGACTTTCCTTTTTTGAATCAATCGGGTTCACCTCTTGAGATTGACTTGGAATCAACTGATTTTGAGGATCTCATAGGAGAAGCTATAGGTATACCTGATGAGAAGGTAGAACTTTCTACAAGTTCATCATTCAAAGAAGTCACTAAAGTCAATCTACATAGTGTAAAAGTTCTACCTCCTAGGGTAGCACCTCTCGATAAGGGTAAACAAGTCATTGGTTCTAGTGAACAGATATCCCCTTCATAGGATGCTCCACCCATGGATATGCTTATGTAGGCAAGTCTTATGCTTTGTGCAAGATAGCTAGGCTATTATTTATTTATAAAGAGACTAAGTCCTTAAACTCACTCCCTAAAAAAGACTAGATCATGTAAAGGTATGCTTCAAATGACCTAAATCTAATATAATTCATATTTCATGTTATTTTCATTTTTAGACAATCATTTTGACTCAGGCTAATAGGATTCATATGCCTAATGCATGAGAAATGAGATTATTGGCCAAAATCAGCGAGAAGGGAAGTGGTGTGTTTCTACCATGGCTCTCACAGGTCAAGCCAAGCTTCTCTAGAAAAGGTGAAAGCCCTCCAATCAAGAGTGAAACAAGATGCATTTGTGCTTGATATTATAAAAGAAATGCTCACTCAGCTAAGGGGTTGCTAATTCTTTTATCTTGATTTTAAACCTAAGCTTTAGGTGAGGTTATGAGTTCTTTATTTTTAATTTTGAGTTGTTAAGTTTGGTAAAAGATTTATTTTTTGCTAAGAGCCTAATACACATCCAAGCCATACATAAAGTAAGGAAGAAACTAGGAAAAGATACCACTTAATGCAAAAGCTAAATAAATCATCAATCAATTTATAAAGCTAATCACAAAAAGAATAAGAGGTCGTTGTGGTCGGGTGCCACCGTACAAACCCGAAAATAAATTGGGTAGCCAAGCTCTACCCTTATACAAACTAGATTACAAATGAATTAAATTATAATTAAGCAAGGAATTCATCGTAATGGGGGTCTTCACTCTTCAATCTTCATTCTTCTTTTCTTCTTTCTTCTTTAGTTCTTTCTTTTGGATGGTTGGAAGGTAGATGCTCCAAGGCTTCACATGGTGTATAAGGAAAAGCCTTATGAACAATGCTCATACTAATCCTCATAACAATCATTCCAAAATCCTAATTGCAAAATTTACATGAAAAAGAAAGAATGGAAATCTAACTAATACTTGCAAAATAGAGATTAGCTAAAATAATCCACACAAATCCCAAGCATGTATATTGGACTTATCACCCCACACATGGGTGACTAAGTCTGTCTGGCCTAATGGATTATGCTTAGGAGTATAAGCACCTGCAAGTAAAAGCATTTTTATATTTTTATTTATGATAGTACCCCTTAAGCACAATCCCCTACAGAAAATAATGGTTATCTTAAGATTGCCCTACCAATCAATCTATGAGCATACACCCTAACATCCAGTCTAAAATATATAACACAAAATAAAAGTAAGCATCAAACCATGCACTTTCCTAACCTAAAGCTATAAGTGATGACTTAGTCTAATGTGCATGCTTTGGAGGTTTGTGTGGTATGCTTAGCTATGGCTTTAAGTTAGATTTTTCTAAGTGTGAAGCATGTTCAACTTAGAGGAGGGTTTCATTTAAGTTGTTTAATTATTTTGGGTTGATTTTATTTCATATTTTGATTAGGTTCAAATGAATCATACAATTAATTACTAAGTTATGAAGAGAGTGAAAGAGAAGAGAACTTCTCTTTCCTTCCCTAACCTAAGTAATTTCTAAAGTGGATTCATTTTTTTAGTTTTGTTTAGTGAATATTTTGATTAAGCCTTTTAATTAATCCTAAGTTTAGATTAACTCTAAACAAACCCATTCAAAAAGAAAGGCATTTTAAGATTAAATAAAATGAACCAAATCATAAAACATACATCACTTCATTTCTTTCCCAACATCTATAACACACATATGGATGAGTCCTAAGCATATCTATACATACAAATGAGAATGCTTAACACACTTTATGATGTATGCTAAATAATTTATTTTAAGGAAATTTTGAAGTTTAAGATGCATGATTTTCATTAAGTAGAAAAGGGATTTCTTATCCAATTTTTCACATGCACACATAAAAGTAAGAAAGGTCTAGTGAGTACAATGCCATTATTAACCAGAGGTGTAAGGTATAAAACCTACTTAGGGCTACTTAAAGCCTCACAACCTCAGGGTTGTCTAGAAATATATCACTTTCCTTAAATACAAACATGTGTACAAAAGAAATAAATGGAAAAGAAAAAATGCAAAAGTTTGTTTTAGTTGATTTGTTTTGTTTATTCATATTATATGTGCAAGCATAGGTTTCCTTCTTAAGTGATAGCATAAAAATGAATATGATATAGAATTAGGAAATTGTTAGGATCTTTTCAAATGAACCACACATCTTACCAAATCCTATTCAAAATTACACTAAAAGAGAAAGGAAGGAAAGCCTACACTAAGCACTTCTTTATATCCTACCCACATGCAAGCTTATAATTAAAATATAAGTAGCACACTTTTAGTTTTGAACATTTGATTTATATGTTTTGAAAATAATTTGAAATTAGTAGTGATAATAGCCACTCATATTTTTACTTTAGCCAACACATGCAAATTTGACATAAAGTAAACATTTTCATTTTAAATTTGAATTTTGACAAATATGGATGCATGAAATCACATGACACACATATTTAGCATGTTGGGAGAGAATTAAAGTAATGAAAGAATGTAAGCACATTCACTTTAATTAAATCCTAAAGGCAATGTTAAAAAATAAGAAAGCTTAAAGCAAATCAAAATTTGTTTAATGTGATTTTTATTTGAGTTTGAGTTTGATTTAATTTTGAAAATGTGAGTTGAGTTTGCTATTTCTAACTCATGCCCTCATGTGTTTGATATTTTTGTTTAATTTTTAGATGATTAGATTCATTTTAGATTTTAATTATGTTAAGGTATGAATTAAGCAAATTAATTAACCCTTAACTACACCATCTTAGCATAGTTAACCAAGTAATTATGAGCCAATGAGATGATATAAAACCTCACAAAGAATTTAAATTTGCAATGCACCTAGGAAGAAAAGGGCCTAATCCAATTTGGCTCATGATTAATAGTTAATTAAGCTAAGGGGTTTAACTAAAGTAATTTTAAAACACCCCTTCACACATGTGAATTGGGTTTTGATTTCCTTAATTGAACTTAGGCTATTCAACACCTAAGAATCTTCCTAAAGTAGATTAATTAAGTTCTGGAAGTTTTAGAATTTTTAGAAATTAATTAAGAGGATAATTAATGAATTAGCCCTTAATTAAGAGAGGATTAAGGAAAGAAAAGGGGGTTTAGGGAATAGCTTAGGGAAAATACCCCAAAATTATTTTCTAAGCCTTCTATTCACTGGATCTAACCTTAATCAACCCTAATAAGGAATTAAAATGCTAATCCAAACCTTAATTATCCTTAATTACATTAAGAGAATAATTAGAAAACACATTTGCAATTAACCTAATTTGGCCTTAAATAAATCCAAAGAAAATTTGCGGAGGTAGAGGTCATCCCCTAAAATATACCCAAGAAGTTTGGGATTAATCAGAGGTTTAATTAAGTGGTAATTAGCAAAATAAAATTTCCATTAAAATCCAAAATCAGAAAAAAAAAAAAAGGATATTTTAAAATCCATTGAAATCATTTTTAAAATATTCTAGGTTGAATTATCTTTCCATAGAATTTACCTCATATTTTTTTGAGTTTTATTGAGGGAGATATGAATTTTTGATGATTAGGGGATTAATTAAAGTTAATTAAATCCCTAACTAATCCTTTTAGCTCACAGCGTGACACGCGGTGGCGGCGGTCAGCGCGCTTTACATGTGTCGCACCATGAGCTACTCACTTAAGTGTCGCATTAGGGTGGTGATGCAGTGACGGGACTCACTTTGATCCCTACCGTTCGATCAAGGATCGAACGACTAGGGATCATCCCATGATTTCTAAAAGGATAAATGATTTCTAAAATGTGAGATTAATCTTGGCCGTCCATCCAAAATGCACGGATGGATGGCCAGGATTTCCCCAGTTCTTCCCTTAGGCTCAATAGAGACCATCCATGATCTTAGGGAAGATCTGAGCTCGATTGAGCTCAGATTGGAATGAGATTGTTCCCACGCCATCTAAAGCTAATGAGAAGCCTATCCAATGGTGGATTTCTCATGACATGATAATTTCTTTCACAAAAGACCAACACCTCCTAAGCTAAGTGGTTGAAAAATTTCATACCTCGTCAGAGGTGATCATCGGCACTCGAGCTTGATGAAGTAGCTTCGTATAGTGGAGACGAAGCCCTGTTAAAAGTTTGAAGCCTTGTGGTTTAGTTGATCTCCCTATGGACTAACACCACTTCACCTTGCTTGCGGCTTTGATTCAATTCCACCTCTCCTTGCTTTGGGAACTCGAATGAGAGCTTGGGTTCACTCGATTTGATCCTCTGAGGGAGTGTGCAATAGAAATTGGAATGGATTTGAGTATAGAGGAAGTTGAGGATTGAAGTAAGCTCCCCGATTTTTCAATGAAGAAAATTGAGAAATCTCCTTTTCAAATCCCTCTTAGAAAGCTTAGGATGGCTCTCTGAAGTTTCATAACACTCTCTAGGGCTCAATCAAATGTGGGAATCATGAATTCAAATTAAATTAGGGGCTGTCTATCTCCCCCTATGGAAATCGGACGACCGAGCCTTAGCTTACCGTTTTGATCTAATTGACCACATGGAAAGGTTTGTTTTGGCTATTTGATCTTTGTACATGGTTGGTTTATGATCTTGAGTGGATTGCTAACCTCCCATGTGCTTCAAATTGAGTGGAAGGAGGATTTTGAATTAGCCAATTTGACCCATGGGGTCGATTTTGGCCTAAGGTCTATTTGGGCTAACCCAAATCCATTGGGTTGGGTGCACCACTCTCTGTTAGGTTCACTTGACCTATTAAGAAGGTATCAAGTTGATATGAAGAGGGTTTGACCAAATTACCCATAGATTAGACAAAAATTTGTTCTATGGCCTAGGGGTAAAATGGTCATTTTGCTGATTTTTCAATTTGAATATGTTGGTTATGTGGAGAAAATAGGTTTGGCCAAGTTTCATTGGATTTGGAATCCATTTGGTGAGGTTTGCCTCATGTTGAGCCATTTAGGTCAAAATGGGTCAACTTGGGTCAAGTTGACCCATTTGAAATGTTTTGGTGGCTTTAGTTTGATTCAATTTGGTTTAGTTTTGAATTTGTCTCATTTGACTTCATTTAGGTCAAATGGGTCAAGTTGACCCATTTGACCCATTTGGTCAAGGGTAGGTTTAGATTTGGTTAGTCATATGGAGTGGATTAGTATCTTTGTTTCCAATCAATTTTGGTTAAGTTTAAATTTGGCTCAACATGACCCCTTTAGGTCAAGTTGGGTTCAAGATCAATTGGGTTAGGTTAGGTTTAGTCTGCCAGTTGAGGCTTTGGTTAAGTTCAACAAGTGATTTGGAATGAACTTGATCCTTTGATTTCAATCAATTTGGCTTAGATCAAGTTTTGACCCATTTTGACTTTTTAGGTCAAGTTGGGTCAAGTTGGGTCAAGTGGCCAATTAAAGTTAGGCTCAAAACAGTTCAAACATGGGTCATGAATAAACTTAGATCAGTGGTTTCAAAAAATTTGGCATATGGTGGGTTTTGGCTATTTTGGTTATGTTGACTTGGTCAACCCTTAGGTTTGACTTGGTTGACCCAATTTGATTGATTGATCATCCCATAATGATTGTTGATCATCATGAGAGGCAAAGATGAGTTTAATTCAATCCAATTTGGTTAGGATTAGAATTTGGCTCATAAGGGGTACTTTAGATCACTTTGAGTCAAGTGAGCCTAAGTGGGTCAAATGGCTTGGTCAAAGCTTGATTTTAGTTTGATTGAACTTGTATATGGACTTATGATTGAAATATAAATCCATTTGCAAGTGGTTTGAAGTCAAATGGGTTTTGATTCATTTGACAATTTCATATTCAAAGGAAGAAAATGAAAGGATTTGGGTTTTGCTTTTTGAGTTGATTTTTGATTTGGTGATTGAAGTTTGTATTTATATTTGAATTCATGTTTGTAGGGTTGATTGAATCATGAAGCAAAATCAAGAGTTTGGCTTGATTTGAAGTTGATTTGGCTAAGTTCAGGATTTTGACTTGAAAGGCTTAGGTTGGATTTTGAGTAGATTTGAGTTTGATTTTTGGAATTGGTTTTGATTGTTTGAATTTACATTTTATTTATATATGTGAATATAAATGAGAATATAAATGGGTCATAAGAAAATTTCAAGGATTTGATCATGATTTAGGCTAAGTCCATTAAAAGGGAATTTAAAGGACTTAGGAAATTTTTGGAGTTTGGAGCTTAAATTTTTTGATTTGGTTTGATTGATTTGAATTTATATTTCATTTATATATGTGAATATAAATGAGAATATAAATTAGTTATGAGAAAATCCCATGAGTTTGAATTGATTTGATTGGATTTAGGCTAAGTCCATTAAAAGGGAATTTAAAGGACTTAGGAAAATTTTAGAGTTTGAAGTTTGAATTGTTGGATTTGGTTTGGATTGTTTGAATTTTTATTTCATTTATATATATGCATATAAATGAGAATATAAATGAGTTATGAGAAAATCCCATGAGTTTGAATTGATTTTAGCTAAGTTCATGAAGGAAAACTTAAAGGACTTAGGAAAATTTGGAATTTTTGAATTTGGTTTGATTGATTTGAATTTATATTTCATTTATAAATGTGAATATAAATGAGAATATAAATGGACTATGAGAATATCTCAAGGATTTGATATGGTTTTATCATTATTTTGGCTAAGTCCTTAAGGGAAGATTAAGGACTTAAGAAAGATTTGGACTTAGAAATTTCATTCATGGGTTTCAATCATGGATTTTGATCATGGATTTCAATCATGAATTTCAATCATGTATTTCAGTCACGTGGCATTGATTTGAATGTGGAGAAAATTAAATAAGATTTATTTAGAGTTTGACTTGAAGGAAGGAAGGTGAGGAGTGGTTCAAGCTAAGGGTAGGAAAATTTTTCTAACACCCCTAAGGCATGATCTATTCTTATGGCTAACCCTTCTAAGTCTCTAGGGATAGTTTGAGTGTCCACCTAATCACTATATGTGTCTTAAGACTAAGTATCCCTTAAAGTTTAAGAGGAGTCCTATGTCTAAGATGGAGGGGTTGAGAGCTCATTCTAAAAATGAGGTCAACAATCATCCTACCATTCAGTCTATACACATGCACCCTAACGTCTAGTCTAAAATATTACATCAAAAAACAAAAGCAAACATCAAACCATGCACCGTCCTAACCTAAAGCTAGAAGTAGTGACTTAGCCTAATGTGTGTGCTTTAAAAGTTTGTGTGGCATGCTTAGTTATGGTTTTAAGTTAGAGTTTTTTAAGTATGAAGGATGTTCAACTTAGAGAAGGGTTTCATTTAAGTGGTTTAATTATTTTGGGTTAATTTTATTTTTTGTGTTTTGATTAGGTTCAAGTGAATCTTATAATTAATTACTAAGCTGTAAAGAGAGAGAAAAAGAAGAGAATTTCTCTTTCCTTCCCAAACCTAAGTAATTTCTAAACTGTATTTTTGTAATTCATAAAAAGAAGAGAACTTCTCTTTCCTTCCCTAACATAAGTAATTAAGGGTTTTCTTGAAAAGACTCCTTTGGCTTCCTCACACTCAATCGAAAATGGGGAACTGAAGATTCAAATGAATTAGAGGGAGTATATCTCCCCCTTTGGCAATCGAATGACCGAGAAGGGAGGAGTCATTTTAATCCAATTGAGCTTAGGCAGTGGGTTTGTTAGGCTGTTTAGGCTGTCCATGAGTTCATTTTAGGCTAGGGAGTGGATTAGTGGAGTGGTCATGTGCTCAAAACAAGTGGGAAGAGGTTTTCTATGTGGCCATTTCAATCCATGTGCTCGGTTTGGCCATGGGGTGGAGTTGGGCTGACCCAAACCCATTGGGTTGGGTGCACTACCCTCCCTAGGGTTCACTTGATCTACTAGGAGAGTATCAAGTAGGTGTGAAGAGGAATTGACCAAATTTCCAATGGTTTTGATCAAAATTTACCCTATGGCCTAGGGGTAAAATGGTCATTTGGATGATTATTGAATTTGGATATGTTTGGTATGTTGAGAAAATAGGTTTAGCCAAGTTTTATTGGATTTGTTGTTCATTTGGTATGGTTTGGCTCATGTTGACCCATTTAGGTCAAAATGGGTCAACTTGTGTCAAGTTAACCAATTGGTCAAATTGGGTCAAACCAAGGGTTGGGTCAAGTTCATATGACCATTTGAAATGTTTTGGTGCCTTTGGTTTGATTCAATTTGGTTTAGGTTTGGATTTGGTTCATATGACTTCATTTAGGTCAAATGGGTCATGTTGACCAATTTGACCCATTTGACCTATTTGAGCTAGGTCATGGGTAGGTTTAGGCTTGGTTAGTCATATGAAGTGGATTGGTATCTTTGTTTCTAATCAATTTTGGTTAAGTTTGAATTTGGCTCAAAATGACCCTTTAGGTCAAGTTGGGTTCAATGTCAATTGGGCTAGGTTATGTCTAGTTGGCCAATTGAGGCATTGGTCAAGTTCAACAAGTGTTTTGGAATGAACTTGACCCATTGATTTCAATCAATTTGGCTTAGATCAAGTTTTGACACATTTTGACTTTGTAGGTCAAGTTGGGTCAACTTGGGTCAAGTGGCCAATTGGGCTAGGTTAGACTCAAATGTTGACTTGGTCAAGTTCAAACATTGATCATGAATGAGTCTTGATCAATGGTTTCAATTAATTTGGCCTATGGTGGGTTTTGGCTATGTTGGGTTTCATTTTAGCTAATTGTTGACTTGGTCAACCCTTAAGTTTGACTTGGTTTGACCTAATTTGATTGATCGATCATCCCATGATGATTGTTGATGTTGATGAGAGGCATAGATGGGCTTAGTTCAATCAAATTTGTTTAGGATTAGAATTTGGCTCATAAAGGGTACTTTAGATCACTTTGGGTCAAGTGAGCCTAAGTGGGTCAAATGGCTTGGTCAAAGCTTGATTTGAGTTTGATTGAACTAGTATATGGACTTATGATTGAAATATAAATCCATTTGCAAGTGGTTTGAAGTCAAATGGGTTTTTATTCATTTGACAATTTCATATTCAAAGGAAGAACATGAATGGATTTGGGGTATGATTTTTGAATTGAGTTTTGATTTAGTGATTGAAGTTTGTATTTATATTTGGATTCATGACTGAAGGATCGATTGAATCATGAAGGAAAATCAAGAGTTTGGCTTGATTTGAAATTGATTTGGCTAAGTTCAAGATTTTGAATTGAAAGGCTTAGGCTAGATTTTGAGTAGATTTGAGTTTGAATTTTTGGAATTGGTTTTGGTTGTTTGAATTTATACTTCATTTGTATATGTGAACATAAATGAAAATATAAATGGGTTATGAGAAAATTTCAAGGATTTGAAGTGATTTGAACATTATATAAGCTAAGTCCTTAAAAGGGAAATTAAGGATTTAGGAAAGATTTTGGAATTTGGAATTTGAATTTGGAATTTTATTTGATTGATTTGAATTTATATTTCATTTATATATGTGAATATAAATGAGAATATTAATGAGTTATGAGAAAATTTCATGAGTTTGAATTGATTTGAATATGATTTAGGCTAAGTCCTTAAGAGGGAATTAAGGACTTAGGAAAGATTTTGGAATTTGGAATTTGAATTTGGAATTTGATTTGATTGATTTGAATTTATATTTCATTTATATATATGAATATAAATGAGAATATAAATGAGTTGTTAGAAAATTTCATGAATTTGAGTTGATTTGAAGATGATTTAAGCTAAGTCCTTAAGAGGGGATTAAAGACTTAGGAAATATTTCAAACTTGAAATTTCAATCATGGGTTTCAATCATGGATTTCAATCATATGAATTGATGTGAGTTTGGAGAAAGTAAAATAAGATTGATTTGGAGTTTGAGAAAATCAATTAGGGTTGATTTGGAATTTGACTTAAAGGAAGGAAGGTGAGGAATGGTTCAAGCTAAGGGTAGACAAATTTTTCTAAGACCCCTAAGGCATGACCTATTCCTATGGCTAATGCTTTTAAGTCCCTAGGGCTAGGTTGATTATCCACCTAATCACTAGATCTGTCTTAAGACTAAGGATCACTTAAAGTCTAAGAGAAGTCCTATGTCTAAGATGGAGGGGTTGAGGGCTCATTCTAAAAAAAATAAGGTCAACTACGGTGTGTGGTGTGATTGACAGAACATCACATATTGGTGTTGATCGAAAAGCAATACGTAAACACCAAAGATCACAAGCACTAACAGAAACAATCTACCCCTAACCCAAGGTATAGAAAGAATCCAGAGCTTAGTGCAATGTGGCTCTACCTATGCCCAAAACATAAGAGAGAAGGAGGAATCCACTAAAGAAAATATTACGTGAACCTTCCACTAGGGAAACACATTCAAGTCATCCACAAGGGGATGAGATGTTTGATTTGATTCGAGAAAAAGATTTGTTTGAATTTCATTAAGGAAGAGGGTTGAATTTATTTTAATTTGTGTTTGTTTTGACTCAACGAGGGATAGAAAAGTGAACTCTCCACTAGGGAGGCAAGTTCAAGTCATCCACAAGGGAGGGGTTGTAAAATCCATTGAAGGATTGGAATTCTAGATCTTCTGGGGGACTAGAAAGATTTGCTTCTCATTGAGGAGAAGCAAAAAGATTTTATTTAGATTAATTAATTTTTTTATTTCTTTGTTTCATTGGATTTGTTTGTTTTAGAATTTTAGATTTTGGATTTTATGATGGACCTTGTTGGTTTTCGATGGATCACAGTGAGTAGGAGGGCTAGTCCTAACTCAGATTTACCAATCCAAAGGGGTAGTCTACTAAACACATAGCAGGACTAGCCAACAAGAGGGATGCCTTTCGGTATGCAGCAGCTGTGCTAGGAAGAAAGCATAATAGACTTACATCCTCCAAAGTAGGGAATGGTTGCTAGGGTGATCCATTGGCAAGGCAACAGAGTGAACCCAACCTAAGGTTGATAATTGAGTGAATGCCTCTGGGGGACTTAAAATCAACTCAAAGATAGTCAAAGATAAATTTCATTTTTAGATTTATTTTGATTATGCTGGATCCCATTGGTTTATGATGAACTGCCCTGAGTAAAGGCCATGGAGGTCTAGACCTAACTTAGAATTACCAATCCAAAGGGAGTAGTCTACCAACCACGAGGTAAGACTATCCAACCAAAGGGGTACCTTTCAGTTTGCGATGGTCAAGTCTTAAGAAGAAAGCTCGGGGACTCACATCTTCTAGAAATAAGAAACCACTGGGGTGATCGATTGCTTTGGGCAACAAATCAGACCCGACCTAAGGCTGATTATTGAGTGAATGCTGCTGGGAACTTAAATTAACTCAAGGATAGCCAAAGATTAATTTTATTTTAAATTAATTTTGATGGATTCTGTTGGTTTATGATGGATCAAACTGAGAAGGAGCTTATATCGGCCTAGGCCTATCTCATATTTACTGAACCAAAGGGAGTAGTTTCCCGACTGATGAGGGAACTATCAGACCAAAGGAGTGCGTTTCAATTTGCAATGACTAATTTAAGGGAAGAAAACTTAGGGATTCACATCTTCCACTACAAAAGACCACTGGGATGATCGGTTGCTTTGGGCAACAAATCAACTGACCTGGGTCGCCATCGTGACATGCTGAGAAAGAATGCATCATAGTCTTTCATATTCCAAAGCAGAATGACTCTCGGGGCAACCTGCTTGTGGAAAAATAGATTGACCTTGACCTAAGGGTGACTACAAACTGAGTAACGATCCGGGGATTTATCTCAACTCAGGTAGTCAGACAATTCCTATAGAGAGTTCTACTGATACTGCCCTAAAGATAGGATGCTTGCTTGGGAAAAGAGGCCCTTTCGGGGCTTGAATTCCTAATCCACAAGCGAATATTTTGTATTTGTTTAGTTTATTTTAATTTGGACCCTGTTAGTTTGTGATGGATCAAATTGAGAGGGAGCTTATATCAGTTTAGACCTATCTCCATTTATTTGAACTAAGGGAGAATGCAGATATCTTAAACAAATTATCCAACCAAGGCTACTAGAAAGGGGACAATCCAAAAGTAACTCGGGTAGTGTCTAAATGGAGTCACAAATGATGTAATCCAAATAGAATGCCCATAGGGGATGGGGCCACTAAAGGGCTTAATCCAACACCCTGGAGATGATAACATGGATAGTCATATATACAATAGGTATTCGGTGTCCAACTCAAGGAAAAAGTATGGGAAATCACATTTGCCAAGAGTGGTGTACTCATCAGGTGAGTCCCTATCAGCATAGGGAACATCAACCAACCTAAGGTGCTTGTTGGTTTGCAACAATCAACCTAGGAAGAAAGCTTAGGGACTCATATCCTCCTATAATGAAACTGATTGTCAGGATAGTCTGTCTTCAGCTCGATAGGTGTCATCCGACCTAGGGAGACTACTGAGTGAATTCCACTAGGAGACTTATATCGACTCAAATGTAGTTAAGAGGAAAGGAGCCTCTGGGGGACTTACCCTAAACCACAAATATACTCAACCTAGTTAGTGCATGATGGCTAGTTCAAGAAGAAAGCTCGCGGACTCACATCTTCTTAAACAAAGTCAACATGAGGTAGCTTACTGGCTGCACAATGAAGTCTACCATACTAACAAGGTGCTCATTGGTTTGTAATGATTAAGTTAGGAAGAAAGTGTGGGGACTCACATCCTCCAACAAGTGACCATTGGGGTGACATACTAGCAAAGTAGCATGTAGTCTCGACCTAAAGAAACTAAAGAGTGAGTGCCATAGGGGCTTGCTCCCACATTAAAGTAGCCTGAGACAAAAGATTTGTGTTTACTTTTGTGCATGTGTTAAATGGAATATGACGCCTTTGGGGGACTCTTACACCTATCCTAAACATACTGGTGAGTTTGATGGAATGGTGTCATAGAGGGCAAATTGGAATTCCCACTAAGAAAGGATGTCGCTCGAGTTCTCTTACACCTAACTTAGTTATGCTAATTGAAATAGGATGCCTCTTGGGTTCTCTCACATCTATTGTACTAGCACCGGGAGGTTATGTTTGTGATGTGAAAGAGGGATAGGATGCTGCTAGGGGACTCTTACACATACCCTAAACACATTATGGTGGATTCACAAGAAAAACAAAAAATGCTTCGAAAGAAGTGAGGATTTTGATGAAATGGAATCAGATTTTTGTTCTTTAATAGAATTATTTTTAAACATGATTTATTTCATGGGTAATATTTCCTTAGGTAGAGCCCATTAATTGGAAGCATAGGGTGTTCCACTTTACAATCGATGAGCTGATATGATCCTCCTTGGTAGGCCTTCTCTATAGCATAGGGGCCTTCCCAAGTGGGTTCAAACTTACCTCCCATCTTTCTATGGGCAACAAATGGTCTCCTTAGGACTAACACAAGTTCTCCTACTTGGAAAGGCCTAGGGAGGATCAGCCTATTATGAGCTTGAATCATTTTGGCCTTGTATAACTTGAGGTTTTGGCACCCCAGTAGGTGACTCTCCTCCAAACCTTCAAGCTCTTCTAATTTCAACTTTGCATTCTACTCTGAAGTGAACTTGCTACCCAATACTATCCTTAGTGATGGGAGTTAAACTTCTAAAGGTAGAACAGATTCAGACCCATACATTAAGGAAAATAGAGTAGATTGAGTTGGAGTTCGGTATGTGGTGTGGTAGGCCCACAAGGCTTCGAACAACTGCTCGTGCCACTATCATTTATTGTCATCAAGAATTTTCTTCAATACATGGATGAGAGTTTTATTGAAGGCTTACGCTTAGCCATTTTCTCAAGGGTAGTAGATAGTAGAGTATCTCTAATCTATACAGTGTCTTCTGGTAAAACTATTGATCTTTATGCTTTTGAATGCAGTACCATTATCAGATATAATTCATCAAGGCACTCGAACCTATATACGATATGGTTCACGAAAAATTAAAGCACATCTTTGCGTGACCTCTCGAGTGGGATTGCCTCCCACTTGGAAAAGTAGTGGTGGCTAAGATGAACGGTGACCCTTGGAAGAAGGAGGATCAATCGGACCCATAATGTCGGTACCCCAACACTCAAATGGCCATGATGCTAATATAGGGTGTAGAATATTAGGTGGTTGGTGGAGGATCACACTGTGTACCTGACCCTAATGGCATCTCCTAGCTACATCCATGCAGTCTATAATCATTGGTGGCTAGTAGTATCCAAGTCGCTTAATCTTCATCTTCATCTTCGGACCAGACTGATGTGCTTTGCATAGACCTAAATGTACCTCAGTTATAATACCATGGGCTTCGTGTTTGTCTAACCAGCATAACCACATTTGGTCAAAGGACTGGTGGTACAAGGTGCCATCAACAAGAGTGTAAGAAAGAGCTCTATGTTTCACCTGATGGGCTTATGACTTTTCTTGAGGTAGTTTTCGGTGTTCAAATAGTCTATGAATGGTTGCCTCTAATCCAGCTCCTCATCCTTTTTTGCAATGGCAACCTCCCCTTCAAGAGAAAGTCTCTCGATGAGTTCAACATCAATAAGGGATATGACTTATTTATTTTGGACCCTTATTGAAATGGACTCATCTTCCGGACATGCTAATTCTTTGGCAAGTTTGGCCAAAGCATCTACTTTCTGCGTTCTCTCGGGGAACCTTGTAGATGGTGACTTGAATTTGGGCCAACTTCATGGTATACTCATGGTAATGATGAAGCTTGGGTTTGAGAACCTTGTAGGACCCAACAATCGATTGATGACTAGGATCCCAAAGATGTTGATGCTCTTGACACTGATTGTGATGACTAACTCAAGACTAGCAATCAAAGCTTCATACTCAGCTTCATTGTTGGTGCAGAGGTTGGATAGATTGTATGAGAATCTCATCACATCATGATCTGGAGTTAGAAGAACTATTCCTACCCTGCCTTTCACGGGAGTAGATCATGGTGCTTCCCTTTGTGAAAAGACACCATCAAAATACATCTCCCATCGATGGTTGTCAGCCTCCCCTAAATCCATGATTTGTTCAACTGGGAAATCATCACTAAGCAAAGAATCAGCAGGAAGTGGGTGTGCTGCTAAAAAATCTGCTAGTATCTGCCCTTTTACCGCATAGAGGGGTACGAATGTAATATCAAACTGTGAAAGTATCATGGACCAGCATGCCAAACATCTGGATAGCATTGGCCGTGTCATGAGATACTACAGTGGATTTGTTCTGGAGATCAAGTTCACCTTATGAGAAAGCATATAACACCGTTGCTTCTGGGAAGCAAAGATCAAAGCTAGGCAATGTTTCTGATTAGGTGGGTAGTTCACTTCAGAATGATGGTGAGGTAGTAGAGCACTTTCCTTCCCTTCATCATTGGCTTGGGCCAATAGAGCAGAGAGTCATCCAATAGTAGTAAAGGATGAGTGGCTGGGATAGGTACTAGAACTGGCGGCTTCACCAAATACTTGATGTCTTCAAGGAATCTTGACACTTATCATCCCACTTGAACTTAGCGTTCTTTTTGACAAGTGCTAAAAATGGCATTCATCTCTCTGGTAGGTTGGAGATAAAGCGTCTCAGATATGCAAACCATCCTTAAAATAATCTGAGTTGAGTTAAGCTTTTAGGAGGTGGCATTTCTAAGATAGCTTTGATCTTTTCAAGATCTATCTCTATTCCCCAATGTTGAACAACAAACCCATGGAATTTTCCTGAAGCTACTCGAATGCACTTGAGGATTCATTTTGAGGTTATATATCTTAACATTCAAAACTACTCTCAAGTCAAAGAGATGGTCTTCCTTTTCTGCTCTTGACTACTAGATCATCAACATAGCACTCAACGATGATGGATGAGTTCATTGAAGATGAGTCATGGCGTTGGTATGTAGCATTAACATTTTAAGGCCAAAGGCATGACCTTATAACAAGATTCGGGGTTCAAAAGTGGTGTTTCTTTCATCGAGAGACATCTTGATTTGGTTGTAGCGATGACCCATCCATGAAAGAAAACCATGAGATGAGGCATGTCCACCATTAATTTTGGTATAGGAAGAAACTCATCCTTAGGACATGCCTGTTTAAGTCCCAAATGATGCATATACAAATTTGGTCATTCTTCTTCTTAAGCGGGATGACCGGCAAGGGGTATTTTTCTTCTCTGATGAAACCAACATCGATCAGTTTCTTGACTTTAGAAATGACCTGTTGTTCAATTTCTAATCGCATGCATCTAGGAGCTTGCTTGATAGGGGTAGCGTTAGGATCTATTGCTAGCTTATGGTGCCATGTTAGGAGATAATCAGCATCTCTTCATAACTCCATGCAGTCTTTAAACTCAATCAATAGCCTAACTAAGTCATTGGTTTCTTCTTCATTCGCAATGAATGTATGTTGGGCGTGGATTTTCTTCTATCCTGAGGTTGATTTCTTTAAGCTTGTCTATTGTTGAATAAATCTCCTCTTCAAATTTTGAGGTGCATCCTTGATTTGAGATCATGGATCATCTTTCTAAACACACATCCTCATAAGAGTTGGTGTTGTGAAAAGAACCTATCAGACTCTAAATGATTGGTAACAACCAAGTAGTAATTGTCATCATCGATCGAACCCACTATATAGAATCCTAATAGTGCTCTTGATTGTGCTTCTCTGCCTATATTATTTCATAGCTTCTCAAAATACTCTAACCTGTGCCTGGATCATATATGAGGAGCCAAACCTTTCTGTATAAGATTATGAACACAAGGAGAGTAAAATTCAAGTGATAATTCCATTAATTCTTTAAATGTTTTCTCCTCAAGTTCTACATCAAGTTTAGGACTTGAGGATGATGATCCAAAAAAGATTCTCTTCAGCTTCGCATTCATGGAAGACTTAGGGGCTTCCTTAACTACTAAACATTTAGCTTTTTAAGATGAAAGTGAGGTTATAGCTAAGTTCCCAATTGCTTCCTAATAATCTCACACAAACTTAATTTGAATACTTTGCTTTTGCGGAGGCTGGTCTTCATCATTGCCGGATCAAAAGTCACCTCCAATGGAACCCACCAGGGTTGGGCGGTATGCTAATCACATTAGACTCATCCTTCGAGCTGGATTCCAAGTCTATGTGAATAGTAGGGGTACTCCTATGAACTGGAACATAACCTCTATTGGCTAATGATCAACTAGGGGGTCTTCCACCTCTAGAACTACCTCTATTTCTGCCTCTACCTTTGCTTGGTGGAGGTTGAGTCATTCTACCCATACGTCCATATGATGGAATGGATTGTGGGTGGAATGTGATATGCGGCTCTATTTTTTTCAATTCTTTCTTGTTCAATTCTTTCTTGTCACTTTTTAATTTTCTTTTCTTTTCTTTTCTCTTTTCTTTTCTTCATTTTCTTTTTTTTTCATTTGAATTTTTATCCAAGTTTACAAGAAAGGGTGTTTTGAGGAAGATAGTAGGTTGCATCTTCATAAATCTCAACCTATCTAATTAAAAATGGCTTTTTTATCATCGTTGACATGGTATTCGATCCCATCCTTTTTGAACTTGATGCACTGATGGAGGGAATATGGAATGATCTTATTTTTATGTATCCAAGGCCTCAAGCAAAGTAGTGAATGAAGTATTTGAATTAATGATGTAAACTTGGCTTATCTTTGTCACCTATCTCCAAGGTAACACTTTGGAACCTAAAACCCTCTCGCCTTGTTCATTGAATCCTCTCAACATCATTCGATCTCCTCGGAGTGTGGAGATGTCGATCCTCAAATAGGTGAGATTCTTTAGACTCATAATGTTCACCGATGCACCTATATCGATGAGAACTCTAGCCAGTCTAAATCTGCCCATGTCAACTGTGATGTAGAGGGGACGGTTGTGCTCCAAGTCCCCTAGAAGAAGGTCTTCATCTATGAAGGTGATCCCTTGAGCTTCTTTTGCATAATGTGCCTCACCTAGCGGTCAATGAGCTAAGCATATTTCAGGATCAAGGAGAGCCTTGATTATCATCTCTTTGGATAAGACAAGGGCATTGTATATGCTTAGCTTAGATGGAAACTTTCTTAGATGAGAGAGGACATTGTAGTCCACCTTGGGCTGATCCTCCACAAGCATATCCAAGGTGGAGCATCCTGTGGAGGGGCTTCTCGATCCTCCCGCTTGACTTATTTCCTCTATCTTGAGGTGCTGCCTAGGAGGTAGAACCTTGCCACTATGGAGGTTGACTTGGTGATCTCTTGTGGCGGTAATGGAAGGTTCTCACCACAGAGGCTCACCTGCTTCTCCTATGGGACCCTCGAATGGATGATTCCAAGTCTATCTCAAGAGGTGCATAGTATTAGTAGAAAGTCCAATTCAAATAAGAAAGAGGATTATAATAATTGACTTGAAGAGTTATCATTAGAATAGAAAGACAACCCATCAAAGTGACATAGATGTAATTCAAACTAGCTTTATTCTTCAATTTCTTAGATTTGATAGGAGGTACAAAGTAGAAATCAAGTAAAGTAGGAGGGGTAAGGGATTTGATGCCCTTATCCACATACAAGAGTTCTTAGTAGAAGAAGAAGAGCTATGAGTAGGAAGTCGATGTGGTAGTAATGGTAGACTTTGGACTCGATCGATGGTTGCATTACTACATCTCGGTACGCATGCTTCTTTCTATATTGAGCTCCCCTTTTAGTTGGCACTAACTTGGAAACCTTCCTTGATGTTGGAGGTTTGAGATGGCTCAGAACCTGAGGAAAGTTTCTTGATCTTGAATGATCTAAAGAAAGTAACCATAATAGAGGTTGAATATCAACATGCCTAGCATTGGTGATCACAATGAAGTATTGGTGCTAATGGTTCAGTGGCGAGGTTGTCAGTCTCTCAGGATCTTTGTTGCTTCCCTTATTCTTGTTGTCATTATTCCGACTTCTTCATGAATTATGTGCTTCTTCTTGCAAGTGATCTTAAAGGCAAGGCTTTTGGCCTTTCCTTGTGGAATAACTTCCTTGTTGATTAACTTTTCAAATGTTTTTGATGGTAAAGCCCCTTAAGAATGAAGGCAACGAGGCCATGGATATTCTTTAAGAATCAATGACATGTTGTTTGAACAATTGTGGTTTTGCATTTTATACTCGGGTTATGCCATCAAATATAGTCAACAAGGGACTTCGCCTGGTTTTATGCTTCAGCAGATGCTTGATAACCCTTTCTTGAGAGCTCCAACAAACCTCTTGATGAAGAGTTGCTCCCTCACAAATATCTTTACTAAATTATTAGGAAGTTCAGCCACATACTATCCTAGCTCTTGACAAAGAGCATAAAAGTAACATCCATAGGCGTTCAACAACTAGCCATGTGCAATATGCTACTCGGGTTCCACTTTGTTATTAAAACTCTTGAAGGTGGCACAAAATCTTGGGATATTGGATTGTATCAAATTTCTCAGGTAGGGTCTACCCTTTAGAACGATGATCCTCCACAGGGCAATGCTTCCTTCACTCTCAACCATGGATTTTATATCTTTTTTTCTTGTATGGAGGACTTTCCATTACCTATACATGAGTGCTACCTTGCTTGATAGAGGTAAGTCTTGGTAGGTCCAAGACATGCACTAACTCGTCGATATTGTGGTAGGATAGCTAGCTTATTTTTTGAATGAAACTAATTGAAAAGCCCTCAAGTTGCTTTTTATCCTATCTATCTTTTCATCTTCTATTTTAATTATGCTAGGAGGTGTTGATCGAATGGGCGTGTCTTCTCTTTCATCATCACCTTCCATAGCTCTTTGCTCTGGAGGATCCTCGTATCTACCATAAACCTCGAGTCTCCCAACAAATCATCTTCATTGGGATCAAAACTCTTCTTCATCAATCATATCCTAAGATTTCCTTCTTTTCCATGAGATAATGTGCTACTATCTCATCTAAAGAATGATCAATAGCACAAATATCTTTGGTTGGCAGGTGTTCACTATCATGTCTTGAGAGGCACGGACCTCCCTACTGGGAGAATCAATCCTATGAGGACTATACTCACTAGAAGAGACACACTCTTGGCCACTTGTGAAGGTGTGACACTCTAGGAGGCTCTACAAGCATTGGTGTAGCATCATCCTCTACACTACGCCATCATCTCCATGTCTGTGTGGTGTTGGTGAAGGGATGACTATGCTTGAGTTGCCATTTCTTCGCACTACGGGTAGAAGGTCAGCGGGAGAGCTCGCCTGCCACATAATGCGGTGTAGATGGAAGTAGGATCCCTGGCCATCGGATCACCAATGGGGTCTTCTCCAGATATGGCCTTCATGGCCTTTGGAATGGAGATCTGTGAACATGAAGCAGCGGTGGATGGGGGTAGAGTGGTGTGGTGGAGACACCGACTCTCATGAGAGAGCTATCTTATGATGAGTGGTCCCATAAGCAGATGCTATATGTATGTCAATGCGGTAGTGCAAAGATGGAAAATTGTGTAGAAGGCGATGGCTAAACCTCATCTCTCCTACAGTGATATGATGTATGGCCTCTCCCTCTCTGTCAAGATGTTTCCCCATGCAGGGATGATAGATCTCAAATCAAATTGAGCTTGACTTCAGAATCGTAAGCTCCACCCACTGGCGTTGAGGCTGAGGCGGCATATGACCTCTACCTTGGTGGCTGGGGCGTGAAATCCTTTGGAGGTGATGGATCCTAGCATCCTCTTATCACGAGAGAGGATGGATGGTTATTGTAGTGTGAAGTAAAACAGGGAACTCCTCATACCATGCCTCCATCTCCTAGCAATCGGTATGATATGGTAATCATGAAATTTTGTTCCTTCACTGTTGGTAGGATGAGTGGGGTAAGAGCTAGACCCATACTCAAAAGTGAGGCAATCCACAGGATCGGGGAGCCTTACCCAGGGGTGCGATGAGGGTAGCCCTCACTAGGCGACATGAAACCACAGGGGGTACGGCACGATGTTGATACTATCCTTCAAGCATGGACTACCTTTCCTCTTTAATGAGGGGATATCAAAATCTGGGAAATCAATTGATGATGGCTTCACGCCACCATGTCCTACTTGGCAGTTGTGAGGGAGTGCCCTCACAGTAATCTTCACTCCTCAAATCTACCAAAATGGATAAGGTGGATATGATCGAGGAAGTTGGCTTGATCCAAGGCCAAGTCCATACCATGGGAAAGTGAACACAAACTTGTGAACTTGCCATTTATCAACTAAAAGCGAAACTACTGTGCTAAATAAATGCGAGAATTTAGAATGTTGAAATAAACTTGGATCATTTCTATTTTGTTGATTTTAAATTTGAATTTAAAATTTGAACCCACATCCAACATCTTGGAAGTGTTAAGTGGGGTTCAAATGGATTTAGAGAAGATTTGGAGATTTGATTGGAAAGAGGAATTTTTGAATATGAATCCACTTTCAACAAATTTGGGTATGTTGAAAATGGATTCAAATATTTTGAAAGATGCTTCCATAGGTTCATGTTTGAATTTAGATTTTGATTTGAGGACCCTTTCCTTTAACAAATTTGGGTATGTTAAAGTAAGGGTCAATTGGTTTTATTTTTGATTTGATTTTGGAATTTTCACTTAGCAAATTTGGGTATGCTAAGTGAGGTGTTTGAAAATAATTATTTCTTTTTCTTTTTGTTTGCTTTTGTCTTGTGAATCTTTGTGATTTTGAAAATTGGAATTCCCACTTAGCAAATTTGGGTATGCTAAGTGAAGAATCCAAGTGTGTTTTATTTTTGTTTGAAAATTTTTGAAAATAGGATTATTAGCAAATTTGAGTATGTTAAGAAAATCCTAAAGTGTTTCATTTATTTTGATATTTTTTGAAAAAATAGGATCCTTAGCAAATTTAGGTATGCTAAGGAAATCCTAATGTGTTTCATTTGTTTTGATTTATTTTTGATTGAAAGTGGAGACTTCACTTTAGCAAATATGATATGCTAAAAAATGAAGTTCCATTTAATTTTGTGAAATGGAAATTTCATTTAGCAAATTTGAGTATGCTAAATGGAATTCAAAAGATGTGTTCAAATTTTGATTTTGAATTTGGAGACTTCACTTAGCAAATTTGGTATGCTAAATGAAATTCAAATGTGTTTGAAAATTTTGGTTTTGAATTTGGAGACTTCACTTAGAAAATTTGAGTATGCTAAATGAAGTTCCAAATGTGTTTGAAAATTTTGATTTTATTTGAAACTTCACTTAGCAAATTTGAGTATGCTAAATGAAGTTCCAAATGTGTTTGAAAATTTTGATTTTGAATTTGGAAACTTCATAGCAAATTTGAGTATGCTAAATGAAGTTCCAAATGTGTTTGAAAATTTTGTTTTGGAGACTTCATAGCAAATTTGAGTATGCTAAATGAAGTTCCAAATATGTTTGAAAATTTTTGATTTTGAATTTGGAGATTTCACAGCAAATTTGAGTATGCTAAATGAAATCAATGTGTTTTTGAATACTTAGCAAATTTGATATGCTTATATTTTGAAATTTTGTTTGGGGAACTTCACTTCAAATTTGAGTATGTTAAATGAAGTTCCAAATGTATGTGAAATTTTTTGATTTTTTTGAATTTGAGGCTTCAACTTAAATTTGGGTATGCTAAATGAAGTTCAAATATGTTTGAAATTTTTTGATTTTTTTGAATTTGGAGACTTCATTCAAATTTGGGTATGAATGAAGTTCAAATATGTTTGAAATTTTTTATTTTAATTTACTTCATTATAAATTTGTGTATATTAATGGAAGTTCAAATGTTTTTTTGAAAAAAATTGTTATTTTGATTTTTTGAAAATGACTTCCATTCAAAAATTGGGTATGTAAGAAGTCAATCTTATTTTGAAATGTGAAAATTTTGTTTTTTGTGTGTGATTATTGCTTTTGAAAGAATTCAATTTAATCATATGTGGTGTATTGTTTAAATGGAAATGATTATTTTATTTGATGAAATCTTCATTCAATAAATTATTAAATGGAATATTTATATGTGCTTTGAAAATTTATTTTTGAAAATGAAACTTCCATTCAAATAGATATTGAATAGGTTCATATGTGCTTTGAAATTTATTTTTAATTTTGATTTTTTTTGAAAGATGATTGTTAATTTTATTTTTGAAAATGAAATCTTCATCAAAGTGAATTGAAAGATGTTCATTTATGCTTTTGGAAAAGATTGTTAGTTTTATTTTGAAGATTCTACATGTAACAATTATGAGAATTGTTAAGATGAAATGATAAAATTTTGTGGAAAATATTTTATTATGTGCATTTTGAAGAGTGCTTTTGAAAAGCAATATATGAAAATTTATTTTATCTTTATTATTTTAGAATGAACCTTTCCTTATCATAAAATGATAAAGAGGAAGTCTTTAAATATTTTCTTTTATTAGATTTTATTTTACCCATTGGAGAACAGCGGGGTTTTAAGACCAACACGGGTGAGGTCCTAAAACCTAAAGATGTTGGCTAACTTAACTTAAGGATGAAATAAGCTAAGTGCCAATGGAAAGAAAGATAGTCTTGGATTCATACCTAAGTACAAACCCACTATCGATACTTGAAGACAATGATCATTTACCAAAGATGGAGAGAGGAACCATCCCAGAGTCGAAAAAAATCTATGGAAAATTTAATATTATGTCCTCATCATTCCTCTTTCCTATGGTGAAAAGAAGATAAGAAATAAATAAATGCAGGATGCCATGGATCCGATGTACTTATTGGGTGTCATGACATTGAGGAAGAGGTGTACTATCTCGAGATGAAGTCACCACCCAATGGACCTAATCACCAATAAGGACTCTAAGAATGGGTCTTATGTACTGAGATTCTTCCCTACTTTACATGGAAAAAATAAAGTAGGTTTATTTTAAACTAGGTTCATTAAGTTCCTTTCAGGGGCAAGCCCCCATAGTTAATTACATCCAAGAGATTCCTTAGAATACTCTCGATTAAGGTAAATGATTATTGTCGATTTCAATAGGGTAGGACTATCAATCGATTAGTTTATTTTGAAGATCAAATGGGATTGATCAAGAGAGTTATTATCGAAGCCAAAGAAGATAAGTAGGAGATGCTCATGATGTTTGAAACAGCATCTCAAACTATCTATGGTTGGGCTTTACATTTTGAAATTGATTTAATTTATTTGAGTTGATTTTTATTAGAAATTTAGGACTTATGATTCCACAAGATTATGGAAATGCCTAAGAGGTGAGGATTTATGCTTATGGCCCATAAAGGGAGAAGCAACCTCAGAACCTAAATCTAGGGAGCTTTGGCGAGGGCAAAAGCATGACCTAAATCTAAGGACAAAAAATGGGTATTTGGTTTGCCTCCAGAGGGACAAACCACAGCTTGGACTTACAACACAGGGGTGGCGCCAACTAACTCCTATAATTTTAAATTCATGTAGGCAAGTCATATGCTTTATGCAAGATAGCTAGTATTATTTATTTAGAAAGAGACTAAGTCCTTAAACTCACTCCCTAAGAGACTAGATCATGTAGGGCATGAAATGACCTAAATCTAATGCAATTCATATTATTTTATTTTCATTTTGGACAATCATTTGACTGACTAATAGGATTCATATGCTAATGCATGAAATAAGATTATTAAAATCGTGAGAAGGGTGTGTTTCCATGCATGGCTCTCAAATCAAGCCAAGTTTCTTTGGCAAGGTGGAAGCCCTCAATCAAGAGTGAAAACAAGATGCATTTATGCATGATGTTATAAAAGAAATACTCATCCATAAGGGGTTGCTAATTCTTTTATCTTGATTTTAAACTAGCTTTAGGTGAGGTTATGAGTTCTTTATTTTAATTTTGAATTGTTAATTTGGTAGAAGATTTATTTTTCTAAGAGCCTAATCATCATCAGGCCATACATAAAGCAAAAGAATAAACTAGGAAAAGGATGAATGCATAAGCTAAACAAATCATCAATCAATTTATAAAGCTAATCAAAAGAATAAGAGGCCATTTGTGGTCGTACCAGCACAAACCCAAAAACAAATTGGGTAGCGAGCTACCCTTATACAACCGGATTACAAATGAATTAAATACAATTAAGCAAGGAATTCATTGTTATGGGGTCTTCAAGCTTCATTTCTTCATTCTTTTTCTTCTTTCTTCTTCTTTCTTCTTTCTTCTTGGTTCTTTTTTGGATGGTTGGAAGGTGGATGCTCCAAAGGCTTCACATGGTACATAAGATCTTATGACCAATGCTCATCTAATCCCCATAACAATCATTCCAAAATCTAATTGCAAAAAATTACATGAAAAGGAAAAAAAATCTAACTAACACAAAATAGAGATTAGCTAAAATAAACCATACAAATCCCAAGCATGTATATTGGACTTATCACCCACACATGGGTATAAGTCCACACTATTGGATTATGCTTAGGGTATAAGCACACAAAAAAAGTATTTATATTTTATTTATTATAATGCCCCTTAAGCACAATCCCTACAAGAAAAATGGTTAGACTAAGATCATCTACCATTCATTCTACATACATCACCCTAACATCAATCTAAAATATTACATCACAAAATAAAACAAACATCAAACCATGCAATCTAAACTAAAGCTGGTGACTTAGCCTAATGTGTGCTTTAAAGGTTTGTGTGGTATGCTTAACTATGGCTTTAAGTTAGAATTTTAAGTGTGAAGATGTTCAACTTAGAGGAGGGTTTCATTTAAGTGTTTAATTATTTTGGGTTGATTTTTTTTATTTTATGTTTTGATTAGGTTCAAGTGAATCACAATTAATTACTAAGTTGTAAAGAGAGGGAAAGAAGAGAACTTCTCTTTCCTTCCCTAACCTAAGTAATTTCTAAAGTGGATTCATGTTTTTTAGTTTTGTTTAGTGAATGTTTTATTATGTTTTAATTAATCCTAAGTTTAGATGAACTCTAAACAAACCTATTCAAAAGAAAGGCATTTTAAGATTAAGTAAAAGTGAATTAAATTCACAAAACATACATCACTTCATTTCTTTCCCAACATGTATAACATGCATATGAATGAATCCTAAGCATATCTATACATACAAATGAGAATTTAGCACACTTTATGATGCATGCTAAGTAAGTTACTTAAGAAAATTTGAAATGTTTATGATGCATGATTTTCATTAAGTAGAAAAGGGGTTTCTTATCCAATTTTCACATGCACATGAATGTATGAAAGACATAAGTGAGTCTGACGCCATTGTTAACCGAGTGTAAGGTACAAGACCTACTTAGGGCTACCCAAAACCTCACAATGGTTGTCCAAACTAATATACCACTTTCCTTAAATACAAACATGTGTACAAAAGAAATGAATGGAAAAAAAGAATGCAAAAGTTTATTTTAGTTGATTTATTTTTGTTTATGCAATTTATATGTAAGTGTAGGTATCCTTCTTAACTAATAGCATAGAAATGAATAGGAAATGAAATTAGGCAAGTGTTGTATTCTTTTCAAATGAACTATACACTTTACCAATTCCTATTCAAAACTATACCAAAAGATAGGAGAAGGAAAACTACACTAAGCACATCCCTATATTTTACTCACATGCAAGCTTATAAGTAAGATGTAAGTATCAAACTTTTAGTTTTGATAATTGATTCATATATTTTGAAAATAATTTGATTTAATAGTGATAATAGCCACTCATATTTTTACTTTAGCCAGAACAAGCAATTTGACATAAAGGAAATATTTTTATTTTAAATTTGATTTTTGAAAAGCATGAATGTATGAAATCATATGACACACATATTTATCATGTTGGGAAAGAACTAAAGCAATGAAAGCATGTAAACACATTCACCTTAATTAATTCCTAAATATAATCTTATGAAATAAGAAATCTTAAAGCAAATCAAAGTTTATTTAATGTGATTTTTATTTGATCTTGAGTTTGATTTAATTTTGAAAATGTGAGATGATTTTCTTATTCCTAACCCATTCCCACATGTGTTTGATATTTTTATTCAATTTTTAGATGATTAAATTCATTTTATATCTTGATTAGGTTAAGGTATGACTTAAGCATGTTAATTACCCCTTAGCTACACCACCTTAGCATAGTTAACCAAATAATTATGAGCGAATGAGATGACATAAAACCTCACAAGGAATTTAAATTTGCAATGAACCTAGGAAGAAAAGGGCTAATGCAATTTGCTCATGATTAATGATTAATTAAGCTAAGGGGTTTAACTTAAGTAATTTCAAAATACCCCTCACACATATGAGTTGAATCTTGATTTCCTTCTAAGCATCTATCTAAGAAGGATTAATTTGGTTCTGGAAAGTATTATAATTTTATGAAATAAATTAAGAGGATAATTAGTGAATTAATCCTTAATTAAAAGAGGATTAAGAAAGAAAAGGGGTTGTAGTTTAAGGAATTGCTTGGGAGAAATGCCCCAAAATTATTCCCTAAACCTCCTATTCATTGAAACAGACCTTAATCAACATCAAAAATAAAGGATGAAATCACAAATCAAACCTTTAATTAACCTTAATTATATTAAGGGGATAATTAGGAAATTAATTAGCAATTTCCTCAAATAAGCCACCAAAAAATCCCAAGAAAATTAGGGGAGGCAGAAGTCATCCCCCAAAATATACTCAAGAAGTTTGGGAATAATTAGTGGATTAATTAAAGGGTAATTAACAAATTATGATTCCTAATAAAACTCAAATTTAGATAGGATGAATTTCCACCTCCTATACCAGAATTGATGGTAGACATTGCCTCATCTCATGCGGTATACTTCTTCATAGATGGGTCATCTGGCTACAACCAAATTATTCGAGGATGAGAGAAAATACTACTTTTGAACCCCACGGATTCTATTGTTATAGGACATGACTTTGGTGCAACCACCATGACTCGATCTTCAATAACTTATACATCATCGGAATGTTACATTGATGATCTTGTAGTCAAAAGTAAAGAAAAAGAAGACCATGACTTGAGAGTAGTTTTAAAAGCTTAAAATAATTTAATCTTAGAATGAATCCTCATGTGCATTTAGTAGCTTCAAGGAAATTCTTTAGTTGTTCAGCATGAAATTGAAAGTGATCCGGAGAAGATCAAGGAAATATTAGAATGCCATGCACTAAAAGTCTAACTCAACTCAGATCATTTCAAGGACAGTTGACGTATGTAAGATGCCACATTTCCAACTTGTCGAGAAGATGCCAACCATTCTCAGCACTTGTCAGAAAGGATGCCAAGTTCAAGTGGGACAATAAGTGTTAGCATGCTTTTGAAGACATCAAACTCTACCTGATGAATCCACCAGTTCTATCAGCCCTATCCCGAGTAAGCCATTCATACTATATATTACCGCATTAGATGACTCTCTTGGCACTTTATTGGCTCAAACCAATGATGAAAGGAAAGAAAATGCACTATACTATTTCAGTCATCATCTAATCCCTGATGAGTTAAATTATCCACCTATTAAAAAGCACTGCTTAGCTTTAATCTTTACATCCCAAAAGCTATGACACTGCATGCTTTCTCAGGTGAATCTGATCTCTAGGATCAATCCACTATAATATCTCATGACACAATCGGCATTAGCTATACGGTTGGCACATTGGTCCATGATTTTGTCATAGTTTGACATCACTTTCATACCCCTTGATGCGGAAAGGATAAGCAATTTCTTAGCGCACCCACTTTCATTCTCTCCACTTAGTGAAGACCTCCCCGATGAACAAATCATGAACTTAGGGGACACTAGCATTTGTCGCTGGGTGATGTGTTTTGATGGTGTGAATTCCTTTCAGAGGGACCATGATATACTCTTCAAACAAAGACATGGGTAGGAATAGTTCTCGTAACTCCAGACTGTGATGTGATAAGATTCTCATATCATTTGTGCAATCCATGCACCAACAACGAAGTCGAATATGAGGCTCTAATTACCGGTTTGGAGTTAGACATTACACTATGCATCTAGAATATCAACATCTTTGGGGATTCTTAGTTAGTCATCAACCAAATTGTTGGGTCTTACAAAGTACTTAAGCATAAGCTCCATCATTACCACAAGTATACTATGGAGTTGTTGACCCAAATCCCAAAGGTTACCATCTACAAGATCCATCGAGGAGAGAACGCAGTGGAAGATGCATTAGCCAAGCTTGCCAAAGAGTTGGTATGTTCGGAAGATGAGTTCATACTAATAAGGCCAAAATAAATAAGTTTTATCCCTTATTGATGCTGAACTCATCAGGAGACACCATCTTGAAGGGGAGGTTGCCGTTGTAAAAAAGGATGAGGAATTAGATTGGAGGAAACCATTCATGGATTATCTAAATATAGGCAAACTACCTCAAGAAACATCATTAGCACATCAGATGAAGCAGAGAGCCCTTTCATATACTCTCATGGATGGCACCTTTATCGGAATTCTTTCGACCATATGTGGTTACGTTGTTTGGACAAACATGAAGCCCATAAGATCATGACCGAGGTGGATTCAAGTTTATGCAGAGCACATCAATCTGGTCAAAAGATGAAAGCCAAGATAAAGAGACTAGGGTACTACTGACCTTCGATGATCACAAACTGCATGGACGTAACTAGGAGATACCACCAATGTTAGTGCTTGGGTTTTATCAACCACCCAACATTCTACATCCAACATTGGCCTCATGACCATTCAAGTGGTAGTCATAGTGTCCATGATCCTCCTTCATTCAAGGGTCATCAATTCTAGGCCACCAACTACTATTCCAAGTGAGGCAATCCAATTTAGAAGGTCACAACTTAGCATGTGCTGAGAACCATATGTATATAAAGTTGGGGTGCCTCGATGAATTATATCCAATAATGGTACTGCATTCAAGATCACTAAAATCAACAGCTTTACCTAGAGACACAGTATAGATTGGAGATATTCTACCATATATTACCCAAGGGCAAATGGCTTGGCAGAATCTTTCAATAAAACTCTCATCCAAATATTAAAGAAGAAACTTGACAATAATAAGCGATAGTGGCATAAGCAGTTAGTTGATGCCTTGTGGGCTTACCGCACCACATATAGAGCTCCAACTCAATCTACCCCTTTCTCTTTATTGTATGGGTCTAAAGTAGTTCTACCATTAGAAGTTCAACTCCCATCATTAAGGATAGCTGTGGGTAGTAAGATCACAATGGACTAGATCACCAAGTTATGGTTAGAAGAGCTCGAAGGTTTGGAGAGGAGTCACCTCTAAGCATGCTAAAATCTCGAGTTATATAAGGCCAAAATGATTCAAGCTCATAAGAAGTTGGTTAGTCCTAGAGCTTTTCAAGTAGGAGTGCTTATTTTAGTTCTAAGGAGACCAATTGTAGCCCGTCGAAAGATGGGAGGCAAGTTTGAACCCACTTGGGAAGGCCATTTTACCATAGAGAAGGCCTACCAAGGAGGATCTTATCAGCTTATAAATTATAAGGGAGCCTATGCTTCCAATCAATGACTCTACCTAAAAAAATATTATCCATAAATGTTCTTTCAAATTAATTATCAATAAAATTTCTTTAATCTCAAATTTCATCATTTCATAGTTATTGAGGAATATCTTTGCTTGTGAATCCACCATGATGTGATGTATAAGAGAACCCAAAGATCATCCTTCATCAACATAAACACAAACTACAAAATCTCTACATTAGGATAGGTGTAAGAGAACCCAAGAGACATCCTATGTTGACTAGTACAACTAAGTTAGGTGTAAGAGAACCCAAGTGGCATCCTTTCTTGGTGGAGTCACAACTGCCCTTTGTGGCACCATTTCATCCATTCTTCAATGTGTTTAGGATAGGTGTAAGAGAACCCAAGCGACATCCTATTCCTTCTTTCATAACATAAACATATATCTTTTATCTCAGGCTATTTTGATGTAGGAACAACCTTCTATGGCACTCACTTTATGTCTAAAATGGACATAAAAGTGTGTCACCCCAGTGGTCCCTTATTCAGAAGGATGTAAGTCTACTATGCTTTCCTTCCTGACTTGATTGCACACCTATAAGCACCTTGTTAGTTTGGTAGGCCTTACTGCGCTGCCAGTAAGCTACCTCATGTTGGCTTTATTTAAGAGGATATAAGTCTACGCACTTTCTTGTTGAACTAGCCATCATGCACTAACTAAGTCAAGTATATTTGAGGCTTAGGATAAGTCCCTTAGCGACACCTTTCCTCCTGACTACTTCAAGTTTGGGTTTAGTCCTTACACTGGACTCCCCACTTGGTAGTCGCCTAGTCGATAGTTTATCTTCTACATTACTACATCAAGAATCATCTTTTAGGTTGATGTAAGTATATATGCCTTCTCTCTAGACTGATTGTCATAGACCAACTGGTACCTTAGGTTGGTTGGTTATCACTATGCTAATAGCGACCCACCCAGTGGATACACCACTCATGGCATATGTAAGACTGGTACGCTTTCTCCTTGAGTTGGCCACTGAATACCTACAGTCATTACTTTCTTCAGGGATCAAGATAATTCCCCTAGTGGCACCTCTCCTATGGGCACTCTATTTGGATCACGTCCTTAGCAACCCCATTTAGACACTACCCGGGTTACTCTTGGATTGGACAATCCCACTTTCCTAGTAGCCACCCCTGTGGTTGAAAAATTTATCTTGCGGATATGCAGATTCTCCCTTGGTCCAGTAAGTCTGAGATAGGTCTAGGCTGATATAAGCTCCTTCTCAGTGTGGTCCCTCGCACACCAACAAGGTCCACGTAAACATATAAACAAATATATATCATCTATTATAGATTAGGGGGGAAACCCTCAATGATACTTTTCTCTGACATCCTATCTTTCGTGTCGCTGAAAACTCCCAATAGGAATTGCCTTACTACTTTTATGTTGAGATAAGTCCCTAGGTCGGCACTCTCTCAGTAGTCACCCTTAGGTTGGGTTCGACTTATTGTGCCACCAATAGGTCACCCCGGTGGTTGTCCTTATTGTGGGAGATATAAGTCTATCACACATTCTCTCCAGTATGACCATTGCAAATCGAAGGGCAGCCTTAGGTTGGGTTCAATTTGTTATGCTACAAATTGATCACCCCAGTGGCTCCTTGTTCAAGAAGTTGTAAGTCTACAAGCTTTCTTCCTAACTTGATCATTGCACATCGAAAGGCACCCCTTATGTTGGTTAGCTCAACCTCACGGTCGATAAACTATCCCTTTGGATTTGTAAATCTAAGACAACTCTAGGCTGATAATAGCTTCTTCTTAGTAGATCCATCGTACACTGATATGGCCCATCTCAAATTTAATTAATTCTGACTATTCTTAAGTCAATATGAGTCCACAGTGGCATTCACTCAAATAGTCACCTTAGGTCCCAATCCATTGTGCTATCAAGATCACCCAAGTGGTTCCTTGTTTAGAAGTTGTAAGTCTACACGCTTTCTTCCTACCACCATTGTACATCAAAATTTAGGTTGGTTAGCTCTACTTAGTAGGGTAGACTATCCTTTTGGATTTGTAAACCTAAGACATGTCTGGACTGATATTAGCTCATTCTTAGTAGATCCATCGCACACTAACAGGGTCCATATAAAATTTAATTATTTATGACTATTCTTGTCCATATATGAGTCCACAGATTCGCCAAATAGTTAGTCGATGCTATCAACAATCATCATCACGGGTTCCCTATTTAGAAAGTTGTAAGTCTATAAACTTTCTTTCTAACTTGACCATTGCACACCGAAAGACACCCCTTTGATTGGTTAGCTCTACTTGATGGTTGGTAGACTATCCCTTTGGATTTGTAAACCTAAGATAGGTCTAGGCTGAAATTAGCTCCTTCTTAGTAGATCCATCGCACACCGACAGGGTCCATCTAAAGTTTAATTTTGAATTCTTGATATGAGTCCATGCATTCACTCAAATAGTCACCTTGTGGAGTTCTATTTGTTGTGCTATCAACTGATCACCTAGTGGTTCTTTATTTAGAAAGTTGTAAGTCTACACGCTTTCTTTCTAACTTGACCATTGCACGCTGAAAGGCACCCTTAGGTTGGTTAGCTCTACTTGATGGCTGGTAGACTATCTCTTTGGATTTGTAAACCTAAGATAGGTCTAAGCTGATATCATCTCCTTCTTAGTAGATCCATCGCACACCGATAGGGTCTATTTCATCAAATCTACCATCCTCCCTCTAGGGGATTCCAAATTCAAATCCACCTTATCCCTAGCAGATTCAAGCTCATATCTCCAGTAGATGTGTGCTCAAAACCAAAACATATCCTCTCCCCAGTGGAACCCCAAATCACAATCAAATTAAATTCTCATCCCCAGTGGTTGCCCATCAATTAAATCAAATCAAGTTTCTACTGAGCGAGACACAAATCAAATCCCTATCCCTAGTAGATAACTTGAACCTGCTTCCCTAGTGGAAGGTTCATGCACTCATCCCCAATGAATCTTTTCTCCCCCAAATCATGTCAAACAAACTCAAACCCTTATCCTCTATATGGATAATCTGAATGTACTTCCCTAGTGGAAGGTTCACAAGCTCGATTCCTCAATGGATCCTTTCATCCTCTCTTATGCCCTTGGCATAAGTTGAGTTGCATTACACTAAGATCTTGATTCTATCTACATCTCAGGTTTAGGAGTAGAACATTTCTATTAGTGCATGTGATCCTTCGGACGTTGTTGATCGTCTCGGTCAACACCAATATGTGTGGTGTACCTCGTTAGCTACACCACACCTATTGGGTGCCCTTTTTTTATCTCACTTTTAGAGTGAGTTCTCAACTTTCTCATCATAGATCTAGGACTCTTATAGACACTAAAAGCTCCTTAGTTTTAAGACACTTCTAGTGATTAGGTGAACACTTAACCTAAGCCTAAAGACTTAGAGGATTTAGCCATAGGAATAAGTTATGCCTTAGGGACTTAGGAAAACTTGCCTACCCTATGACCTAAACCCAATCCATGCTTTCCTTCTCAAACCAAACCTCAAATTCAAATATCAATTCAAACTTCAAATCATAAATCAAATTCCAAGTCAAATGATTCAATCCCATGATCAAATCCAAATGCCAAAAACCTTCATAAGCCTTTTGATTTTATCTTATGGACTTAGTCTTAACCAAATTCAAATCACTCCAAACTCAAGTGATTTTCTCATGAATCTTTATATCTTCATTTATATTCCCAAATATAAATGAAATATAAATTCAAATAGCCAAAACTAAATCCAAAATCAAACCAAAATCTAATTTATACCCTTTAAGCCAATTCTTGAACTTGGTCAAATCTATCCAAATCAATTCACAATGGATTTCTTCATGATTCAATCATTCCTTCAATCATTATTCCAAATATAAACATAAACTATAATTATCAAACCAAATCAACCCAAGTCAAACCCAAGTAGCCCTTTTGACTTGAAATTGTCATATGAACCAAAATCCATATGGCTTCAAACCATTTGCGTTTGGATTTATATTTCCATCTCAAATCCATTTATCAATGCAAGTAAACTTGAATCAAGCCATGATCAAGCCAATTAACCTACTTAGGTACACTTGACCCAAAGTGACCTGAAAGATCTTTTTGAGCCAAGTTCTAATCCAACCTAAATTAGATTGAACTGAGCCCATCCAAACCAATATCATGATCAACAATCATCCTAGGTTAACCAATTATCTTGAATTGGGTTAAACCAAGTCAACCTAACTAGTTGACCAAGTCAACCTTTAGTCCAAATGGAACCTAAACTAGCCAAAACACACCATATGCTAAATTGACTAAAACCTTTGATTCAAATCAATTCATAATCAGTGATTGGACATGACCAAATCCTCAATTGAGCCAAACCAAGTCCAAATGACCATTTGACCCAAGTTGACCCAAATTGGCCTAAAAAGCCAAAAATAGGTCAAATAATAATCCAACCCAAATTGATTACAACTAATGGTTCAAGTTCATTCCAAATTGATTACTGGACTTGACCAAAGCCATTTTTTAGCCCAATTTGACCAATTGGTCAACCTAACCTAACCTAGCCCAAATTGACCTAAAGGGTCAAATTAGCCAAAATTAAAATTAATTCTAAATTAAACCAAACTAAAACCTACAGTCAATTTCAATTAGCCAATTGAACTTGACTCAACACCTAACCCAACCCAATTTGGTCAAATTGGTCAAATTGGTCAACTTGACCCATTTGACCTATATGAACCCAAATGAGTCATAATCAAATCCAAAGCAAATTAAACCAAACCAATGACACCAATATACTCCAAATGGTCATGTAAACTTAACCCAACCCTTGGTTGGACCCAATTTGATCAATTGGTCAACTTGACCCAACCTAACCCAATTTGACCTAAATTGGTCAAATCAAGCTAAATCAAATCAAATAAACTCCAAACCACTTGAAGTTTGGGCCAACCCACTTTTAACCCATTTCAAATCTGCCCAAACCAAACCCATAGCCAAATGACTACTTTTCCTTTATGTTTAGGGCATCCCATGAGATAAGACACATGCATACTCGGTCATTTCCTCCACTTGACCACTTGGCACCCATTCATAGGTCCACTGGCACCAAGGACCATATCGACTCAAAAAGGTGGTTTGCCATGACTCATGGGGAGGTGAAATCATTTCCCCATTCCCATTAGAGCATTTCAAACCACCAAGGACACCCACTACTCCCAAGGTAACCACCTCCCACCCTTCCTCCACTCATGTGAGGCCAAGTGGAGTGATTCTCAGCCCAAATTGAGCTCCCCATCTCAGCCATTGATCCACCAAGATGAAATCATCACCATCGTTCAAGACAAGGAAGGAGGGGGTATACCCCCTCATTCTCACTCAAACTCAGGCACTCACACTCGATTCAACACTAACAGCCAAGAAATGAGATTCCAGAGCCTCCCCTTACATTTCTCGAGCTCCCCAAAATCCCAATTCTCAATTTTACGTGAAATCAAAATAGGGGAGCAAACTAGTGATTCCCATTTCATCATTTTGCAACCAAAGTGCAATTAATTTTGCACATACCATCCTTGGACCTAGATGAGCCAAAATGAATCATTTTCCAAGCTTCTTGACGGCTGAAGGGTAGAGTTCAATCAAGACTGATTGCTTACGTGTTGTGGATTGGTCTTTTGAGCAAACTACACCTAATTAAAGGTTGTGCGACTCAACGAGGATTCATTTCTACCAAATGAAGCTTCCTTAATTGTTGGAACCATCGGTCACAAGCTCTGGTGAGGTATGCCATTAAAATAAATCATTAGCATAAAATAGGTTGGTCCTTTGTGAAGGAAACTTATGTCTCATGTGATTTCCACCATTATATGTGTTTGTTATGCTTCCCTGAAGGTGTGGGATCAATTTCATCTTCATCTGAGCTCGAGTGAGCTCGGATCGAGCGATAATCAACGGACAACATCCGTCGCTCACGCCGAGAGAGACAAAATCCATCCCCATGTGATCGAATGAATGGTCCTAATCTGATCATGCATAGAACCTCTCTTTTCCCCTTCAAAATTATGCATTTGATCGTGGCCATCTGATCTTAGATCGAACGACCCACATAAAAAGCACGTTCCACCCCCGTCCGCATCAACCTTCGACGTGAAAACTTAAATAACTAATCACATCATGACATGTGGAAAGCATGCCGCGTCAGTTGCCATGTTGTGATGACGAGATTAGGGAGGTTAATTAATCTATTTTTAATGTTGAAACTTCCAAAATTCTTAACTAATTGTAAAAAAATCTAAAAAATACAATTGACTACTCATTTTAAAAGTATTTTAAAGGGGAATTCATTAAAATCATTATTAATTAATTTAGAATAGTAAATTTTTACTTAATTAAGATTTAATTAAAAATTTAATCACCCTAATTACTTTCTGATTAATTATCCAATTAATTTCAAATTTTTTAGAGATGTTTAGGAGCATGACGTCTGCCTCCCATATTTTTCTTGGGATTTATTGGATAATTAATTGGGGAAACCAATGGACTAAGCCTTAACTACTCTTCTCTCTTAATTAATGATAATTAAGCAAATGAATAGTAAATTAATTAGTCAATTAAGCTTATTAACCTCTGTTAATGGTTATGAAGTTTAAGGAAATGGATTGAGACTCCCTCTTCCAATGTTTTCTTAAGTCTTCTCCATTCTATCTTAAATAATTAATTAATTAAAACTCCTTAATTAGTTAACTAACAAAATTAAAGAAAAATCCAAATCATACATGAATTTTAATTAACTAATTGAAAGGATTTAGGGATTGAGACTTAGGCTCCCTTCCTTGACTCTTTCCCTAAGTTTATTTCATATTATTGATTAAGGATAATTAAGACTTAATTAGATAATTAATGAAATTAATTAATTCAATTGAATCTACTTCTCTAATTAACTCTTGTGTAGCTCTTTGGGTGTTCAATAATCTAAAGAGGAAGCTAATGAAATTATGGTTAGCTCACATGTGTGAGAAAATCATAAGAGCAATTAAGTGAGTTCCTTAAGCTTAATTAATCAACAATTATGAGCTAATTGCATTAGGCCTCTTTCATTTCATAGGAGCATTACTATTTGTTTTTTTATGTGGTTGCATATTATATTAGCTTATAATTGTTTAATTAATTACCTCAAGTTGACATTGGTAAGGGTTAACTAATTCATTTAATCCATGCTCAACTTAATCAATCCATAAAATAAACTTAAGTGCTTTTTATTAAACCAAATTAACTCACATACATGGGAATGTGATTAGGCCCAGCAAAATTCTTCAACATTTCATAAGTCAAATCAAACATGAAATCGAAAGTGGCTTTAACAAACTTTGGTTTATTTTAAATAAGCTTGTTTAATGTGATTGTCCTTAGGAATTAGTTAGATTAAATCAGATTGTATGCTTATGTTTCTTTTTTTCCTTTCCAATCATATTAAAGTGTTGTATGTCATTTGATTCATTCATTCATCTCTTTTAAATTTAATCAAATAAAAAAATAATTTTCTTTATGTCAAATTTGCATGTGTTAACTTAATTAAAAATACATGTGGCTATTATCACTACTAAATTTGATTTGCATAAGTAAGAATGTTAGTGGGTATATTATGGACATCATGCACTTTTAAGTAGCCCCAAGGAGGTTCCTAACTCCCTTTGTAGAACAATGATATACTTGCTTGATTTCATTCTTATGCATTTTTGACATTAGAATTTAGATAGAGCTTTAATTCATGTATACAAATAAATCAATTCAATTGAATTCAACTTTTGTATAGTTTTCATTTCCATAGTTGCTTGCACATTCATACATATATTTAAGAATAATGGGTATATTAGTCTGGACATCCTGGACATGTAGCGGAGGTTCATACCTCACTCCCTTGGTGTAGAATAATGGCAGCACTTTAAAATTCATATATATATATATATATATATATATATATATATATATATATATATATATATATATATATATATATATATATATATACATATATAATACAACTAATGGATGAAAACCATAGTTTAAACAAATCAAACTCTATTTTTGCATATTTTTTTGTTCTTATAGTTGTTTACACATCCATATGTATTTAAGAATAGTGGGTATATTAGTCTAGACATTTCGGGGATGCATGATTTTAAGTAGTCCCAAGGAGGTTCCTACCTCATTCCCCTGGTGCAAAATAATGATAATGTACTTGCTTAAACTTTTATACATTTGAATGTGTATTTAGCTAATGAATGAAAACCCATTTTTTCTATTAAAAAGATATGCATTCATATTTTGTTCAAGCGGTTGAATTGATTAATCATGTAACTTAAAGCTCTTTGCTTATGCTTTTGTATACAAATTTAGATAGAACTTTAAGTTAATATGACAAAAGTAATTCAATCAAATGAAATATCAATCCCAAATACATTTGCTTACATTCATCATTCAAGTATGTTAAAATATAAATTGCATGTATAGGTATATTTAGGACTTAACAATATGCATGTTATATATGATGGAAAGAAATAAGCAAGCATATGTCATATGATGGTAGTTCATTTCAACTAATCTTAAGATGCCTTTCTTATTGAATGAGTTTATTTAAATTGAACCTAAACTTAGGATTAATTAAAAGATATAATAAACCATTTATTAAAGAGAATTGATTAATTAATTGGCTTTAGAAATGACTTAAGGTTGGGATGAAAGAGAGTGATCCTCTCTTTTCCTCTCTTTATAACACTTAGTCATTTTATGTAGGTCAAATGAAATAAAAGAAAATATTAAGTAGAAGCTTGCAAATTAACTAAATAACATAAAGTGAAAGCACACTTTAAATTGAATCTTTCTATGCTTAGGAAACTATAACTCTAAAGTCTAGTTAGGACATACCACATAAGTCTTAATACACACACATTAGATTAATTCACCACTTCTAGATTTTTGTTAGGGCAGTGTATGGTTTGATGTATGCTTATTTTGTGATGTACTATTATAGACAGGATGTTAGGATGTATATTTCGTAGACTGTATGTTATGCCATGATTAGCCTAATAGTATTTTCTGCAGGAGATTATGCTTAAGGGATGCTTAAAATAAATATAAATGCTCTCTTTTGTAGGTTGCTTAACCCCTAAGAGTAATCTATATTAGGATAGGTGGACTTGGTTACCCATATATAGGGTGCTAAATATAAATTATTTATATAACTGCTTGGGTTGTATGGTGTGTTTAGCTTGTTTTGCAAGTGTAGTTAGATTTACTTTTCCATTCTTTTAATGTAATTGTGCATTAGGATTTGGTTAAGTGTTATGGGGGTTAAGGATGAACATTGGCCAGAATGTTTAATCCTGGGGTGCCATGTGATGCCTAGAAGCCTACCAAATCAAATGGAGCAAATCAAATGAAGGAATGGGAGAGCATGAAGACTTGAAGACCCCCTATGACACTTATCATTTATAATTTGTAATTATTTTTTTTGTAATCTGGGTTGTATAAGGGTAGAGCTTAGCTATCCATTTTCTTTTCATGTTGTACGGCGGTACCCGACCGTATCCACCTTTTATTCTCTTGTGCTAGCCTTATAAAAATATTTGATGTTATGTTTAGCTTGTGCATTAGAAATTGCATGCCTCTTATTGTTTTTTTCTGTATTGGTGCTTTAATGTGTGGCCTTGATCCGTTTAGGCTCTTAGGGAAAAATAAACTTTTTACCTCAATCACAACTCATAACTAAATTTTTTAAAATAACTCATAACCTTACTTAAAGCCTAGGCATTAAATCAAGATACTAAAATATTTAGCAGCCCCTTTGCAAGATGTTGTATGATTAATATCATGCATGTCATTTTAGTTCACTCTTGCTAAGAGAGGTTTTCCATCTTCACCAAATAGGGAAAAGGCTTGACCTTTGAGAGCATGTAATAGAAAATACCTCTTTCTCTTTTGATTTGGCCCATAATCAACTTCACCATGCATTTAGGCATATAAAGTTCTAAGGCTTGTGTCAAAATAAAGAGTCAAAATCAAATAAAATTTGATAGATTTGCATTAAACTAAGTCATTACTCATACCACTCATGTCTAGTCTCTTAGAGAGTGAGTTTAAATACTTAGTCTCTTTCTAAATAATAATAACCTAACTATCTTGAAAAATATAAGACTTTTCTACATGGTTTTAAAGCATAGGAGGAGTTAGCTGGCTACCATTTCATGCGATTATAAGTCTAGCAGTCGAGTGATTTATCCTCTCTTAAACCATATAACCATTTTTTACCTTAGATTTAGAACATGCTTTGGCCCTTGCTAAAGCTCCCTAGATTTAAGATCTGAGGTTGTTGTTTCCCCTCGAGCTACAAGCATAAATCCTCACCTCTTAGGCATTTTCATAATCTTGTATTGTGGGATTATAAGTCCTAGCTTTATAATAAATTTGAACTCAAATATATAATTCTCCTCCATTTCAAAAATATAAAGCCTAACCATATGATAGATTGGAATGCTCACTAGGTCATCCTAGTATCATAAGCATTCCCTATTCATCTTATTTAGCTTTGATAATAAGTCTCTCTTTTTGATCTATCCCACTTGATCTTCTAAATATAATAATTTGATGATATTCCTATCTTTGAAATCTTTGGAGACAACAGTTGCCTACATTTATCAAGAGTATTCCTAGGAGACTCACCTCCCTTAGGATGTAATTAACTATGGGGGCTTGCCCCCATAGGAAACTTTAGAACCCAATTTAAATAAATCCTATTTTATTCATCTATGTAAAGTAGGGGAAAAATCTCTAGTATATTCGAAGACCCATCTTGCCTTAGGAGTCCTATTAGCTGATTAGGTCCATTGTAGGGTGGTGATTTCTATCTTTCGAGATAGTGCACCATTCTTCAATGTCATACCTGATCACTTCAATAAGTACCCCCTAAGATCTGCGTGGCGTCCCACCATTCAAAAAATAAACACCACAGGTATTAAGGTTGCTAAAATAAATTGTATTTTTAGATCCTTCATTGAAAAGTTTATCAAAATACCTCATCCACCTATTTTCAATATCCTTTTCTAAGAAAAGCACTTTATGATTTTCATCCTTAATACACTTCACTTGAACTATATCTTTACTTCTCCTATCTCTTTGGATGGCTAACTTATACATACATCTTTCACCTTCTTTTGTATCTAATCTATTATATAAATCACTAAAAGCTAACTTTTTACATCATAAATTACTTTCTTAGAATCTCTATAGGCCACTTTATATCTTTCCCAATTCTTCGAGTTTTTACATCTAAACTCAGTTTTACAACAATGCCTCTTATTTTTTATTTTTTCTTGCACTTCTGACTCCATCACCAACTATTTTTATTAAAAAGAAGCTTTTCCTTTTAATTCTCCAGGCTCATTTTTAGCAACTTGCTTAATTTCACTTGCTACTTTTTCCCACATAACATTAGCTTTCTTATGAACATCCCAAATTCTAAGCTCTTGTAGCTTACTCTTAAAAATATTTTAATTAGTGTTCTTTAAGTGCCCCCATCTAATCCTAGGACATTAATTTGATTTAATTTTCATCTTCCAATCTTTCATCTTAAAATCTAAAACTAATAATCGATGTTGGGTACTTAAAGTTTCACTTGGAATGACCTTACAATCTTTACAATCTAAATGATCTATTTTCCTTATCAGAAAATAATCAATCTATGTTTTACTAGATCCATTTTTTAAGTAATAATATGTTGATCTCTTATCTTAAATAAAATATTAGCAACTATAAAATCATAGGCTAAAGTAAAATCTAATATAGTCATACCTTCTTAATTAGTCACTCCAAATCCATAACCACCATGAATACTTTTAAAATCATGTACTATTCTACAAAAAAAAAAACCAATAGTAGTAAAAAAAATAAAGAAGTCATCAGAAGTAAAGATAAAGAAACTAAGTAAACAAATTACAAAGGAAAAAAAGAAAGTAAACTTAAGAAATTCTTCATCTAATATAATTGATAATATTTTTATGTTACATAAAGGTGAACTTATATCACTCATCCCTAAGAAAAAACTAAAATATAAGATCTAACGATCATAAGAAGAACTCATCCTTGGCTAGGAAGTCATTAGACATGATGACTCATGGTGCCTATAAATAACCATTATCTCCATTTCTAGGTTCGCCACTTCTCGGTGTAGTAGATCAATATCCTAACTTATGATAGATGAACTTGTCTTATCCTTCAGGGGGGTTGTGTCATCCTCCTCTTGACTTCAAATTTGGATCTAAAGTTGAAAAACACCTCCTTTAAAGTGCCCCTAAGTCCTCAATACCTACTCCACTCAGTGAAGCTAAAGTCAATTTGCAAAGTGCAAGAGGCAACAATGATGATCCAAGTTGTGGCAAGGCAAATTTGACAAGAGTGTTAAGCTTTGGCATTAAAGATGCCCTATGGGGAATAGTTTCCTATGAGCTCACTACCTTCTTTCGTTAACCCACCAGTGGCATGCTCGTAACGTGTAGTGTATAGTCATGGTGGTGAAACTCTCTATAAAAAAGAACTAAGGGAAATTTCAATGAGCCTCACAAATAAATTTGATTGCCTTGTAAAGGGACCAACAACCCACTTAGAAAATTTTGATGCCTTGGTCCTACTTGGAACTCAACTTAAAAGGTTGTCCATAATTAGGTGAATTCTATGATCATTGAATTGTGGCAAAATCAAACCCTTAGACAAATTTTTATCAAGAATAAAGAGAGAGTCTTTACCTTATAGAGATTATTTATGCTTACCCAACCTCTTCTAGTATGGGACTAGGAGAACTTGTTGATCTTATATGCAAGTAAATCAAATAGACATTTAGCTAACACTACTATTGTAATTCAATCTCAAAGATATGATTATCTAATTCAAAGCAATCACTTGGCTTGCTAAAAAGGGCTAATGGAATTCTTTGAACTGAACAATATTAATCATCAAATTGATCACCCTAAGTGTTAGGCAAGCTTTTAAGGGTTATAATAGCAAAATAAACCACCTAACCCACTTTAGGCAATGAGATTTAAGGAGATGCTTATTAAAAAAAGTAACTCCTCAAATCTAGAATGAGTTAGTGTCACCTCACTTAGCTAACTGACTTGGACTTTAGTTCCAGCAAGTTGGTTGAATTTGTGCCACTTGGCCTTAGTATAAGTTGCCTTGCATTTGTCAAGGAGAGATTTTTAAAGCTTGTAATTATTGATATCATTGAGTTGCTTGGTAGCTGACCAAGTCATTAATGAGAACTAAAGTTACTAGAAAAGAAAAGAAAAAAAAAACAAAATTGTCACACAAATATATACACTCTCTTCTTTGTGTAGGAGATGATTAATTAATGTTCAAATCAAATATCATAATGAGAATCATGTGGAATAACTCCCAAGAAAGTAATGAGATGGCCATTAATTGCATTTGCCCATTTCTTTGTCTATAAATGTATACCTTTAATTTACAATTGTCTTTCTAATAAATGAGAAAGCTAAAATTATACACAATGCACTTAGCTAGGCAATTATTTCTAATTCAAAGTGGTTGACTAGGCTGGTGTGGTATTTATTTTTGGATCTGTATGGGGGGACACCACACAGATTGTAGGGGGTACTTATTAAGGTGATGAGGTAGGACATTGAGGTATGATGTACTATCTCAAAAGATAGAGTCATCACCCTTCAATGGATCTAATCACCTAATAAGGACTCCTAATGCATGATGGGTCTTCGAATATATTAGAGATTTTTCCTCTGTTTATATGGATGAATAAAGCAGGATTTATATTAAATTGGGTTCTAAAGTTCCCTGTGGAGGCAAGCCTCCATAGTTAATTACATCCTAGGGAATGAAATTCTCTAAGAATACTCTCAATGAAAGTAGATAATTAGAATCTCTAAAGATTTTAAGGTTAGACTATCAACGGATTGGTTATATTTGGAAAATCAATTGGGATAAGTCAAATGGAGAGACTTATTTTGGAAGCCAAAGGAGATGAGAAGAGAATGCTCATGATACTAGAAAGCTTAGTGAGTATTCCAATATATCCTATGATTGGGCTTTATATATTTGAAATTGAAGAGAATTATATGTTTGAGTTAAATTTTATTAGATTGTTTGGGCTTATAGTCCACTAACACAATGTTGTGTAAATGCATAAGAGGTAAGGATTTATGTTTGTAGCCTGAAGGAAATAGCTACCTCGAATCCTAAATCTAGGAAGTTCTAGAACAAGTTATAACACGACCTAAATCTAACTGAAAATGGGTACAAGATTTACCTCCACAAGAGAGGATAAATCACTTAACTACTGGGCTTATAACCACTTGGAATGCCTACCAGCTAACTCCTCTATGTTTTAAATCTGTGTGGTCCGGTCAAATGAATTTACAAGATAGTTAGGCTATTATTATTTTAGAAAAGAGACTAAAAGTCCTAAACCCACTCCTTAAGAGACTAGAGCATGAGTGGTATGAGTAATGACTTAATCTAATGCAAAATCTTTTTATATTTTTATTTTATTTTGACACTTCATTTTGACAAAGGCTTCATGATTTTTATATGTCTAAATGCATGATGAAATGGATTATTGGCCAAATCAACGATAAGAGGTGTTTTCCAATACAAGGGATGCCCTCAAAGGTCAAGCATTCCCCTATCATGCAAGGATGGAAATCCCCTATTTTCAAGAGTGAAATAATATGCATGTATGTTGTGAAACATTCAACCATTCAACTAAGGGGTTGCTAAATCTTTTAATTATCTTATTTAAGACATAGGCTTTATAGTGGGGTTATGAATTATTTAAAATTTAATTATGTGTGATTAATTAGGGTAGAAAAATTAATTTTTCCCTAAGAGCCTAATCGCTTCTAGGATACACATTAAAGCATCATTCATTTAAGAAACTAAGAAAATTATGTCATTTCTAGTGCGCAAACTAAACAAACCATTAATCATTTTTTATAAAACTAGCGCAAAAAAATAAGAGGCCTGTTGACCTCACTTTTAGAGTGAGTTCTCAACCTCCTTAGCATAGATCTAGTACTCTTATAGACACTAAGAGTTATTTAGTCTTAAGACACTTTTAGTGATTAGGTGAACACTTAACTTAAGCCTAGAGACTTAGAAGGGTTAGTCATAGGGGTAGGTTATGCCTTAGAGATTTAGGGAGACTAGCCCATCTTGTGGCCTAAATCCAACATATGTTCACCTCCTCAAACCAAACCTCAAATTCAATTCAAACACCAAATCCAGATCCAAATTCCAAATCAAATTCCCAAAATTCATGATCAAATATAAAATCAAAATCCTGCCTAAACCCTATGATTTCATCATGTGGGCTTTACCCTTAACCAAATTCAAATCAATCCAAATTAAATTGATTTTTTCAAAGATCAATTCAATCCCTCAATCATTAATCAAATTCAAGTCCAAACTCAATTCCAAATGATTGAAACCCTAGATCAAATTTAAACCCACAAATCCTCCAAAAGCCTTATAATTGAATTCCATGGGCTTAGCCAAATTCCATTCAAATCAACCCAAACTCAAATGATTTTCTTATAAATCAATTATTCCATCATTTATATTCACAAATATAAATAAAACCCACATTCCCATAGCCAAAACTAAATCAAACTAAATTGAAATCCAATCAAATCCCAAGCTAACCCATATGGACATACCTCCATAAGCTTAGCCAAATCCCTTCAAATAAACCCAAACTCATTCAAATCAACCCAAAATCAATTGATTTTTTTATAAATCAATTATTCCATCATTTATATTCAGAAATATAAATGAAACCCACATTCCAATAGCCAAAAATAAATCAAACTAAATCAATTTCCTTCCAAGCCCTTTTGACCTACCTCCATGAGCTTAGTCAAATTTGCTTCCAAATCACTCCAAACTCAAGTGATTTTCTCATAAATCATTTATATCTTCATTTATATTCACAAATATAAATGAAATATAAATTCAAGTGCCAAAATCAAACCAAAAATTAAATCAAAATCCAATTTAAATCCTTTAAGCCAATTCCTTGGCTTAACCAAAACCAACCTAAATCAAGCCAAAATTAATGGATTTTCTCTTGAATCAATCATTCCTTCAATCATCTATCCAAATATAAATGAAACCTGTAATTATCTAGACAAATTGAAATCAACCCAAGTCAAGCCCAACTTAACCCTTTTGACTTGAAAAAAACTCCAAATGAACCAAAACCCATCATAGCTCAAATTTTTTGCAGTTGGATTTATATTTCAATCCTAAACCCATATATAAATTGAACTAAACTTTAATAAAACCAAAACCGAGCCAATTAACCCATTTAGGTCCAGTTGACCCAAAGTGGCCTAAAGAACGCATATGAACCAATTTTTAATCCAACCCAAATTGGATTGAACCAAGCTCATCCAAACCTCATACCATGATCATTGATCACCCTAGGATGATCAATTGCCTTGAATTGGGTCAAACCAAGTAAACTTTATCATTTGACCAAGTCAACTCTTAGCTCATATGAAACCCAAATTATCCAAAAATTACCATACACCAAATTGAGCCAAACCAAACCCAATTGGCAATTTGAACCAAGTTGACCCAAATTGACCTAAAAGGCCAAATTGGGTCAAATCATGATCTAACCCAAATTGATTGGAACTAATGGCTCAAGTTCATTCCAAATTCAATGTTCAACTTGACCGAAGCTCCAATTTAATCAATTTAACCCAACCTAGCCCAATTGACCCACTTAGCTCATATTGACCTAAAGGGTCTAATTGGCCAAAATTCAAACTAAATCCAAATTGATTCAAACAAAAGCCTATAATCATTTTCAATTAACTAATCAAACTTGTTCCAACACCCAACCCAAGCCAATTTGGCCAATTTGATCAACTTAGCCTATTTGACCCATTTGATTCCAAATGAGTCAAAATCAAATCTAGGCCAAATTGATTGAAATCACTTAGACAAAAACACTTCAAATCATCATTTGAACCTAACTAAAACCTTGGTTTGACCTAATTTTACCAATTGATCAACCTAACCCAACTTGACCCAAATTGACCCAATTTGATCAAATTGAGCCAAAACCCTTGAAACCAACCCATGGGACTTTAGGAGCTGACCAAACCTAACCCAAAACCATCCTAAGTCAACCCAAAATCAGCCCATTCAATTGGAGCCAAACCCAAGGCAAATCCCCCATGGATATGCCTCCCCATGTGAGACTTTGCCAAATTTGGCAAAGTCCACTCTCCTATCATCCTTGACAATAATCAAGCAACCAAATGGGGTATCACCTAGCCACCTAACCTACCCAAAGTGGGCTAGGCTTGCCATTGACCAAAAGGAGGTGAGTTAACTCACCTACCTTACAAACCAAGAACCCCATGTACAAAGGGAGTTGCAACCAGCCATGTCAAGCCTTGAGCCACCTTCTAAGCATTCCTCCACTCAAACCGAGCTACGTGGACCTGATGGGGACAACTCTGACGCTCTGATGGTGGCTGGCTGGCCAAAAAATGAGAGACAATCTCATCCATCCACCTTAACCAATTGAGGGGTATACCCCCTCAATTCTCATAGAAAATCACACTATTGACTTCATCTGAGCTCCCAAGAGAAAAATAAAACTCCCTAGCAAGCTCTCGAGCAATTCCAAGCCCTGCCCACTTTGAATTTTCTTTTCCCATGCAAAGTCAAAATAGGGGAGCTCATCCTTGATTCTAACTTCCCCATTTCTCAATCAAAACCTAATTGCTCTTACACACACTTTCCATGTACGTCATCGAAGCCAAGAGAACCTTCCCTCAAGCTCCAAGATACCAGAGGATGGACTTCGATCAAAGCCGAGTGTCCAAAGTACTATTCTTGGCCAACCGAGCAGCCCACTTGGAACTATACAATTGCTGCTCAACAAGGCTTCATCTCAACTAGATGATGCTTCCTCAAGCATGCAAATCACATGTCTTAGCTTCAATGAGGTAAATCCATTGAAACCAAGCTTTAAGCAAAGATGTGTTGGAGCTTTGTGAAGAAAATTTTCATGTGAGCCAATCTTAGCCGTTGGATCTCTGTAAATCCCTCGCGCGAAGGTGTGGGATTATTTTGGAGTGAATCCAAGCTTGGGTGAGCTTAAATCGGATCCATGGCGGCGATCATTAGATCACGCATGCATTTGCATGATTGGAATGAATGGCTATGATCAGATCACGCTAGATCATTTGATTAATCCTTCTTTAACTGTAGGTTTGATCGTGGCCATCTGATCATAGATCAGACAGCTCACGAGAAACTACTACCACATGGAAAGCGCTGCGTCACACCACATGAATGAGATTAAAATTAAGCTAATTAACTAGTTTTAAGGTGAAACTTCCATAATTTATATAATTGTAAAATCTAAAAATATAAACAAATGCTCATTTTAAAGGTATTTCAGAGAGGAATCCATTAAAATTATCCCTAAATAATCTTGAATAATAATTTTAGCATAATTAGGGTTTAATTAAAAATTTAATTATCCTAATTAATCTCTAACTAATTAATTAATTAATCCCAAGATTTCTTAGATCATGTAAGGGATGACCTCTGCCTCCCATAATTTTCTTGGGATCTATTGATTAATTAATTAGTGAAATTAACTAATTAGGCCTTAATTACTTTCCTAAATTAAATAAGGGTTAATTAAGTGTATGAATAATAACTTAATTAATTAATTGAGTTCATTTATCACTATTTAATAGTGAGGAGACTTAGGGAAGTGAATTGGTGCCTCTCTCCTAATCTTTTTCCTAAGTTTCCTTCACTTTTTCAAGAGAAATTAATTAAGGATTAATGGATTAATTAATTATTTAATTAATTTAATTAATGTTTAAAATACATTAGGACCTAATTAATTCATGGGTAGATCTTTAAATGTTCAATAACCTAAGGATAGTTGAGGAAATTATGGTTAGCTCACATGTGTGGGAAAATCATAAGTGTACTTAATTAAGTTCTTTAAGCTTAATTAACTATTAATTGTGAGCTAATTGCATTAGACCCCTTTTATTTTTTAGAACCATTGCTAATTTACATTTTAATTTATTTGCATATCACATTGGGTCATAATTATTTAGTTAATTACCTTAAGGTAACATAGGTAAGGGTTAATTAATTGATTTAATTCATACCTTAACCTAATTAATCCATAAAATCAACCTAATTTTCTCTCATTAAATTAAATTAACTCACAAATATGGGATGGGATTATGATTAGCAAACTCGTTTCTCTCTTTCCTTAAATCAAATTAAACATGAAATTAAAAGTGACATTAAAAAGCTTAGGTTTGCTTTAAATAATTCTATTTGATATGATTGTCCTTAGGAATTAATTTGATTGAATGAAATCATATGTTTATATTCATTTATTCCTCTCTAATCATATTAAATGTTGTATGTCACTTGATTCATGCATTCATCTTTTACAAAATTAATTAAATAAAATGATTTCCTTTATGTCAAGCTTGCATGTGTTGATTTAATTTAATATATGTGTGGAAACTATCACTATTAAATCTAAACATATTTTTCTAAAGCTTATAAATGAATGATTACATATGCTATGAATGCTAGTTATAAATACTTAGGAGATGTATGTGATAATACCTTAAGTGTATGGAGTGAAACTTTCTTTTCTTTGACTCATGTGTAGCTTTACATACATTTGAATGTTAATAGGTATATAGTCCGGACATCCTAGGAATACGAGGCTTTAGTTAGCCCTAAGGAGGTCATTTGATTACCTCACTTTCCTATTTAACAGTGATAAGTACTTATTTGATTTTATTTACATGTATTTCTATATTAGAATTTGAAAAAGAGCTTTAATCCATATGCATAAATGTTTCAATCAAATAAAAATATAACCTTTGTATGGTTTTTCTTCCTTTATTTATGCATACATCCATATGTATTTGAGAAAAGAAAATATTTAGTCTGGACATCCCGGGAATATGAGGCTTTAAGTAGCCCCAAGTAGGTCATTTGATTACCTCACGGTTAATAATGACATGTACTAGCTTATGTCTCTTATACATGTGTGTGTGTGTATTTAATTATGTATTTAGAACCCCTCTTCTTTTATAAAAAATACATGCATTTGTAATTCTTCAAGTGATTGAATTAATTGATTATGTGATTTGAAGCTCTCTTTCTTATGATTCATGTATGCAAATTTACATATAATTGAATGTGATGGGTATATTATTTGGACATCACGAGGATACGAGACTTTAGTTAGCCCCAAGGAGGTCATTTGATTACCTCACTTCCCTAGTTAACAATGATACATACCTATTTTATTTCACCCTTATGTATTTTTGCATAAGAATTTAGATAGAGTTTTAAATTAATATAATAAAATAATTCAATCAAATGACAAATATAAACTTTAAATGTACATACTTACATCCATCATTCAAGTGTGCTAAAATATAATGTGTGTTTAGGTATACTTAGGACTTAATCATATGCTTGTTACATATGATGGAAATGAATAATTCAACATGTGTCATGAGATAGTAAGTTAATCAAATTAATCTTATGATGCCTTTCATAATGAATATAATTATTTAAAGTGAATCTAAACTTAAGATTAATTTAAAATATGTAATAAGCCACTCACTAAGAGAACTAAGTTAATTAACATGCTTTAGAAGTGACTTAAGGTAGGGGTGAAAGAAAGTGACCCTTTCTTTTTTATCTCTTTATAACACTTAGTTGCTAAGTGTAGGTCAAATGAAAAAAAATGCTAAGTAAAATTCTCAAGTCATTTAAACTACTTAAAGTGAAATCAACCTCTTATGATTAAACTTTCTTTCACACATAGAAATACAACTCTAATGCTTAGTTAGGACATACCACACAAGCCTTAATACACACATATTAGAATTAAGTAACCACTTCTAGCTTTATGTTAGGGCAGTGCATGACATGACTTATGTTTGGTTTTATGATGAATTATTTTAGACTAGATGTTATGGTGTATACCTCATAGACTAGATGTTATGCCATGATTAACTTAATCATATTTTATGTAGGGGATTATGCTTAAGGGATGCTTAGAATAAATATAAATACTCTCTTTTGCAGATTGCTGAAATCCCTAAGCATAATCCAAGTTAGTGTAGGTGGGCTTGGTTATCCATGTGCATGGTGCTAAATTCAAATTATATATATAACTACTTGGGTTGTATGTGTGTTTAGCTAACATTTATTTTACAGGTGTAGTTAGATTTACTTTTCCTATTTTTAAAATAATTTTGCATTAGGAATTAGGATTAGTGCTATGAGAGTTTAGGATGAGAATTCGCCAGAAGGCTTAGTCCAAGGGTGCCATGTGATGCCTTAAAGCTTGCCAAATCAAATCAAGTGAAGATGTGAAGATGAAAAAATGAAGAAAAAAGCCCCCCATAACACTTATTCATTTATAAATTGTAATTATTATTTTGTAATTTTGGATTGTATAAGGGTAGAGCTCGGCTATCCATCTTTTCTTTTTTTATGCGGAGGAACCGACCATTTTATTCTTTTGCAGTAGCTATTAAATGTTCGATGTTACATTTAAGCTTGTGCATTAAAAATTGCATGCCTTTTCATAGTTTCTTTATGATTGGTGTTTGCTGTATGGCCTAGATGCAATTAGGCTTTTAGGATAAAAATAATTTTTTTCCCAACTACAATTCATAACTAAAATTTCAAATAACTCAGAACCTCATAATAAAAGCCTAGGATGTAAACTAGGATAATTAAAAGATTTACAAACCCCTTAGCTATATGATTGTATGTCTAACAACATGAATACATATTATTTCATTCTTTAAAATAGGGGATTTTCATCCTTGCACAATAGGGGAATGCTTGACCTGTGGGGGCATCCCTTATGGTGGAAAACACCCCTTTCTCACTGATTTAGCCAATAACTCATTTTCAAAATGAAGTATCAAAATTCTAAAGCCTTTGTCAAAATGAAGTATTAAAATTTGAATAACATTTGAAAAGATTTCTCATTAGATTAAGTCATTGCTCATACCACTCATGCTCTAGTCTCTTAGAGAGTAGGTTTAAGGACTTTAGTCTCTTTCTAAAATGAATAATAGCCCAACTATCTTGCAAAATCATATGACTTGACCACATGGATTTAAAACATAGGAGGAGTTAGATGGTTGACACTCCAATTAGTTATAAGTCATGCAGTCGGGTGGTTTACTCTCTCTTATGGAGATAAACCTTATACTCATTTTTGCTTAGATTTAGGTCATGCTTTAGCTCTTGCTAAAGCTCCCTAGATTTAGGATCCGAGGTTACTATTTCATTTGGGCTACAAGCATAAATCCTCACCTCTTAGGCATTTCCCTAACTTTGTGTTGGTGAACTATAAGCCCTAGTGATCTAATAAAATTTTAACTCTAATAAAATAATTCTCCTCACTTCAAATATATAAAGCTCAATTATAAGATAGATTAGAATGCCCACTAGGCTTCTTAGTATCATGAGCATTACCTACCTATTCCTTTTGGATTCCAAAAATAAGTCTTCTCCTTGAACTTTCCCATTTGATTTTCCAATATAATTAATTTATTGATAGTCTTACCCTTGAAATCTTTGGAGACAACAATTGCCTACTATAATCGAGAGTATTCCTAAAGAACTCACCTTCCTTATGATGTAATTAACTACATGGGAAATTAGAACTCAGTTTAATATAAATCATACTTTATTCATTCATGTAAAGTAGGGAAAAAATCTCTAGTATATCTGAAGACCCATCATGCCTTAGGAGTCTGTGGTTTTTATTTTTGAGGATGTGGGACTATCATCTTATGGGGTACTTATTGATGATATGACATTAAGGAATGATATACTATCTCAAAGATAGAAATCACCACCCTATAATAGACTAATCACTTAAGAACTCTAAGGCATGATGGGTCTTGAATATACCAGATCTTTCCCTACTTTACAGAAAATAAAGTAGGATTTATTTTAAGTCGTTCATTAAGTTCCTTATGGAGGCAAAGTTAATTACATCCAGAAATGAGAATTCTTTAAGAATACTCTCGATTAAAGACAATAATTAGGGTCTCAATGATTTTAAGATTAAGACTATCAAAGGATCTATGTTGGAAAATCAAATGGGATAGATCAAATGAGAGACTTATTTTGGAAGCCAAAGGAGATGAGTAGGGAATGCTCATGATACTAAACTTGTGAGCATTCCAATCTATGGTTGATTTATATTTTTGAAATTGAAGAGTTAATTATTTGAGTTGACCTTTATTAGAATCTGGGACTTATAATCACACAACATAAGATTGAAAGTGCCTAAGAGGTGAGGATTTATACTTGTAGCTTGAAGGAAATATACCTTAGATCTAGGGAGCTTTGGCGAGCAAAAGCATGACCTCAATCTAAGGCAAAATGGGTATGGTTAACCTCCATAAGAGAGAATAAACCACACATTTGACTATTACTTCTTTGGCGGCCGACTAACTCTCTAAATCCATGTAGGAAAGTCACATCCTTTGTAAGATGGCTAGGCTGTTGTATATTTAGGGGACTAAAATCCTTAAACTCACTCTAAGAGACTAGCATGAGTGGTATGTGACATATGAAAATTTTATCAAATTTATGTCATTTTTTTGGACTCTTTGTTTTAACACAGGCTATGAGATTTTATATGCCTAAATGAATGACAACTTGATTATGGGCCAAATCGAAAGAGAAAGGGGTGTTCTTCCATCAAAGGTTATCATAGGTTAAGCCTTTATTCTCTAGCACAGATGTAAGCCCCCTCTTAATAAGAGTGTAATAATATGACATGCATGATATTATACATTCACACATCTACCTAAGGGGTTGTTAAAAATTTTATTATCTTGATTTAATTCCTAGGCTTTATCATGAGGTTATAAGTTATTTTTTAGATTTTAGTTATTAATTTGGGGTAGAAAAGTTAATTTTATCTTAAGAGCCATTCAGCCACACATTCCATACATCAAATATGAAGAAAATTAAGAAAGCATGCAATTCTATCTTGCAATCTAAATAGAACATCAAATAATTTTATAGACCATAAAAGAATAAAAGGCTCTATGGTTTTAGTCCACCAGAAAGAAAAAAAGATGGATAGTAGCTCTACCCTATTAGATATAAAAAAATAATACATGTTATGGTGTCTTTTTTCATTTCTTCCTTCTCTTTCTTTTGATTTGATTTGCTCCAAAGGCATCATAGGGCACCCCAGGGATAAATCCCACCATTTATCTAATCCCCATAACACTAATCCTAATTCTTAATGCAAAATTATATTAAAAATAGGAAAAGTAAATCTATACACTAAAATAAATGTTACCTAAACACACCATACAACCCAAGTTATATGAATAATTTGGACTTAGCACATGGGTAAACCAAGCCCACTATCCTAACGTGAGTTATGCTTAATTACAAGCACATACAATGCATTTATATTTTTTTATTATTAAGCACAACCCCCTGCAAAAAATATGATTAGGTTAATCACAGCCTACCATCCAGTCTATGAGGCATACACCCTAACATCCATTCTAAAATATTACATCACAAAATAAAACACAACATCATACATACAACACCCTAACTTAGCACTAGAAGTAGTGACTTAGTATTCTAATGTGTCTGCTTAAGGCTTGTGCGGTAAGACTTTACTAGCCTTCTTTAGTTTAAGTTTCAATTTGGAGTTTGAATTTGTTAAAATTTTACCTTTGGGTGATTTCAATTTAAATGATTTAATGATTTATTTTTCATTTTTATTTCACTTTTATTTGGTTAAAATGATGTTTAGGTTTTCAAGAATGAAGAGTATAATGAATTCCATTTGTAGACAAAACTCACCTATTCCCCAAACTCTAAAGAATCCTATGGTCTTAAGTATCTTAATTAGCCCATTTGAATTTATGTAATTCATTTGATTTGATTTATTTGATTTAGAATTTAGAATTTGAGTTTGTTTAAGTATTTGATTGATTGATTTTGGATTAGATGTTTTGGTTTAATTAAATCTTGATAATTCAAAATCCTTAATTTCTAATGAAGTTTAAGTTTGTTTAAATCTGTGTGCTTTTGATTAATTAATTTTAGATTAGATGTTTTGGTTTAATTAAATCTTGATAATTCAATATCCTTCTAAATTAATATCTAATTCTTTTCTTTGATTATGGTTGTGTAACTTAACTTTATGTTTATTTGATTTGATTATGGTTCATTTATTTGTTATTTGATCAGATTAGATTAATTGAGATTTTTATTTTGATTTTAATTGAGTTTGATTCTTTGTAATTAGGATTTTATTTTTAATCTCATCCATTTGTTATGTTTATCGAAGTTTGGTTTGTATTTTGATTTCATGCATTGGATAGTTAATTAGTTTATCTTTTTTAAGTAGGTTGAATGAGATTTGATTTAATTACATATTAAATTGATGAGTGTCTTTCTTAATTTAATTTAAGTTAATTTGATTAGCTTTATTAGTCTATGGGTTTGCATAGGTTTAATGTGATTGTGTAATTAGTTTAAGAATTGTATTTATGTTAATTATAAAGATTTGTTTAATTTTCAATTTGATTTCATATTTGTTTAGGTTAATGATGTAATTAATGACTTAATAATTTAGGTTTAATTTAGGTTTTGATTAATATTTAATTTCATTTATGTTTGATTAAGTTTAAGTTTAATATGATTAATTTGATTACCGTAATTAGCTTATTTAAGATGTGTGATAAATTAATTAGTAGATTAATTAAGTGTTTGATTTTGATTTAAAAGTTAATTTGGTTCATTAAGATGATGATTAATTTATTAGTTTGCATTAATTAGGTGTTTATTGGATTAGCTTAAGGGTAATTAGTTTAATTAAGAAGTGTGTTTAAGTTAATTATTAAATTAAATAAAGATTTATTTATTTTTTTTAATTTGGTTTTATATTTATTTAGATTAATGATGTAATTAATGACTTAATGATTTATGTTTAATTTAGGATTTGATTGGTATTTAATTGCATTTATGTTTAATTAAGCTTAGGTTTAATATGATTAATTAATTAGTTTACTTGAGGGTTTGATTAATTATTAAATTTAATTGGGGTTTGATTTAAGCTTAATTTTAAAGTTATCTTTAATGTAATTTATTTAAATTAATTTTATTCATTAAGATGATGGATTAATTCATTAAGTTTGCATTAATTAGATGTTTGATTAATTAAGTTCAATTGGGTAATTAAATTTTAAATCATTAGATTAATTAAGGTTTGTTTAATTAGAGATTAATGACTTTTTACATATGATTTGTGATTTGATTGATTTAATTAAATTTACAAATTTTTTTGATTAAAATCATTGTTATTATCGTTTAATTAGATTAATTTAATTATTTATTTTTATTTCAATTAAACTTGATTATTCATAATCATAATTGATTTATTTTCTTCATTTATTATGTTTTATTAGATTTCATTCATGTTTAATTTAGTTGTTAGGTTTATGTATTATTATGGTTTAATCATCTTATTCCAAATGGATTGATTTAAATGTGATTTAATGTATCTTAATTAAGTTTACTTTTGCTTTATTTAGTTTAATTTGATTAATATTAAATGATTATGTTTGAATTGGTTTATTAATCAATTTTGTTTTAGTTTATTTAATGATTAATTAACTTGATTTATTTATATTCATTAGTTTCATATGATTAAGATTCATGCTTAGTGTTGGTTTAGTTATACTAGTTTGATCAATTAAAGTTTCAGATTTGGTTAATTTTTTTGATTTAAGATTTAATCATTTAATTGAGTTTATTAACTTAAATAAGTTTAATCATATTTAATTTAATTTCCTCTAAGGATGATATTTTTTTTGAGGTTTGATTAATGATTGCTTAAGTGTTATTTCATTTCTAATTTTGATTTGATATTTATTTTTAGATTATGTTTTAATTAATTCCTTAATTAAACTTTAATCTTAAGTGTTTATTTGGGGTTTATTAGGATTCTGAAAATCACATTATTTCTTTAAGAGTCCTAGATGTCAATTGAAAAAAATTTAAACTTCAAATTTTGAATTTTTTAATATAAATTTTTTTTTTTTTTTGATATTTTTTATTTATGCGTACTTTAACTTTAGTTTCAATCCTTAAAAATTTCAACTCAATCCAGTTTATATTTTTAGAGCAATTAATGAAACTTTATTTTCACTAAAACCTAAATTAAGCTTAAACCATTTAGTGTAATTTGGAAATTCTTGGTTTTTGGATTCTCTCAGATGAATCCGAGTACTTGCAATTTTTTTAAGTATTTTATTTTTTATGAATTTTGAAGTTTCAAGTAATTTAATTTTTAAAAAAAATCGATTTTTTTTCCATTAGCACTACGCGTGATGTGGCAGCGAGTGAATGGACACATGGTGTCGCTCATCACCACATGGCATCAGATTGGCGCGTCGATCGCATTGAATGGGAAAATTGTGCATGCATAGTGATTGCGATGTGGTTTTGACGGGCGTCGATCATAGATCGGATGGTCGATCTCGCCGATCGAGCGATCACATGATCGGTGAAGCGTCGAGCCATTCGATCGAGAAACATGATCGGGTCAGATCATCGGCGATCTAAGGCTTAGATGCGTGATCGCTCATCCGAGCCGTGATCCATGAACTTTGGGATCGGCTACTTGATCGACATGAATAGTAAAATCAAGGGATTAGGGAGAAAAATGAGAAATTCTAAGTGAAAACTTATCCAAATGGACTCATATTTGCATCGATTCACACCAAAAAACTTTTATTTTCTAGTTGGAATGATATAAAATATAAAATGCAAGATTATTTAGGATAAATTCTAAAATAATCATCACAAAATGAAATCTAAGAGGATGGTTTGGCAAAATTTATCTGGGGATGGTTTTGATGGGTAAGATCGAGCAAACTCTGGTGCAAGAGAAGCTTTGGAATGATGTAACTTTGCCTCCCTTGAATGATGTATTTTTGGTGCTTACCATTTCTCACTAGAATATTTTGATGTTTTGAGCTCAAAGAGGTGGGAAGTGGGGTTTCTTTAGCTCTTGGGGGCTGAATAGTGGTGGGAGGAAGAGAAATGAAGCCTCATTTCCCCTCCTTTAATAATGGTTGAAAATCTACTTTTTTTATTTTTTGGCTCAAAAGTGTTATCATTTTGCTTGGGGTCATTGGGATGGATGATGGATTGATTAAGGACTTTGAATTTTGCTCCAAAGTCTCTCTTCTTTGATATGATCCATTGAATGCGATGTTGGAGGAGTTAATGCATGTGATGGGGGAGAATTAAATGAGGTTGGGTGGAATCTATGTGAGGAGGATCCATGAGAGATTTAATAGGGTTGGGTTAATTTTGGGCTGATCCCAAATGGGTTTGGGTTGGGTTTGATCATCTCCGAGTGGGTCATGGCTTGGTTCCAAGGGATTTGGCTCAATGTGGGTCATATGGGTCATATTGGGTTAAGTTGACCAATCGGTCAAATTGAGTCAAACAAAGACTTAGGTTAGGTTCAAGTGATAATTTGAAGAGTTTTGTATGATCAGTTTGATTTAATTTGCCTTAGAATTGATTTTGGCTCATTTGGAATCAAATGGGTTAAGTTGACCAATTTGACCAAAATTGGCCATATCCGATTGGGTTATGGGTTGATTGATCTTCAATTAGATATTTGAAGATAAATGTTAAGCCAAATTAACCCTTTAGGCTAATTTGGGCTAAATGGCTTAATTGGGCTCGATTGATCAAATTATGTTTAATTATGGCTTTGGTCAAGTTCAATAATCAATTTGGAATGAACTTGAGCCATTGGTTGCAATCAATTTGGGTTAGATCATGATTTGACCCAATTTGGTCCTTTAAGCCAATTTGGGTCAACTTAGATCAAATGACCAATTGGGCTTGGTTTGGCTCAATTGGTGGTCAAGTCATATTTAAATATTGATTTTGGGTTGATTCAAATCATTGGTTTCAATCAATTTGATGTAAGATGAGTTTTTGCTAGTTTTGGTTCATTTGGGCTAAGGGTTGACTTGTTCAAATGACTAAGTTGACTTGGTTTGATCCAATTGATTGTAATTGATCATCCTAGCATGATCAACAATCATGGTGGAAGGTTTTGGTGAGCTTAGTTCAATCAATTTGGGTTGGATTGGAAGTTGGCTCAAATGGATCCTTTAGGTCACTTTGGGTCAAGTGGACCTAGGTGGTCAATTGGTTTGGTTTGATTTGAGTTTAGTTGAACTTATATATGAGCCGATTGAAATATAAATTCAAGACAATCAATTTGGAGTATAAGGGATTTTGGCTCATTTGAAATTTTTTAAGTCAAAAGCTAGTTGGGTTTGACTTGGGTTGGCTTGATTTGATTTGATGATTGTAGGTTTCATTTATATTTGGATATAATTGAATGAATGATTGATTCAAGAAAATTCATTGGTTTGACTTGATCTATATAGAATTTGCTAAGTCAAGAATTGACTTAATTGGGTTTTGGATTTAATTTGGATTTGATCTTGAATTTGGATTTATATTTCATTTATATTTATGAATAAATGTTATTTATCATTGAGTTTAGTGATTTGAAATAAATGAAAGTCCATGGATTATAAAGAGATCAATTTAGTTTGATTTGATCATTAGAATGTGGGTTTCATTTATATTTGTTTATGAATGGTATTTATTGAGTTTGATTGATCTGAGTTTTGGCTAAATTTGAAGGTGGTTCTTAGGAAATTTAGGATTTGAATTTGATTTGATTTCAATCATTTGAGTCAAATTTGAGATGTTTGAATTTGGATTGATTTGAGGTTTGGTTTGAGATTTGAATCAGGTTTGATTTGAGAAAGTGTATAGATTGGGTTTAGGCTATGGGATAGGTAATTTCCTTAAGTCTTAATACATGGACTAATCTTATGATTAACACTTCTAAGTCTCTAGCTTGGGTTAAGTGTTCACCTAATCACTAGAAGTGTCTTATGACTAAGGAGTTCTTAGTGTCTAGAAGAGTCCTAAGTCTAAGGAGAGGAGGTTAAGAGCTCACTCCAAAAGTGAGGTCAATAAAAGGACCCATAATAGGTGTGGTGTAACTGACAAGGCACACCACACGTATTAGCGTTGACCGATACGATCAACAACATCTAAGAGATTATAAGCACTAACAAAAATGATCTATACCCAAAGGTAGATAGAATCAGATCTTAGTGCAATGTAGCTCTCTCTTGGGCATAAGAGAGCAAGAAGGAATCCTAGGGGTTGAGTACATGAACCTTCCACTTGGATAAGGAGGTTCAAGTTTATCGTTGGGATAAGAATTTGAGTTTGATTATGAATATGATTAGTTTGGGTGTGATCCATTTGGGGATAAGAATCTATAATATGGGGATCAAGATATTTTAACTTATTTGGATATATTTGCTAGGGACATGAGTTGGAATTAGGATTTGTGAACCTCCACTAGGGAGCGGTTCAAGCTATCTGGATAAGAATTTGATTGGATTTTTTTGATTTGTGATTGACTCCACTAGAGGTTGGTTCAATTTGTTATGGCTCCACTGAGAAGGGTTCTGAGGGCATATCCATGGATGCACACTTTTTTGTTTGATTTAGATCTAAGTTCCACTATGGAGGCTAATTTGATTTGAGCTTCACTAGGGAGAAGTTTGGTTGGTCCAATATGTTTAATTTGACTACACTGGGGAGATTGGTTTTGAATTTATTTTCTTATGGACCCTATCAGAGTATGATGGACTACACTAAGAAGGAACCACGGGGCCTTGGCCTGTCTTAGATTTATAAGTCCAAAGGGGTAATCTACCTGCCATAAGGTAGGACTATCCGACCTAAGGGGTTTCCTTTCGGTGTGCAATGACTGTACTAGGAAGAAGGCATAGTAGACTTACATCTTCCAAAGTAGGAAAAGCATTTGGGGTGATGTTGGATGGATAATACATCGAACCCTACCTAAGGCGACTACTGAGTGAGCACCACTAGGGATCTTATCTCAACTCAAGAGTAGTCCTGATGATTAATTTGATTTGATTTGATTTGATTTAATTTGGAAAGTTATGTTATGGACCACTGATGGACCCATGAGAAGGCTATGTGACCTTCTGTCATTTACAAATCCAAAGGGGTAGTCTACCGACCACAAGGTAGGACTATCAGCAAGGGTTGCCTTTGTGTATGACTTGTACTAGAAGAAAGCATAGACTTACATCTTCCAAAGTAGGGATCACCATTGGGTGATGATGATGGCACAATCAATCCGACCTAGGGACTATTTGAGTGAATGCCGTGGACTCATATTATCAAGAATAGTTAGAATTAATTTAATTTTAGATGGACCACTATTGGTGCGATGGATCTACTAAGGAGCTAATATCGCCTAGACCTATCTTAGTTTACAAATCCAAAGGGATAGTCTACCACCAGGTGACTAACCAACCTAAGGGGTGCCTTTTGGTTTGCAATGGTCAAGTTAGAAAGCGCGGGGACTCACATCTTCCTAACAAAGGAACCAGGGGTGATTGGTCTTGTGTGTCATGACCCCTAAGGTGATTGGTTTACAGGTCATCTTTGGAAAGAATATAATAGACTTATATCTTTCAAAGCAAAGATGACCAGGGTAACTCATTGGTGGCTCAACAAGTTGAACATGGATGACTGAGAGAGTCTTGACCAGGGACTTATTTCAACTCAAAGTAGTCGTAATTCTTATAGGAGTTTGACACCCAAAGATAGGATGCCTTGGGAAAGGGGGCCTGGGGCTTGAATTCCTAATCCACAAGCGAAGATATATATATTTTATTTTATATTTGCATGGACCTGTGATTTGTGAGGACCACGAGAAGGAGCTTATATCACTAATCTATCTGACTTGGACCAAGGAGAATGTCATCCATGATTCTCCAAATCGGGTGTACTAGGAAAGGGGAGTCAATCAAAAGTGGGTAGTGTCTAAATGGGTTCTGGGACAGATCCAAATTGAGTTCCCATGAGAGGAGTCGGATAAGACCAAAACCTATAAAAGAATGATTGTATGCATTCGATGGACAACTCAAGGAAAAAGCACGAGGACCACATCTGCCAAGAGTGATGTATCCATTGGGTGGGTCCATCTATAGATAACCAAACTGGGTGCATCGGTTTGTGATAATCGGTTTAGAAAGAAGAGTGTAGGCTTACATCTCAAAGTGACGATTACAAGATAGTGATGGCTTGGCAGGGGCTATCAACCTAGGGCTATTACTAAATGAGGAGTCTGTGTATACCAAAACTTAAAGTAGTCAAGAGGAAAGGAGCCTTGGGGGGACTTATCCTAACCTCAAATATACTACCTAGTTAGGTGCATGATGGCTAGTTCAAGAAAAAAAAACATGTAGGACATCCTCTTAAACAAAGTCAACATGAGGGTATCTTGGTACTGCTGCTTATCACAACAAATTGTTGGTTTATGGTCAAGTCGAGAAACCCGATCACATCCACCACAAAATGACCAATGGGGTGACACTAGCAAGGTAGCATGTACCGACCTAGAGCGTAATGAGTGTGCCAGGGGCTTGCTCCCACATCAAAATAGAGAAGAAAGATATGTGTTTATTTGTGTTGTGAAAGAGGGAATAGGATGCTACTTGGGTTCTCTTATACAAACCCTAAACTCATCATGGCAGATTCACAAGAAAAAGATATTTCTAGCACAGAAGAGTTGAAATTTGAGATGAAAAGAAGTTTTATTGATAATTATTTTCAAACAAGATTTATGGATAGTATTTCTTTAAGTAGATCCCATTGATTGGAATCATTGGGTGCTCTTGATTTATGATAAGATCCTCCTTGGTAGGCCTTCTCTATGGCAGGTCCTTCCCAAATGGGTTCAAACTTACCTCCCATCTTTTGACGAGCAATAATTGGCCTTCTTAGAACTAAAACAAGCTCTCCTACTTGAAAAGCTCTGAGACGGACCAACTTATTATAAGTTTGAATCATTTTGGCATTATACAACTTGAGGTTCTGGCATGCCCGGAGGCATCTCTCCTCCAAACCTTCAAGCTCTTCCAACCACAACTTGGTGTTCTACTCCATTATGATTTTACTACCAATATCCTTGGATGGGAGTTGGACTTCTAATGGTAATGACTTTCAAACCCATACACTAAGGAGAATGGGATAGATTGAGTTGGAGTTCTATATGTGGTGCAGTAGGCCCATAAGGCTTCAACTAACTGTTCATTTCTTTTTCACTTATTATCGTCGAGTGTCTTCTTTAATGTTTAGATGAGAGTTTTGTTGAAGGCATCCGCTAAGCCATTTTCCCTTAGATAGTAGATGGTAGAGTACCTATAATCTATGCTATGTCTCTGGGCAAAACTATTGATTTTAGTGCTCTTGAATGCAGTATCATTATCGGATATAATTCATCGAGGCACTGAACCTATATATGATATGATTGTTGAAAATTGAGCACATGTTGAGTTGTGACCTCTAAGTGGGATTGCCTCGCCCACTTGGAAAAGTAGTCGAGTAACTAGGATGAATGACCTTTGGAAGAAAGGATGATCGGACCCATAATATTAGTACCCTCAAATGGCCATGAGGCCAATGTAGGATGGAGAATGTTGGGTGGTTGATGTAGACCATGCCATGTACGACATTAATGTGCAGCTACATCCATGCAACATCATCGTGGCCTAGTATCCTAGTCTCTTGATTTTGGCTTTCATCTTTGGATCAAATTGATGTGCTCGTATAAACCTGAGTGTACCTTAGTCACGATCCTACGAGCTTTATGTTTGTCCAGACAACATAACCACATATGATCGAAGGACTACCAGTACAAGGTGTTGCCTACAAGAGCATAGGAAAGTGCTTCACCTAGTGTGTTAGTGATTTCTCTTGAGGTAGTTTGCCTATATTTAAATATTCCATGAATTGTTTCCTCCAATCTAACTCATCATCCATTTTGACAATGACAACCTCCCTTTCAAGAGAGAATCTCCCAATGAGTTCCATCAATAAGGATAAGACTTGTCTATTTGGACCCTTATTGGAATGGACTCATCTTGAACATGAACTCTTTGGCAAGCTTGGCTAATATGCACTTTTTCTCTCTCAAGGAATCTTGTAGATGGTAACCTCACGGGATTTAGGACAATAATTCCATGGTATACTTGTGGTAATGATGGAGCTTTGGATTTATAACCTTATAAGACCCAACGATTTAGTTGATGACTAACTAAGAATTCCAAAAGATGTTGATACTATGGACACATAGTGTAATGACTAACTCCGGCGACAATCGAGCCTCATATTCAACTTCATTGTTGGTGCATGGATTGGACGGATATGAGAATCTCATCACATCGGTCCAGAGTTAGGAGAACTATTCCTACCCCTGCCTTCCCTGGGATAGTAAATTATGGTTCTTCTCCTCTTTGAGAGGAAGTTGCACCATCAAAGTACATCTCCCAGTGGTGATTACTAGTATCCCTAAGTTCATGATTTATTCATCAGGGAGATCATCATTAAGCAGAGAATCAGCAGAGAGTGGATGTGCTAAGAAATCTATAAGTGCTTGTCATTTTATGGAACAGAGGGGTACCAATATTATGTCAAAATAAGACAAAATCATGGACCAACATGCCAACCATTCATATAAGGTCGTTGTCATGAGATATATTAGTTATTGACTCAGATCAAGTTCACCTTATGAGAAAGCATGTAATGTCATAGCTTTTGGGATGCAAAGATTAAAGTTAGGCAGTGCTTTTCAATAGGTGAATAGTTTTCCTCAACAAGGATTAGATGATGACTAAGATAATAGAGAGTGTTCTCCTTCTCTTTATCATTGGTTTGAGCCAAAAAGCAAGGAGTCATCTAATGTAGCGTATATAATATGAGTAGCTTGCAAGATAGTTTATAGAGCGGTGCATCATCGATATTGCTTGATGTCTTGAGCATCTTGGCATCTTTCTTAAACTTGGCATCCTTTTGATAAGTGTCAAGAATGGTTGGCATCTTCTTGATAAGTTGGAAATGAAGCATCTTAGATACCACCCTTGGAATGACTAGTTGTGTTAGGCTTTTAGGGGTGGCATTTCTAATATCACTTTGATCTTTTCAGTTGATTTCAATTCCAGTGTTGAACAACAAGGAATTTTTTGAAGCTACTCGAATGCACACTTTGGGGTTCATTTTGAGGTTGTATTGTCTTAACCATTCAAAACTACTCTCAAGTCAAAGAGATGGTCTTCTTTTCTTTGCTTTTGACAATGAGATCATGTAGCATTCAACTTGATGATGAATGAGTTCATTGAAGATTGTCATGGCCGGTATGTAGCACGCATTTTTGGCAAAGGCATGACTTTATTATAATAAATTCTAATCGGGGTTCGAAAGGCAATGTTTCTTTCATCCTCTAGGGCCATCTTAATTTGGTTGTAGCCATATGACCCATCCATAAAGGAGAATATGAGATGAGATGATGTCCACCATTAATTCGGTATAGGAAGTGGAAATTCATCCTTAGGACATGCCTTATTTAGATCCCTAAAATCGATGCATATCAATTTGGCCATTCTTTTCTTAACTAGACATACTTGTACCGTAGGATATTTTCTTTCCTAATAAAGCCAACATCGATCGGTTCTTGATTTTTAGAAGTGACCTATTGTTCAATGTCTAATGCATGCATAGCTGCTTGATAGGGTTAGCATTAGGTTCTATTGCTAGTTTATGGACTACTATATCGGAGATAGGCAGCATCTCTTCATAACTCCATGCAAAATAATCCTTAAACATCAATAGCTTCACTAAATCATTGGTTTCTTTTTTTCATTCAATAGAACGATGTATGTTGGGTGTGGATCTTCTTGTTCTAGTTGATTTCTTTGAGCTCGTCGATAGTTGATCTGATCTCCTCTTTGAACTCTGGTGCATCCTTGACTTCAAAGTCATTTGGATCATCTGAAGTTTCTAAGCACACCTCTATGAGTTAGCATGATTTGAAAAAGAACTGTCTAAATGATTGGTGATGACTAAGCATTAATCTCCATCATCAACTAGACCTACTATACCAAATCCTAGTCTCAATCTTGATTATGAATGTCTGCATATGTTGTCCCATAACCTTTCAAAGTAATTTGATCTGTGTTTAGACCAAGCATGTGGAATTAATCCTTTCTTTGCTAAATTAAGAACACAAGGAGAGTACCAATCAAAAGGTAATTCTATTAAATCTTTGTATGAATCATCCTCAAGTTCTACATCAACTTCTTGACTTGAGGATGATGCTCCAGAAAGAACTTCACTTTACATTTGTGGAAGACTTGGGGCTTCATAACTACTAACCTTCAACTTTGGGAAGAAAAGTGAGGTTAGAGCTAAAGTTCCAACTATGCCTTTTCACATATAGATTGGATACATTATGCTTTTCTTGGAGCGTCTTCATCATAGCTCAAATGTCACTTGCATGGGGACCCACTGGAAGTGCTTGGCATGCTAACATGTGAGACTCATCCTCACGACTAGATTATATGTGGATAGGGGGTACTCTGAGGAATATATACTCTATTGGTTGGCCATAAGGAGGTCTTCACCTCTAGAACTACCTCTAGATCTACCTCTACCTCTACCTGGTGGAGGTCGAGTCATCCTACCCATATGTTCATATGGAGGAACAAACTGTGGGTGAAATCTAACATCTGGCTCTACCTCCATGTTTGATTCTGCTCACTTGCATTTTCATTTTCTCTTCCTTTTCTTTTTCTTTTCTTTTCTTTTTTCTTTTTTCTTCTTTTCTTTTTTTTCTTTTTTTTTCTTTTATCTTTGAACTTTCACCAAGTTCGTGAGAATAGACTTTTTTGATTTGAGGAGATAGTAGGTGCATCCTTCATAAATCTCACCTCTTTAAATGAATGGCTTAAATCTCCTTTGACACTTGATTCTACCTCTTTGAACTTCATGCTTGGTGCAGAGGATGGAACCATGTTGTTTTGCATGTATCCAAGCCTCTTGCAAAGCATTGAAAGATGTATCTAAATCTATTATGAAACTTGGTAGTCTTTCAATCATCTATCTAATGGTAACACTATAGAGCCTAAAGCCCTCTCACCTTGTTCATTGAATCCTCTCAACATCATCCTCTCAAAGTTTGGAGATGTCAATCCTAAGTAGGAGGGTTTTAGACTCATAATGTTCACGATGCACCATGATCAACTAATCCACGATATCTCCTCATCCTATGATGTAGATGGTTGTGCTTGGTTGTCCCAAAATAAGTCTTCATCACATGATGTAACTCTGAGGCTTCTCTTGAATAACATGCCTCCTCTCCAATATCGGTCAGCTAAGCTAAGCATATGTCTAGATCAAGTAAAGCTTTGATTAATGACTCTCTCATCTCTTTGGATAAGACAAGGGTATCATATATGCTTAATTTAGCTGACATCTTTCTTAGGTGAGCAAAGACATTATAGTCAACTCTGGGCAGATCCTCCACAAGCATATCCATGGGTGGAGCGTCTTGTGGAGGGGCTTATCACTTTAGAACCAATGACTTGTTTACCCTTATCTTGAGGTGCCAGGAGGTAGAACTTTGTCACTGAGGTTGACTTCAATGACTCTTGAGATGATTTAGTGGAAAGTTCTACACCTCATCGTTCACCTACAACTTCTCCTATGGGATCGAGTCGATGACTCCAAATCAATCTCAATGGGTGAATGATTAAGAATGGAAAATCATTTCTAAATCAAGAATGATCAAAACTAGAGTTATCATTATTATTATTTTGTAGACTTGGAGAGTTTTGAGAGGAATAAAATCTAGAGTATCAGTGGACAAGATGTAAGTGAAAGCTTTTTCATTGATTTCTTCTTAGATGGAGATACATGATAGAAATCTAATAAAGTAAGCAGAGTAAGGGGTTTAGTGCCCTTGTCCATACAATGCTCTTGGCGAGAAGAACTAGTGGAGGAAGAAGTAGTAGGCTTGGTGGATGGAGTGCTAGACTGGGAGTGGTTGTCTTTTATGCTATCTCGCAAGTAAGGTGGGTTGCTACTAGGTGACACCTTCTTCAAGTTATCTTTGGCAACAAACCTTCCTTGGTGTTGGAGGTTTGAGTTACTTGAGCACTTGTAAAGCTTCTTGATCTTAGAGACCACTTTTTTAGAGGTTTGGATAAGAAATATCCCAACCTTCTTTTGTCTTAAGAGGATCGTATCCCCAAGAATTACTCGATAGGCGGAGGGTTGTTCTAACAAGTATTCATTGGGGATAATAATAACTCGACTGTAGCTGCTCAAGCGGTCCTTAAAGGTGACACAATCTCCAAGACATGACTAACCATGCGTGGTAGGGCAATAGTTAGGATCATTACTCTTGCCCACATCTTGACTCTTGGGCTCAGTAAAGTCGTTTCTTTAAGAGATTCTTAAAGATCTTCCTACCTCCCTCTTGAATGAATATGGCTTATTCAATCTATCAAAGAGTAGGTGGTAATAGCTACAGGTGGATATGAGTATATATGGAGGGAGGTGGTGACCACCTTGGTGTGGGTATCTTGGAGGTGGTGGTAGAGGGGAGGATGGAGGTTATTGTGCATGAGGTCTCTCATATTGAGCTCTGGTTGGCTACTTCCTTTGTCTACTGACACTACTCAGCTTCTTCTCTGCTACTTGGGCTTGGATGATTGGTCTTGAAAAGGTAACTGGCTTCCCTTGTAGGCTAGCTACCTTGTTGATTAATTTCTCAAAGTTTTGATTATAAATCCCTTGAGCATGAAAGGTAAACCATGAATATTCTTGAGAAGAATTTATGGTATGTTGACATTTGTGGTTTGTATTCATACTCATGTTTCTAAGAATATAATCAACAAGGGACTCATTGATTTTATTGTTGTGCCAGAGGTCACCCATATTACCCTTTGTTGGGCTCCAAATAAAACTCTTGATGAAGAGGTGCTCCAACTCGTAAAGTCTTCACTAAACCATTGGGTTAGTTACCAATCAAATGCAATCACGATAGATTGTGCAAAGATCGAAAGAGAAGTGCATCATTACCTCGACATTTGCAAGCTCTAAAGTGTGCTATATATCTTTGTGAGGGTTTCCACTACCATCAAAGATCTTGAAGGATGGTGGCAAAACCCAGGATATTGGACTACATCAAATTCCTCCAGTAGGGTCTACCTTTGGAATAGATGAGCCACCTGGGCTTGCCAATGCTTCTTCACTTCTGTTCCACCATATGCTTATATCTCTTTCAAGCATGGTGTTGTCCACCTTCCTATGCATCGCCACTATCCTGGTCCACGAGAGATGTACTCTTGGGTTGATCTAGAACATGCAACAACCCAGGGTGGTTGGCCTCTAGAGTAGGTTGTTGCTTGATGGAGCTTGGCCTTGAAGTGCTAGCTCTAACAAGTCTTCAACTCTTTTCTCCATCTTCGATATGCTCATCTCTCCTCATTCTTGAAGGTGTTGGGTTGAATGAGTGTCTTCTTCCTCAACCCTCCTCTTGGCTATCTCCCTGAGGAACCCCAGTGTCACCTATGGACTTGAGTCCTCCAAGAGATCATCCTCATATGGATCAAACCCGACCTAGCTTCTTCTTGTCAAGTCCAGGAGTTCCTCTTCTCAATGAAGTCTTGCGAGGATCTCATCTATAGAGCGTCTAATTGTAGGGACAAACTCACCATCGTGGTGGGGCTATGCTCATTGAAATACATCGCATTCTGCATGTCTACTATCTCTAGGAATGCTCAGAGGTATATATGGACCATTTCTTGAACGAGTGGGATCACTTGGACACTACATCCCCATATCTCTTCTCCTGATTGCAGGTGGAGATTGTTACTATAACTATGGGTGGTGACTCAACGGTGGCCTTGGGTCACATTCCTTCTTCTCCATAGTGGGAGGTCAGTGGGAGAGCTTGACCTCACCTCAATGAGTGGAGTAGATGGAGTGGGATCCTTGGGTATATGGATCACCAATGTGGTCTTTCTCCCGGATGGGGCTTCGGATCTTGGTTGGAATGGGGATGCCATGGTGAATGGCAATGATGGGTGGTGGGTGAGGAGGTAGCCCATCATTGAAGGCCTACTCCTCTATGATGAGTAGCAGGTAAGGATGATGTTATGATGCCAGGGGATGATCAGAAAATCCAGTGAGGTCGCACTGACAAACTCTCACTCCCTCCTTGTCAGTTGATTAGCCTCCAAAGGCTCTCTCCCCTCGATCTAACTTCTAACTCTCCTAGGGATAACTATCCTATCATTCAATATGTCAGCATCCAAGCTCGCGTGCAACTATCCGGGCAGAGCTTCCATGCTCCCAGCCTGTGTGAAATATGCTAGTGGTGGAGGTGCGAGATCCTCTATCTCCTCTCTCGAGGGAGGGGGTGAACCTACTACCACTCAAATGTGGAGAGGTCTCACAGGGAGATCCCTCCTCAGCCACATGGGAAGCAGCATCCATCTCTCTCTCTCTCTCCACCCTCTTATGAGGCCACTTGACCTTGTGGTTCTTGTTGCGACACTATGTTCATGTGGAGAGCTAGCACCCACCTCGAATGTGGAGGAGACTATCTCAGAAACCAAGATAGTCTTCCCCTTTGGGGTGTGAAGGAGGGTAGTAGCCCTCATGCGGCAAGCGAGTGGAACAACTAGCACATAAACTAACACTACGGGTGAACAACATTCTTCCTCTTTAGTGGAGAAACTTCATCAAATGGCATATAAATCGGATGTGGTTTACCACCCATCCTCATTGCTTGTGAGGTGAGCTATCCCTCATAAGAAATCCTCACCCCCTCAAAACCATGGCCAAAGTAGATGACCTCAGTGGAGAGTAGTAGAGGCTGATCCAGGTTTAGAGGGGAAGGAAAACATGAACTTGTTGGGAGCCATGGATGTTGTACTAGAGAAGAACTAATCCGAAATGCATTATTGAAATATAATTAAGTCAACACTTTCCTTGATATTCACCTTCAATCATTGATCTCAAGATTTGATTTGAATTTGAACCCAACAATCTTAAGGATGTTAAGTGGGGTTCATTGAAATTTTGGAGAGATTTTGGATATTGAGGAGAGTCTTTGCCATTTGATTTCGATTTAGAACCCATACTCAACCGATTTAGGTAGGTTGGGTGGGGTTCTAAAATTTGAGGAGAGATTTTCTTGGAGATATTTGTGTTTTGTGCATTTTTTTTTTTTAAAATATTAATAGTTTGAAAGGCCTCTACTTAGCAAATTTGGGTATGCTAAGAAGAGGATGTGATTGTGTATTTAAAATATTTTTGCTTGTGAAGATTTGATTGTGTGATATTTTGATTTGAAAATGGGGCTTCTTACTTAACAAATTTGGTATGTTAAGTAGAGGCCACATGTGTTTGATTTGTGCTTGATGATGAGACTTTCACTTAACAAATTTGGTATGTTAAGTGAAAGTCAAATGTGATTGTGAGATAGATTTGCTTTTCTTTGAAGATGGGAGTCCCACTTAACAAATTTGGTATGTTAAGTGAAAGCCCCAAATGTGTTTGAGATATGTTTTTTCCTTTAAGAATGAGACTCTCACTTAACAAATTTGGTATGTTAAGCGAAAGCTCAAGTGTGGTTTGACATGAAAAATTAAATCCTTACTTAACAAATTTGGTATGTTAAAATAGGGATCAAATGTGTTGAAAATAGACACTCACTTAACAAATTTGGTATGTTAAGTGAAAGTCAAATGTGTTTATGATTTTGAAAATGAAACTCTCACTTAACAAATTCGGTATGTTAAGTGAAAGTCAAATGTGTTTATGATTTTGAAAATGAAACTGTCACTTAATAAATTTGGTATGTTAAGTGAAAGTCAAATGTGTTTATGATTAAATTCTCACTTAACAAATTTGGTATGTTAAGTGAAAGTCAAATGTGTTTATGATTTTGAAAATGAAACTCTCACTTAACAAATGTGGTATGTTAAGTGAAAGTCAAATGTGTTTATGATTTTGAAAATGAAACTCTCACTTAACAAATTTGGTATGTTAAGTGAAAGTCAAATGTGTTTATGATTTTGAAAATGAAACTCTCACTTAACAAATTTGATATGTTAAGTGAAAGTCAAATGTGTTTATGATTTTGAAAATGAAACTCTCACTTAACAAATTTGGTATGTTAAGTGAAAGTCAAATGTGTTTATGATTTTGAAAATGAAACTCTCACTTAACAAATTTAATATGTTAAGTGAAAGTCAAATGTGTTTATGATTTTTGAAAATGAAACTCTCACTTAACAAATTTGGTATGTTAAGTGAAAGTCAAATGTATTTATGATTTTGAAACTGAAACTCTCACTTAACAAATTTGGTATGTTAAGTGAAATTCAAATGTGTTTATGATTTTAAAAATGAAACTATCACTTAACAAATCTAGTATGTTAAGTGAAAGTGAAATGTGTTTATGATCTTTGAAAGAAAAGAACTTATTTAACAAACTTAGGTATGTTAAATGGAGTTCAATTTATTCTTATGATTTTCAAAAAGGGGTTTCTCATTTGACGTACTTGGACATATCAAATGAGATCCAAATGTGTCTTGAAGTTCAAGACTTTGGCAAGGAGTTCTATCAGAAAAATACAAATGATGTTAAATAGAGTTCTATTTGGTTTATCTTTTCCAAGGGAAGGGGAACTCCCATTTAACAAATTTGGGTATGTAGAGTGGGGGGTTCAAATATGTCTTGACTTCTCTTTTGTGTGTGTATGATTTATTGCTTTTTGAAAAGGAGGAAAACTTCAACTCTAGCACATATGAAGTATGCTAAGTGGAGTTTCAATTTTATATTATGGTTTTATTCAAAAATAGAATCTCCATCCAATAAATTTGAGTGTGTGGGATGGGGATAGCTATTTCCAAAGAAAATATGCTTTTGAAAAAGACATTAAAAATGGTTGATTTTTATTTTGCAAAAAAACCTCCATGTAACTATCATAGGATCTATTAAACGAGGTTTGGTTATATGTGTTTTGTGCCTTTTTTTTGAAAATTTCTTATAAATTTTTTTGTAAAGATCTTTTATTATATGAATTTTTGAAAAAGTGCTTTTGGAAAGACATGTTATTTTGTAGAAGGGTTTTATTTTCTTATTTTCATGGGATGAACCCATCAGGATGGTGAAGAGGTTCTTAATTTTGGTCATCTCCTTTTGTTTGATTAATTTTAATTTTCACCTATTGGGAGAAAAATAGGATTTTAGACTTACAGAGGTCTAAAACCTAAGGATGTTGCGAGCTTTGCTTAAGGATGAAATAAGCTAAGTGCCAATGGAAAAATAATGATAGTCTGAGCCTATATAAAATATAAGTCCACTATTGATGCTTGAGATAATAATTGTTTACTAAAGATGAGAGGAACCTCCCGTGAGTCACAAAAAATATGGTGTTTATTTTTGAGGATGTGGGACACCATGCAGATTTTAAGGGGTACTTATTGAAGTGATCAAGAATGACATTAAGGAATGATGTACTATCTCAAAAGATAGAAATCACCACCCTGTAATGGACCTAATCACCTAATAAGACTCTAGGCATGATGGGTCTTGAATATTCAGAGATCTTTCCCTACTTTACATGGAAAAGTAAAGTAGGGTTTATTTTAAGCGGGTTTGTTAAGTTCCTTTGGAGGCAAATAGTTAATTACATCTAAAAATGAGAATTCCTTAAGAATACTCTCGATTATTTCAAAGATTTCAAGGTTAAGACTATTAAAGGATTGGCTTTTTTGGAAAATTAAATAGATCAAGGAGAAACTTATTTTGGAAAGCCAAGATGAGTAGAATGCTCATGATATAGGAAGCATGAGCATTCCATCTATGATTGGGCTTTATATTTTTTGAAAGAGAGTTAATTATTTGAGTTGACATTTTATTAATTTTTAGGACTTATAATCCCATAACATAAGATTGTGGAAATGCCTAAGAGGTGAGGATTTATGCAGAAGAAACAACCTCGATCTAAAGCTAGGAGCTTTGGTGAGGGCCAAATGACCTAAATCTAAGGCAAAATGGGTATATGGTTTACCTCCATAAGAGAGAATAAACCACTGTTGACTTATTCGTGGAGTGGCCTAACTCCTCCTATGCTTTAAATCCATGTAGGCAAGTCCATGTTTTGCAAGATGGCTAGGTTGTTGTTTATTTAAAGAGGAAATTAAGTCCTTAAACTCACTCCCTAAGAGACTAGAGCATAAGTGGTATGAAATCATGACTTAATCTAATGCAAATTTATCAAATTTATTTGATTCTTTTTTTATTTTGTTCATATGAGATTTTGTATGCCTAAATGCATGAGAACTTGATTATGGGCCAAATCAAGAGAGAAAGGGGTGTTCTTCCATCAAAGGCTCTCACTGCTTAAGCCTTTATTCTGGCATAGATGGAAGCCCCCTCTTAACTAGAGTGGAAGAATATGACATGCATGATATTATACATTCATTCATCCATTAAGGGTTTGCTAAAAATTTTATTATCTTGATTTAATTCCTAGGCTTTTATGTGAGGTTATGAGTTATTTTAAATTTTAATTGAGTTATTAATTGGAAAAGTTAATTTTATCCTAAGAGCCTACTCAGACATTCAAACATCAAACATGAAGAAACTAAGAAAAAAATATAATTATAGTGCGCAATCTAAACACAACATCAAATAATTTTATAGACTATCATAAAAGAATAAAAGGGCAATTGGGGTTCGCCATGAAAAAAAAGATGGGTAGTCGAGCTCTACCTTTATATAACCCAGATTACAAAAATAATGCATGTTATGGGGGTCTTCTTTTTTTTTCATTTCTTCCTTCTCTTTCTTTTGATTTGATTTATTCCAAAGGCATCCCAGGGACTAAGCCTTCAGCCATACTCATCCCTAATCCCACTAATTCTAATAAAAATTATATTAAAAATAAAAGTAAATCTACTACACAATAAATGTTAGCTAAACACATACAACAAAGTTATATGAATAATTTGGACTTAGCACCCCACATGGGGTATTATCCTAACATGAGTTATGCTTAGGGGCTAAACCCATAAAACACATTTATATATTTTTATTATTAAGCACAACCCATGAGAAAATATGATTAGGCTAATCACGACCTACCATCCAATCTACAGGGCATACACCCTAACATCCAATCTAAAATATTACATCACAAAATAAAATACAACATCATACATACAATGCCCTAACTTAGCACTAGAAGTGGTGACTTAGTATTCTAATGTGTGTGCTTAAGGCTTTACTAGGCTTCTTTAGTTTAAGTTTCAATTTGGAGTTTGAATTTGTTTAAATTTTACCTTTGGGTGATTTCAATTTAAATGATTTAATGATTTATTTTTTATTTTTATGTCACTTTTATTTTGTTAAAATTATGTTTAGATTTTCAAGAATGAAGAGTAGAATGAATTTCATTTGTAGACAGAACTCACCCTATTCCACATCCTAACTCCTAAAGAATCTACTAAGGTCTTTAAGTATCTTAAATATCCCATTTAAATTTGTGTAATTCATTTGATTTGATTTATTTGATTTGATTTAGCATTTAGAATTTGAGTTTATTTAAGTATTTGATTGATTGATTTTGGATTAGGTATTTTGGTTTAATTAAATCTTGATAATTCAATATCCTTAATATCTAATGAAGTTTAAGTTTGTTTAAATCCATGTGTTTTTGATTAATTAATTTTAGATTAGATGTTTTGGTTTAATTAAATCTTGATAGTTCAATATCCTTTTAAATTAATATCTAATTCTTTTCTTTGATTATGGTTATGTAACTTAACTTTATGCTTATTTGATTTGAATATGGTTCATTTATTTTTTAGTTTGATCAGATTAGATTAATTAAGATTTTATTTTTTATTTTAATTGATTTTGATTCTTTTAGTATTTTATTTTAATGATCCATTTCATGTTTTATCAAAGTTTGGTTTGTATTTTGATTTCATACATTGGATAGTAAATTAGTTTATCTTTTTTTAAGTAGGTTGAATGAGATTTTAGGTTTTGATTAATATTTAATTGCATTTATGTTTGATTAAGTTTAAGTTTAATATGATTAATTTGATTGACTTAATTAGCTTATTTAAGATGTGATTAAATTATTGATTAATTAAGTGTTTGATTTGAATTTTTGATTTAAGTTAATTTGGTTCATTAAGATGATTAATTCATTAGGTAATTAGTTCAATTGGATTTAGCTTAAGGGTATTAGTTTAATTAATGTTTAAGTTATATTAAATTAAATAAATATTAATTTAATTTTTAATTTGGTTTTATATTTATTTTATTAATGATGTAATTAACTTAATTTATGTTTAATTTAGGTTGATTGGTATTTAATTACATTTATGTTTAATTAAGCTTAGGTTTAATATGATTAATTTGATTAACTTAATTAGTTACTTGATAATTATTAAATTTAATTAGGGTTTGATTTAAGCTTAATTTGAGTTAGCTTTAATGTAATTTATTTAAATTAAGTTATTCATTAAGATGATGGATTAATTCATTAAGTTTGCATTAATTAGATGTTTGATTAATTAAATTTGATTAAGGATAAGTAATTTTTTAAATCATTAGATTAATTAAAGATTTATTTAATTAGAGATTAATGACTTAATTGCCAACATATGACTTGTTTGATTTGATAGTTTTAATTAAGCATTTACCTAAATTTTGTTGATTAAGGGATTATCATTGTTATTATCATTTGATTAGATTAAGTGATTTAATTATTTATTTTTATTTCAATTAAACTTGATTATTCATAATCAAAATTAGGTTTGATTTTCTTCATTTATTATCTTTATTAGATTTCATTCATGTTTGATTTAGTTGTTAGGTTTATGTATTAATGGCTAATTAATCATCTTATTCCAAATGGATTGATTTTAAATATAATTAATCATATATTAATTAAGTTTTCTTTATTTGGTTTAATTTGATTAATATTATGATTATGTTGAATTGGTTTATTAATCAATTTGATGTTTAGTTTATTTAATGATTAATTAGCTTCAATTTATTTATATTCATTAAGGAGTTTCATATGATTAAGATTTCATACTTAATGTAGGTTTAGTTATACTAGTTTGATTTATGTTAAAGTTTCAGATTTTTAATTTTAAGTTTGATTTAAGATTTAATCATTTAATTGAGTTTATTAACTTAAATAGGTTTGATCATATTTAATTTAATTTCCTCTGGATGATATTTTTTGATTTGGTTTGATTTTAATTTGTTATTTCATTTTGATTTTGATTTGATATTTAAATTATTTTTTAGATTATGTTTTAATTAATTCCTTAATTGATTAAACTTTAATCTTAAGTGTTTGTTTGGGGTTCATTAGGATTCAGAAAATCAAATTATTTTCTTAAGAGTCATGGACGTCTACTGAAGTGATTTAAGCCATTTTGAAGATTTTTGTAAATTTCTGGATTTTTTTATTTGAGTTATTTTATTAAAATAGACAATCTGAACTTCAAATTTTAATTTCTCCCAATCCAAAAGTTTTTTTTATTTGAGATTTTTATCATAGGTGTTCCTTAACTTTTCTTTCAATCCTAAAATTTCAACTCAATCCAATTTATATTTTTAGTAATTAATGAAACTTTATTTTACTAAAACTTAATTACCATTTAGTGGAATTTGGAAATTTTTTTCTTTGGATTCCAATCGGAATAAATCAACGAGCCATTGTTTACTATTTTTTCATTAAGTATTTTATTTTTTATAAATTTTTGAAGTTTCAAGTAATTTAAGTTTTTTTTTTAAATCAGAAAATCCGATTTTTTCACTTAGCATAGTGAGCACCATGATGCGATGGCGTATGCAAGGTCGCATGGCGAATGGCATTAGCATCGGCACCGCGCATCGTGATTGGCTCAGATCGCATCGATTTGAGTGGGAAAATTCGCGTACGTGATGCGATATGTTGTTTGATCGAATCGATCCGAGATAGATGGTCTAGATCGGTCGATAATCAAAGGCCCGATCGCATGATGCATGATATGAGCATCCGAATGCGAAGAGATTGGATGGTCAGAATATCGGCGTCAAGGGATCATCGGCGATCAATGCATAATCGAGCCGTCGATCCTGATGTGGGATCGGATGGTGGCTTTGTTTGCCAACATGAATAGTAAAATTGAGGGATTAGAAAGTAAAATGATAAATTCTAAGTGAAAACTTGTCCAAATGGACTCGTTTTCATGTCAATTCGCACCGAAAAATTTATATTTTCTAATTGGGATGACATAAAATATAAAATGCAAGATTAACTAGGATAAATTCCTAAAATTGCTCAAACAATTATCACAAATGAAGAATTCTAAGACCTACTATAGTTTGGCAAAATTTATCTCACCGGGGATGGTTTTTGGCGGTGGTGAAGATCTGAGTGAGCTCTTAGGTGCAAGAGAGAGCTTTGGAATGAGTGTAGCCTTTGCCTTCACTTCGGAATGATGTATTTTTTAGTGCTTGCCATTTCCTCATTGGAATTCACCCAGTTTTGATGTTTTTGGCTCAAGAGAGGTGGGGAGTGGTGGTTGAGGGAGCTCTTGGGGGAATAATGGTGGGAGGAAGAAATTTTACCCCTCATTTAATAGTGGGCGAAAATCTACTTTTTTTTTTGAATTTTTTGGCTCCAAAGTGTTATCATTTTGCTTGGGATGGTTGGGATGGATGATGGATTAATTGAGGACTTTGAATTTTTGCTCCAAAGACCTCTCTTGCTACCATATGATCAGCTCCATTGAATACAAATATTGGAGAGGAGTTGAATGCATGTGATGGGGAGAATTAAATGAGGTTGGGTGGAATCCTATGTGAGGAAGGATTCATGAGAGATTTAATTTGGTTGGGTTAATTTTGGGCTGATCCCAAATGGGTTTGGGTCAGGTTTGATCAGCCCCCAATGAGTCATGGGTTGGTTCCAAGGGATTTGGCTCAATTTGGGTCATATGGGTCATATTGGGTTAGGTTGACCAATTAGTCAAATTGGGTCAAACCAAGGCTTAGGTTAAGTTCAAATGATAATTTGAAGAGTTTTGGTATAATCAATTTGATTTAATTTGGCTTAGAATTGATTTTGGCTCATTTGGAATCAAATGGGTCAAATGGGTCAAGTTTACCAATTTGACCAAAATTGGCCAAATTGGCTTTGGTTAGGGGTTGATTCATGTTCAATTGGCTAATTAAAGATGAATATTGTCTTTGGTTTGAATCAATTTGGATTTAATTTGAATTTAAGCCAAATTGACCTTTTAGGCCAATTTGGGCTAAATGGCTCAATTGGGCTCGATTGATCAAATTGGGTTTAATTATGGCTTTGGTCAAGTTCAATAATCAATTTAAAATGAACTTGAGCCATCGGTTGCAATCAATTTGGGTTAGATCATGATTTGGCCCAATTTGGTCCTTTAGGCCAATTTTGGTCAACTTGGATCAAATGACCAATTGGGCTTAGTTTGGCTCAATTGGTGGTCAAGACATATTTAAATATTGATTTTGGGTTCATTAAAATCATTGGTTTCAATCAATTTGATGTAGGATGAGTTTTGGCTAGTTTTGATTCATTTGGGCTAAGGGTTGACTTGGTTAAATGATTAAGTTACATTGGTTTGACCCAATTGATTGCAATTGATCATCCTAGGGTGATTAACAATCATGGTGGAAGGTTTTGGTGAGCTTAGTTTCAATTTGGGTTGGTGGATTTAGGTCACTTTGGGTCAAATAAATTAGACAATTGTTGAATTTGGAGTTTTAAATTTTGGCTCATTTGAAATTTTTAAGTCAAAAGAGCTAGGTTGGGTTTCACTTAGGTTGGCTTCAATTTGATTTGATGATTGTAAGTTTTACTTATATTTGGGTGGATAATTGAATGAATAATTAATTCAAGAGAAAATTCATTGGTTTTGACTTGATCTGGATGGAATTTGGCTAAGTTCAAAGAATTGGCTCAAAGGGCTTAGATTGAGTTTGGATTTGATGTTGGATTTTATCTTGTCCATTTGGATTTATATTTCATTTATATTTATGAATATAAATGAAGATCTAAATGATTCATGAGAAAATCACTTAATTTTGGAGTGATTTGGAAGCAAATTTGACCAAGTCCATGGATGTAGGTCAAAAAGGATAAGAGAGCAATCAATTTAGTTTGATTCATTTTTAGTCATTGAAAGGTGGGTTTTATTTATATTTGTGAATATTAATGAAGGAATAATTGATTTATAAAGAAATAAATTGAGTTTGATTTGATTTAAAGAGAGGTTTGGCTAAGCTTATGAAGGTGGTTCATATGGCTTAGGAAAGGTCTTAGGATTTGAATTTGATTTTGGGTTTCAATCATTTGGAGTCAAACTTGGGATGTGGATTTGGAATTTGGATTTGAATTTGAGGTTTTGGTTTAAGATTTGAATCTGGGTTAGATTTGAGAAAGTGTATTTAGATTAGGTTTAGGCTATAAGATAGGTGATTTCCTTAAGTCTTAAGGTATGACCTAATCCTATGATTAACCCTTCTAAGTCTCTAGGCTTAGGTTAAGTGTTTAGCAATTCTTACTGTATAGAAGAGTCATAAGTCTAATAAAAGAAGGTTAAGAGCTCACTCCAAAAGTGGGGTCAATAGAGTCCTTATTAGGTGATTAGGTTTATTGAAGGGTGATGTCTCTATCTTTCGAGATAGTACATCATACATCAACATCGTACCTAATCACTTCAATAAGTACACCCTCATATTTGCATGGTATCCCCTATACATATTCAAAAATAAACACCAGAAGGTTGATGCGGTTGGGTACCGCCGTACAACCCAAAAAAGAAAAGATGGGTAGTCAAGCTCTACCCTAATACAATCCGAAATTACAAAAAAATAATTATAAATCTTTTTAAATGGATAAGTACTATGGGGGTCTTCATTCTTCATGTCTTCATTTCTTTCCTCCATGCTCCTTCGATTTGGTAGGTTTCAAGGCATCACATGGCACCCCAAGAAAAAGCCTTCTAGACAATGCTTATCCTAAACTACTATAACATTAATCCTAATTCCTAATACAAAAATGCATTAAAAAAAGGAAAAGTAAATCTAACTATACATGCGAAATATAGGTTATCTAAACATACATACATTCCCAAGCAGTTATATTTATGATTTAGACTTAGCACCCTATACATGGGTAACCAAGCCCACCTGTCCTAACTTGGACTATGCTTAGGGGTTTAAGCAACATGTAAAGTGAGTATTTATATTTATTTTAAGCATCCCCTTAAGCATAATCTCATTTAGAAAACATGATTAAGCTAAGAGTGACCTAACATCCAGTCTACGAAGTATACACCCTACCATCCAATCTAAAATAATACCTCACAAAATAAAATATTCATCAGATCATGCACTGTCCTAACTTAGGACTAGAAGTGGCGATTTAATTCTAATGTGTGTGTTAAGGCTTGCGTGATGTATCTTACTAAGTGTTAGTGTTGCATTTTCTAAGTATAGAAGGATTCAATTTAACATGAAAGGTTGGTTTCACTTGAAGGTGTTTAATTGATTTGATAATTTTAATTTGTGTTTTCTTTTGTTTCATTTGATTATACTTAGCAACTAAGTGTTATGAAGAGAAGAAATAGGATTGCCCTTTTTCATCCCTACCTTAAGCCACTTTTTAAAGCATGTTAATTTGATTTAGTTCTCTTTTGTGAATGACTTATTACACATTTTTAAATTAATCCTAAGTTTAGGTTCACTTTAAATAATTCTATTCAATGTGAAAGGCATCATAAGATTAATCTAATTGTACTACTATCACATGACACATGCTAAATCATTCTTTTCCATCACATGTAACATGCATATGATTTAATCCTAAGTGTATTTATTCATGCAATATGTTTCAACACACTTATATGGCAAATACATACATGTATTTGGTGTTGATATTCTTTTCATGTGATTGAATTATTTAATCATATTAGTTTATAGCTCTATCTAAATTCTTATGCAAAAATACATAGGGATGAAATTAAATATGTATGTGTCATTATTAACCAGGGAAATAAGGTAATCAAATGACCTCCTTGGGGCTAACTAAAGCCTCATGTTCCTGAGATCTCCAAACTATATACCCATTTGCATTCAAACATATGTAAATTTGTATGCATAAATGTAAGAAAGAAAGCTCTAAATTGCATGACCAACTAATTCAATCACTTAATCAATTATGAATGCATGTATCCTTGATAAAAGAAAAGGGATTCTAATTCCATAATTAAATACACACACACACATGTATAAAAAATATAAGCTAGTACATGCCATTGTTAACCAGGGAAGTGAGGTAATAAAATGACCTCCTACTTAAATAAAGTCACTATTCTCGGGATGTACTAAACACTTGCTTTTCTCAAATACATATGGATGTATACATAAATAAAGGAAGGAAAATCATGCAAAGATTATATTTTTATTTGATTGAAACATTTATTCATGTGGAGTAAAGTTCTATCCAAATTCTAATGTAGGAACACATGTAAAAGAAATCAAATAAGTACATGCCACTGTTAATTAGGGAAGTGAGATAATTAAATGATCTCATTGGGGCTAACTAAAGTCTCGTATTCTTAGGATGTCCAGACTATATACTTATTGACATTCAAATACATGTGAAACTACATATGAATTAAGAAAAATAAAGCTTTATTTCACATATCTAAGCTATAAGTACATACAAACCTATATGTATCCATAACTACTATCACTCTAATCAATACCATTGATTTATAAAATTTTGGAAAAGTAATTTGAATTTATTAGTGATAATAGCTACACATATTGTAAAGTAATCCAACACATGCAAGCTTGCATAAAGGAAAGCCATTTAATTTAATTTAACTTTGAAAAGATGAATGCATGATTTCAAATGACACACAACATTTAACCTGATTAGAAATGAATAAATAAACATAAACACATGATTTTATTCAATTAAATTAATTCTTAAGGACAATCATATCAAATAAAATCATTTAAGGTAAACCAAAGCTTCTTTAATACCATTTTAAATTTCATGTTTTGATTTGATTTAAGGATGTGAGAAGAGATTTGCTGATTTTAACCCATACTTGTTAATTAATTTAGTTTAATGAAAAATAATTAACTTGATTTTATGGGTTAATTAGGTTTTAATATGCATTAAACTCATTAATTAACCCTTTCTTATGTTGCCTTAGCATAATTAGCCAAACAATTATGAGCCAACATGATATGCACATACATTAAAAATTAAATCAGCAATGATCTCAAAAAATAAAATGGCCTAATACAATTGGCTCATAATTTATGGTTAATGAAGTTAAGGAACTTAATTAAGTACTCTTATAATTCCCCCACACATATGGTTAACTATAATTTCCTTAGGATTTCCTTAGGTTGTTGAACACCTAAAGGTCTATCCAAGATTTAATTAACCAAGTTCTGATATGATTATGATTTTAATTTAATTATTGATTAAATCTTAATTGATTTAATTAATGAAATGAACTTAGGGAAATAGATTGGGGAGAAGGCCTCAATCCCATTCCATTAGTCCATTCCCTATTAGATGATGATTAACCACTTAATTAACTAGCATTTTATTATTCATGTGATTAATTAATGATTAATTAACTTAAGAGGGTAATTAAAGCTTAATCAGTCAATTTTCTCAATTAATTAAGCAACAAATCCCAAGAATAATTAAGCTAATTAAGGCAGAGGTCATCCCATTGAATTAACCCATAAAGTTTGGGATTAATTACTAAAGTAATTAAAGAGTAATTAAGCTAATTAATTTCTTAATAAAATCTTAATTAAGCTATAATTATTGCTCAAAATTAATTAAGAATATTTTTAATGAATTCTCCTCCGAAATACATTTAAAATGAGTATTTATTTGTATTTTTATGATTTTTCTACAATTACTTATGATTTTCACAAGTTTCAGCCATTAAAATACATTAATTAAGCCTAATTAACCCTTAATCCCGTCGGCGCTATGTGGCATGTTGATGCGGTGCACTTTCCATGTGACGCCACCATATTAGTTAATTAAACTTATCTTAGTTAGCACTTACGTGGCGGCGGCGAAATGTGTTTTCTTGTGGGTCGTCCGATCCAAGATCGGATGACCACGATTAATCTCACGGTGTGAAAGGATTAAAATGGATAATTCTATCAGATCTAATCATGATTGTATGTTCCAATCATGCAGAATGGACTGTGTGTGATCCCTCATCTATCAATTGATAGAAATGACAGTCACCTTCCTTTCGATTTGAGCTCACCCACGATGATCTCAAATCGACACCTTTGCATGGAGGATCCGATGGGATCCAATAGCCAAGATTGTGTGGGGGTGAAAGTTTCCTTCAAAAAGCTCTAACTCAATTTCATACAAGGATCGATTTCAATGGCATACCTCACCAGAGCTCAAGACCGTTGCCAAATTTGATTTGAAGCCTAGTGGAGCTCTTGACAGATGAGCTCCAATTTGAGGTAGTTCATTGGGCCAACACCAGATGTAGGTGATCGTTGATCAGTCCATTGGCTATGGGATGCTTTCAGTGATTTGTTCTTGCTCGACTACCTCTAAGGATGGTGTGTGCAATGTTAATTGCATTTTGGTCAAGCCTTAAGAAAATGGGATCGAAAGAATGGCTCCCTTGTTTCAGTTTGAAGAAATCTGGGAGTGGGATTTATAGGATGAGCTTGGGAGCTTAGGGAAGGTCTCTGGTGGCTTATCTTGGGTAGCTAGGGCTCTGAGGAATGCATGTGTGTGAACTTGAGTGGAAATGAGGAGATGTATACCCCTTTCCTTTTATTGGATCAATGATTTGGCTTCTTGTGGATGCTTGGTTATTGATGGTGGCTAGAAATGGCAGAGATTCTCCTTAAGTGGCTCGATTTGAGTGGCCAAGGCATGGGAGGTGGCTGCCAAGGGGGATAGTGGATGTCCTAGGTGGTTTTAAATGCTCTAATGGGGGAGATGAGATGATTTCACCTCCCCATGGGTCATGGTCAACCCAACCACCCTTAGGTCAGGTTGGGCAGTGTCCTAGGAATCTGAGTGGACCAATGAGAGAGTGCCAAGTGGTCAAGGAATGGAAATGACCACTTACATGGATGATTTGCCTCATGTGTCACCCCTAGCCTAAGGGTAGGATGGTCATATGGCATTGGATTTGATTTGGGCATATTTGAAATGAGTAAAAATTTGGTTGGGCCAAATTTTATGTCATTGGAGTTGGTTTGGTTCAATTTGGCTCAATTTGACCTATTTAGGTCAAATTAAGTTGTTGGTCAAGTGAAATTAGGTCAAACCAAGGGTTGAGTCAAGTCCATATGATCATTTGGAGTGTATTGGTGTCATTGATTTGGTTCAATTTAGTTTAGATTTGGTTTAGGTTCATTTGAGTTCATTTGGGTCAAATGGGTCAAGTTTGACCAATTGACCAATAATTTGGGTTATGGCTTGGGTTGGGTTTGGTTGATCATTTGGAATATGTTATGAGCTTTGGTTGAGTTCAATTTAGATTTGATTGTGTTTTAGATTGGTTTGACCCTTTAGGTCAAGTTGAGTTCAATAGGTCATTTAGGTCTAATGGGTCAATTGGACTTAATTGAGGATTTGATCAAGTTCAATAGTCAATTTGGAATGAACTTGAGCCATTGGTTGCAATCAATTTGGTAAAGATTTTGATTTGACCCAATTTGGTCTTTTAGGTCAATTTTGGTCAAGAGAGCCAATTGAATTTGGTTTGGCTCAATTGAAGGTCAAGCCATGTTGATTCTAGGTTGGTATGAATCATTGGTTCCAAGAGATTTGGCTTGGGTTATAATTTGGCTAGTTTAAGTTCATATGGGTTAAAGGGTTGACTTGGTCAAAGGGCTAGGTTGACTTGGTTTGACCCAATTTATGATAATTGATCAACCTAGGATGATCAACAATCATGTCATGAAGTTTGGATTAGCTTAATTCACTTTGGTTTGGCTAGAATTGGATTTTGGTTCAAATAGGCCAAATTGATCACTTTGGGTCAAGTGAGCCAATTGGGTTTAGTTGGTTTGATTTTGGATTGAGTTTGATATAATTAATTTATATATGGATTTGGGATTTATATATAAATTCAATTGCAATTGGTTTGGGTTCAAATGGGTTTTGGTTCATTTGAATATTTTAAGTCAAATGGGCTAAGTTGGATTTGACTTGGGTTGGTTTTGATTTGGCATGATGATTGTAGATTTCACTTATATTTGGAGAGATGTTTGAAGGAATAATTGATTTATGAGAAAATCAATTGAATTTGAAAAGAGAAAGCAGCTTAGTTCATGGAGTTTGGTCATGAGCTTAGTTTGGATTTAGTTTGATTTAGTTTTGATGATTTAAATGTATATTTTATTTATATTTGTAAAGATGATTGAAGATATGATTGATTCAGGGGAAAATCAATTGAGTTTGAAGTGATTTGAAGGCAAATTTAGCTAAGCTCATAAGATTGATTCATGTGGCTTAAGGAGGGTTTTGATTTATTTTGATTTAGTTTGACTTAGTTTTGATCATTTGAATGTAGATTTGGTTTATATTTGGGAAGGTAATTGAAGATGTAAATTGGTTATGAGAAAATCAATTAATTTTGGATTGATTTAAATGGGATTTTGGCTAAGTTCATGAAATTGATTCAAAGGACTTTAGAAGGATTTGGGTTTGATTTCAGATTTTTGCAAGTTGGGTTTGGAATTGAATTTGAGTGCAAGTTTGATAGAGTGGTTGAAGGGTTGAATTGATATATGAGAAAATCACTTGAGTTGGATTGATTTGAATTTGAATAAGGCTAAGTACATAAGATAAAATCATAGGGCTTAGGTTGATTTTGATTTTGGATTTGATCATAAGCTTCAATCATTTGATTTGGAGTTTGAATTTGGGCTTAGATTTGAATTTAGAATTGAATTTGAGATTTAATTGAAGAAGGTGAACATGAATTATGTTTAGGCTATAGGGTAGGTGGATCTCCCTAAGCCCTAAAGCATGGCCTAATCATATGATTAACCCATCTAAGTCTCTAGGCTTATTTTAAGTGTTCACCTAAGTGCTAGATGTGTCTTATGACTGAGGAAGTTCTAGTGTCTAGAAGACTCCTGAATTTAGGATGAGGGGATTAAGAACTCACTCCAAAAGTGAGGTCAACAAAAGGACCCCCAATATGTGTGGTGTAACTGGCAAGGGACACCGCACGTATTGGCATTGATCGAGATGATCAACAACATCCAAAAGATTGCAAGCGCTAACAAAAATGATCTATACCTAAACTCAGAAAGATAGATAGAATCACGATCTTAGTGCAATGCAAATCAACTCATGCCAAAGGGATAAGAGGAGGAAAAGGGTTTGATGAGAATTTCATTTCAAGGACATGAAGAGAGATCTGCTATGGGATCACACATGCATTGGACATAACATGTGAGAGGTTTATCCTGATGACATAAAAGGAAGAATCCGCTAGGAATTGGGTACATAAACCTTCCACTAGGGAAGCAGGTTCCAGCTATCCACTGTGGATAGGAGTTTGAATTTGATTTCTATGATTTGTGGGAAGGAGATCCGCTGGGGATAGGAATCTATAATCTGACAAGGATTAAGATCGAATTGATTTTAATTTATTTTTGTCTAATTAATGTGGAGCATATCCGCTAGGGATTGGGAATGAAAACCTTCAACTAAGGAAGTAGGTTCGGGTTATCCGTTAGTGATAGGGGTTTGATTTCATTTCTTTGATTTGTTTAGGGATGTATCCACAGGGAATAAAAGTTGGATTGTTTCAATTTGGACTCCACTGGGGAGGATGGTTTGATTTATTATGGATCCACTAGGGAGGATGGTTTTTAACTAAGGGCATATCTGTTGGGGATGTGAGCTCGGTCAACTTAATATATTTAATTGATGAACCCTGTCGGTGTGCGATGGACTCATTAAGAAGGGGCTATGTCGGCTTTGACCTATCTAAGATTCACCAATCCAAATGGGTAGTCTACCAGCCATGAGATAGGACCTAAGGGGTGCCTTTCGGGGTGCAACAGCTATGCTAAGAAGAAAGCATAACAAACTTGCATATTCCAAAGCAGGGGACAACCATTAGGGTGATCTGTTGGATGTACAACAAATTGAAGCTGACCAAGGGCAACTACTGAGTGAATGTCATTGGGAGACTTATATTAGCTCAAGAGTAGTCAAAATTAATCTCATTTGACTTATTTTAATTTGATTTGATTTATGAATCTCGTCGATGTGTGATGGATTGCACTGAGAAGGGGCTATATCAGCCAGGGCCTATCTCAGATTTACCAATCCAAAGAGATAGTCTACCGACCAAAGGGTAGGACTATCTGACCTAAGGGGTGCCTTTTGGTGTACAATGATTGTGCTAAGAAGAAAGCGTAGCATACTTACATCTTCTTAAATATAGAACAACCACTAGGGTGACCTATTTGTAGCATAACAAATCAAACTTGACCTAGGGCTGCCCGTTGGTGTGCAACAGTTGTGTTGGAAAGAATGCATAGCAGGCTTACATCTCCCAAAGCAAAGACGACCACCGGGGTGACCTTTTGGTGGCACAATAAGTCGAACCCGACCTAAGGGCGACTATTGAGAGAGTGCCACTGGGGACTTACCTCAGCTCAAGAGTAGTTAGGCGATTCCTATAGGGAGTTTTTTTAACACTGCCCTAAAGATAGGATGCATGCTTGGGAAAGGTGCCACTGGGGGTGTTTTCCTATTCCATATGCAAATATATATTTTATTTTGTTTGTTATCGTGGACCCTGTTGGTATGTCAGGGACCACACTGAGAATGGGCTATGTTAACCTTGACCTGTCTCATATTTACTAGACCAAGGGAGAATCTGCGCATTCACAGAATAAAATCTCCAACCATGGGGTGGTTACTTGTCCGGTAGTAACCCGGGTAGTGTCTAAATGGGGCCGCAAAGGATGCGATCCAAATAAAATGCCCACAGGGGAGGTTCCATTAGAGGTGTTATACTAGACCATGTAAATAAGAAAGCCTGTAGGTATACGATGGCCAACTCAAGGAGAAAGCGTAGCAGACTTATATTTTCTAAGAGTGGTGTATCCACTGGGTGGGTCACTATTAGCCAACCAAAGGTGCCCATCGATTGTATGATGATGATCTAGGAAGAAGTGTAGACTTATATCTCCCTAAAGCAGAACTGATCACCGGGATAGTCTGTCATTAGCTCAACAGGTGCTATCCGACTTAGGGCGGCCCGTCGGTGTGCAATGGCTATGCTAGAAAGAAAGCATAGTAGACTTACATCTTCCAAAGCAAGGAACAATCATTGGGATGACCCATTATTGGCACAATAGATTGTCCTGACCTAAGGGTGATTACTAAGTAGAGAGTCACAAAGAAGGATTGGACCAAGACTTGAAGTGGTCAGGAGGAAAGGAGCCACTGGGGGACTTATCCTAAACCTCAAATATACTTGACCGAGTCAGCACACGATGACTAGTTCAAGAAGAAGGCGTAGCAGACTTATATCTTTCTAAATGAAGTCATCATGAGATAGCTTACCGGCAGTGCAGTAAAGCCTACCAAACTAGCAGGGCGCTCTTCGGTGTGCAGTGGCCAAGTAAGAAAGGAAAGTGAAGCAGATTTTCATCCTCCAAAGCAATAAGACCACTAGGGTGACACACTAACTGCTCATGCCACTGTCGCATGTTGTCGTCGAGTATCTACTTGAGTATTTGGATGAGAGTTTTGTTGAAGGCTTATGCCAAGCTATTTTCCCTTGGGTAGTAGATGATAGAATATCCCCAATCTATGTTGTGTCTTCGGGCAAAGCTGTTGATCTTGGTGCTCATAAATGCAGTACAATTATCGGATATAATTCATTGGGGCACCTCGAGCCTATATACAATATGATTCCTGAAAAATTGGAGCACATGCTATGCGGTGACCTCTCTAAGCAGGATCGCATCCGCCCACTTGGAAAAGTAGTCGATAGCAGATAGGATGAACCGATGACCTTTTGAAGAAGGAGGGTCAATCGGACCACTATGTCGGTACCCCAACACTCAAATGGCCATGATGCCAACGTAGGATGTAGAATGTTTAGAGGTTGGTATAGGACCACACAGTGTACATGGCATTGGTGGCATCGCCTACCTACGTTCATACAATCTGTGATCATTGATGACCAGTAGTACCTTAGTCTCTTGATCTTAGCTTTCATCTTCAGATCGGATTGATGAGCTCCGCATAATCTTGAGTGTACCTCGATCACGACCTTACAGGCTTCGGATTTGTCTAAACAATGTAACCATTGTTGACCTCTATGCATGCATCATAAGTCGAGTTGAGCTCATAAGATGAATTCAATCAACTTCATATGCAACATCACGCAAATAGAAGCTAAAATGTACTAGGTATCACTGAAATCAGTCGAAATGACCTCCGATCAATGAACTGATTTCGCCATTATGTTTAGAATGTCAAAATTGATAATATATATATATATATATATATATGCTTGGGCTGCTTTGAAGTTTAGTTTTATGCGAGACTTAATTAAGCTGTCTTATAACTAATAAAGTAGCTTTTCTCGAGCAAATTGAAGTCTCAAATTTTCAGATAGCGTACACTATTCCGTCGTTTCCCTCAAGCCCTGTTCCATCTGACATTTTATCCTCTCCTAATACAAAAAAAAAGAGAGCAGATTTTTTTTTCAGTAAAAACTGAGGGCCACGCCCAGATTTCATTAAGGATTAAAGAAGGCTTACAAAAAATAAAGAGGGGAGAAAAATCTTCCCGATCTACCAAAAAATCTTATACAAAAGTGAAACTATTGTCAAGCTGTAAACTATACAGTACAAATAAGAGAGTAATATGAAAAAACTATAAGGAGAGCTCAGGTTGTCCAGCAATGGGGAAGTAATCATATAACGCTCCATCCAGGGCAGCCAACATTCAGATGAATCAACAAATGATCCTTCAATACACATAGCGTAGGCCAGAAAGAAGATCTGATAGACAGAGGAATAATAGTGAAGAAAAACAAATGACACCATACTTTCCAGATCCATCCAGGTGATCAAAATCATCAAATTAAGGTAAGAAAGTGTCACACAGAAAGCCACTTCAGAGGAACAGCAGGTAGAGCAGAATGGACCACCCAATTGAGTCAAGAAATGTTGGCTGCTGGTTGAGCGATAAGAGAGCTAGAAAATCATCATCATTGCTCCAAAAATGTAGGAAGCAAATATGCATCCGACAACATCCCTCCCGTCAGCCTCATCTCATAAAATTCACCATAAAGAACATTAGTCCAGCCAAAAGGGTCCAACAAAATAGCAATATATCAAAAGTGAGATAGAAGGTGTTAGATAAAATATAATTGGTGTATGTCTTCTGGCACATTTCTGTTGTATTTCCATCTGTGGCTTTTAAGATTAATTGCGTAGCGAATGTTGTTGGTAACCACTCTAGCCTCTTGGGATATGTTGTTAAAAATACGTTGATTCCTTTCCTTCCAAATATAGTATGCAGCAATAGATATAGCAAGTAGGTAAAATTTTTTTGTCATCTTACTAGATATCTGATCCATATAGAAGTAGTTGCAGGTGCAACCCAAAAGAAAAAAAAAAAACCATGAGGTATTGATGATCTAATAATATCCATGGAATGTGAGCATTCAAAGAAGAGATGGTGATGATTCTCATATACCTTGTGACATAAAAGCATAAAGGATTGACCCTCTCTTAATCAAGATGTCTTTTGTTTTCATTCCTTCCATAATGATTCTCCAAGCAAAAGTTGCAAATTTTATTGAGCAACCTTTATACCAAATGAAATTTGTCCAGCTAGGTTTTATGTGATCCTCAAATAGGTGATTGTGTGTTGCTTTATGACTATAAAAATCTTTATTCAGCCATAAAGTGCTAACCGTTTCACTTAAAAGGGGATTATTTTGAATCATGTTGATACACTCATAAGGAGTATGGTCGTTAACAGGTAAATTCCAATGATTATCAGAGATTGCCTCACAAACCAGCATGAATATAGAGCAGTTAAACCAGGTAAACACCACAGACCCAAATTTGTCAACCAGAGTTCCACCTTCTAACCATGGATCAAAGAAGAAGAAAAGTCTGCTTTCATTTTCACTAAGATCTACATCTAACAACCATAATTTTAAGCTCTTTGCATAAGGCCGTAGAGATAGAACAAGTATTCCTCCAAAGAAGAAAGTGCTGGTTATTAAAATAGGAAGTGATGAGTGATTTAGAGTTATATAATCTCCATATAATCTTAGCTTTGCACATCAGATTTAAGGAATCAATACTAGGTAAGCCAAGGCCACCAACATTAATCGGTTTAGCAGTGTTAGCCCAAGAAACCGTGTGAAGTTTTCTTTTAGCCCCATTATTGTAAAGAAATGATGAGATTAACCTCTTTATAGTTTTTATAACTTTCTTAGAAATGGATAAAGCTCTGAACCAGTATGCACAATAGCTCTAGCAAGTAAATCTGATCAATTGAAGCCTACCAGCAAATGAAAGAAATGAGCATTTCCAACCAACAAACTAGTGATGCAGTTTATTATAAATTTTGTTGCAATCAGTCAATTTCAGTCTAGAAGAGGAGATAGTAAGTCCTAAATAATTCCAAGGCAGCTCAGCAAGCTTAAAGCCCAGTTCAGAGCACAACTCATTCCGAGGCTCCACAACTTTGGAAAAATAGATGGTAGATTTACTACTATTTGGAGTAAGGTTCGATTCCTGATAGGAGTAGAGAAGAGATGAGAGATAATTGATGTTAGAATGGCTGGCCAATCCAAACACAAGGAGGTCATTTGCGTAAATTAGGTGAGAGACAGTTCCAGAAATATTCCTGATCGGGTAGAAGCTGGCAGTATTAATAGCATTGTCCAAAAGCCTAGAAAATGCATCCATAATGATAGTAAATAAGTAAGGAGATAATGGGAAGCCTTGCCTTAAAATAGTAGATGAAAAGAAGAAGCCAGAAAGTTCCCCATTAAGAATGATAGAGAAAGGAACATGAAGAACACAAGCTTCTATCCATTTGATAAAAGATTGAGGAAAATTCAGCACCTTTAATCTATGAAGGAGAAAGTGTCGATTGACATTGTCGAATGCTTTCTTAAGATCAATCTTAGCACAAAAACTCTTCGGACTGTGTTTGTGGTTGAAGCCATACAAGACTTTATTAGCCAAAATAATATTATCAGCAATGTCCCTCCCCTTTAAAAAAGCCGCTTGGGCCGGATGAATGATGTGTGGGAGAATCAACTAAAGCCTAGTAGCAAGAAGTTTGGATATGACCTTATATAAAAGTTACAGAGATAGTGGTGATGTCGGTGATGGTTTCTGCATGGCAAGTTTTGGGAATGAGAGTGATAGCAGGGTGATTGACCATGTGAGGAAGGTTAGAGGTAGTGAAAAGATGTTGAGTAGCAGCCACTAATGAGCTTCTAGTAATCTCCCAAGTGTCCTTGAAGAATTGAGATGTAAAACCATCGTTCGGTGTTTTATCGAGCCAATAATAGAAAAAATATGATGATGTCTTCTATGAAAGGTTGAGTAAGAAATTGGCTTTGTTGAGTAGTGATTTGAGGTCCAGCTGGAATATCAAGCCAACCCTGATGAGGGTCTCTATTAGAGTTGTTTAGGAGATTTGAGTAATATGATATAATCTCATTTTCCATGTCTTGTTGAGATGAAATATCAACATCATTTAACTTCAGACTTTTGATAGTGTTTTTATTTTTCCTAATGCTGACTTTTTGATATAAGAATTTGATATCATCTTTACCTTTTGTTAACCAAGCACATTTTCCCTTTGGTTAATCCAATTGTTCTCACAATCTATAGCTTCATTGAGATGCTTTTGAGCCTGAAGAGTCTCCTTTAAATATTCAGAGTTGAGAAGGTTGGAATCAAGTTTGAAGTGTAAGTCCTCAAGTTTAGATTTCAGCATAGTGATTTTGTTTGAGATGTAGCTATGGGAGTGCCGGTTGCGACCTTGAGATCAATCTTGGTATTTTTGAGTCTATTGCAAAATTGGATCCCCATCCACATGTTTACTCCAAGCATATTTCACAATATCAAGAAAATTTGAACAGTGATTCCATTAATTTTTGTACATAAATCTGTGCTTGAGAATCGGCTTCTTACCAGTAAAGAGTAGAATGGGGGAATGATCTGATGTAAGAGGAGGCATGACTTTACAACTAGAGTGAGTGTAGGTGTTCAGCCAGTGAGTATTGCAAAGGACCCTATCCAACAGACATCTGATAGGATTATGAAGTTGTTGATTATACCAACTGAAGGCATGTCCCATGTTGCTTATTTCAAGGAGGCCAGATTGAGATATGAATTCATTGAAATCAGATAATTTGTTTAAGTGTGGGGAACGTCCCCACTTTTTTTAAAATCTTATGCAATTGAAGTCCCCCATAATGATCCAAGGCTCCTTGATAGAATTAGCTAGGGAGCTAAGAGATTTCCATAGATCCTTTCTACCAAGATTACTGTTTTCAACATAAACAAAAGTGATGAGAAAGGAGTGTGTAGTTCCCAAAGATAATCTGCCATGAATGAATTGAGGGTGCTTACAAATAACAGAAAAAGCAATTTGATTAGTGTTCTATTTAATCTATATTCGACCATTTGGAGCTTCAAAAAAATTGTTCACCCTATCTTCTTTGAAAATATCAAAGTGTTTAATATCGTGTATTTGGGATATGGGATAACTTGGTTTCGAATGAACACATGTCAATATTGTTATCTTTAACAAACTTTCTACATGACCGTCACTATTGAAGCCTCTTACATTCCAAGAGGCTATGTTAATAGCATTATTTGCATTATTTTTTACTACGGCCTTTAGTAGTGAGTGCAAGAGGAGTTTTGGAAGAGGAAGCTATACTGGAAGAATTGATTAAATTCTCCTTCAAATTTTCAAGTAAAGAGATAAAAGAAGTGGATATAATACAAATATTTCATTTATCATTTTCAAATTGTAGGAAATTTTGTAGAATTCGAGCGGTATAGTGGATATGGATGGCATGGCGAGAGGTTTTGTAGTTTCGGTTTCCATGTTGTTTGCTGGTCCAGATTTAGCATTAGCTGCTTCTTTGGTGGGAAGGCAGTGGTTGGTTTGAAGTTTGGTGATTTAGGACGGGGAGAGGAAAAAAGTGTCACAAGAGTCACAGAGAAGTGGTTTCCATTCATACAATTTCAATAACTTCCTTCTCATTGAGGGAAAGTTTAATGACTTCAGGTAGGACAGTGGACGTGTTGATTTGGATACTAACACGAGCAAAAGTTAGTCTAGCACCTTTAGCCGTGAGAGGGTCTACAGTGAGAGGCAAACCAATCTTGCTAGCAATTTTTGATATACCTTTTTCCGACCAATAGCAAAGAGAAAAATTAGGAAATTTGACCCATATGAGTATTTCCTTGAAGTCCTCCCTCACCGGGGAGAAGTCCAGTGTCCATTTCTTGAAAAAGAAATATTTTCCCAAAATGAACCACGGTCCCCCATTCAACACCATATCATAATCTTCAGTGCAAGTAAATTTGAACAAAAAGAAACCATCTGCAAGAGATATGAGAACGACATTACTGCGAAGAGGCCAAAGTTTCTTTATGGCCTGTAACAAGTTTTCATAGAACGGTCTCCTGCCCAAAGCATAGCCAACCAGTGTGTTGTTTCATTGTTTGGAGCCATCCGCAATTTCTTCTTCTGAGTACGAGATCGCTTCTTCAATTGTGGGCATAAAAGAGAGGTTAAAAGGAGTAGAAAAAGAGGCTTGAGAAGTGAGGAGGCTTTTCCAATTTAAGGTAGATGCAAAATAGTTAACGACCTCCATATTGAAAACTGAGACGGCAAAGGCCTTACGGCCTTGCCACAAAGGAAGACTCAATCTCAATAAAATGCTGAGGTTTCCTCGTCGGAGAGGGTGGGAGGTAGATTGAGTCGGCGGTACAGAAGAAAATAAAAAGGAAAAAGAAAACCCTAGCCAGAACGGGAGATGTCACGTTTCCGATTCCGCTTCTTAAAAAGAGAGCAGATTTTGATTTGATCTTCAAAAAAGAAACCTCATAAATCGGAGGGATCAAAGAATTGTTTTCTTACAAAAAGAGAACGAGCGAGTGCAAGGGAAGGGTGGTGCTGCTAGTGTGGGTCTCTCTTGTCCGTTTCGCCCCCCTTTTACGAAATAGTGTGAAAGGATTGGCCGATTACATATTCTAAGCTCAGTTTGTCTACCTCAACTGTTTTTGGTAATGGACGGAAGGAACAAAGGGTCTTCTGCCCTACTAGTCCCGATGCTCTTGCTTAGTGGGTTTAACTCGGTTTCAGCCGCATCTCCAGCAAAGTTAGTGAGTGGGTTTATCTCCAATGCCGCTCGGCCATCCTCAAGCTACTGTGGTCAATGACTTCTACTCCAAAAATTGTACTATTCGTCCGACCTTCCCTCCAAACCGAGCAGCAAATCAAACTCCCTCTCCGTTCTCTCCTCTCTGTCCACACGTGAGCAGCAACCGAACACTCTTGCCCTCGAGCGGACCAGCTGCAAGCACAAAGCAGCCGCATCTCTCCTTCTTGTTCGTACAAACCGAGCAGCTCCCGTCCGTGCAAACCGAGCCGCAAGTCCCTTCGCCCGTGCTCGGCATTCTCCCGATCGGAGGCCAAACAAGTGCCGATCTCTTCTCGTCTCTTTCTTTCTTTATGACTTAAAAAAAACAGAAAGTAAAAACAAGTGTGAAGCAAAAAAGAAGAAGAGAGATTTCATATTATCTTGTTGATTGCATCGTCACCTCACATCGCTTGCAAATATATAAAATGTGTGTAGATGTGCGAACTATATTGTGTTTGATTTTTATGCTGGTACTCGAAGAGCTCATGCGCATCTTTTTAGACGAATAGGTTGAAGTTTATTCTGCGATACAATAAAAATATATATATCTTTTAGGCAGTCTTTAGCTCTGGTAGAAATTTCCTCGGCTAAGGGATGTGTTGCCGAATTTTTATCAGAAAATTTGGAATTTCATGAGACTTAAATTGGAGAAATTAAATAAACCCAAGTCATATTGAATAAAAAAAAATGTAAATGCAAAGACAAAAAAGGAAGCTTATGAAAGACTTAAAATGAAAACATGAATAGAAAATCTCTCAAACATTCAAAATTCATTCAAAACTTATGTGAAAGTGCAAAGTTTTAAATCGAAATTCAATTTGCAAAAATTATACTCAAGTGACACATCTAAGGGACTTGATAGCTCACTCATGAGTATGAGCACGAATTGATCATTTTTCAATGTGCAATTGGTAGTATCACTATTCACATTAGACAATCGAATATAATTAAATGGATTGGTTGAGATTTGCGACGATCTTGAAAGCTCTTTGATAAGTGTGACTAATCCAAAAGATTAAGGCTAATATACATCTTGATGCAACTTAACATTCAAATTATAGTATTGAAATATACATAAGTTGCTTCTGATAAAATGATTTATATAGATAGTGAGATATTTTTGGCATTCAATTTCATCATATTAGAATGCTCACAAATGGTTTGAAAGAGTGTCTTATGCACGTATTTCAATGCAAATCATATATTGAAAGCTTGTGTTCAAATTCATATAGATAATCAACTATTTCAAAATGAAATCATTCATGCATGCATTACGAGGCAATCAAACGTCTAATCGTTATCTCGAGGTTTGTGCAAATGACCATATCAAGAGATGAAATAAATTCAATTGGGTCGCTTTATCCATATGGTGAATTTGTAAGTCTCACATACTCAATCCAAACCTCCTAATAGGGATAGGAGTTGACAGGATTGATTATAAGTTGAGTGTTCAATCATTAAGAGAGTAATTTTATTTTATGTCTGCATGCGACCATCAATAATTTTAATAGAGAAATTTCATATTTAAAATATAGACTCTTTATTTTAAGATGATAAATGCAATCACAAGTTCTAATCATAGACCGGATCCTCTGCTACCAAACGAGAAAAGTTGACAAGGTCAACCCCAGTGATATAGATTTCAATCGGAGGGGCCCAATCTCAAAATAAAATTATCAAATTATAGTATGAATGCTCAAATCATTCGCGACCTCGATGATGGCTGTGTTGAATGAAGATTTCAACCGGATGGGATACTTTCATCAAAATGTGATTACAATTTCAAATCAAATTAACTCAAATTAAGTGTCAATCTAAATACAAAATCAGACAAATTGCTAAGCTCTAAATGTTTAAATGAAATTCAATCTCTAAAAACTTAAAGCAAAATTCAATTCATCCACCTTCCGCAATCGTTTGTCATAGGTGGTAAATTAAGAAAACTCTAGCTCACAAAGGAGCCAAAGTTAAATCAAGTGTTCGATTGTATTCACTCACAATCAATCTCATGTCAGTAAAGACGTGGCCCGTGTCCTCTAATTGCGTGGCTTGGCTAGTAGGCTCCACATATGATGCAGTTATGATTAGAGTCCTCTGACCGGGTGTTTGCTGCCAAATGACATCATTATATTACGGTCACAACTATAGCATGTATGCTCCCCAATGGTTCTGTAACTTGAGTTGTGAACTGGGAGATGAGGCGAAAGTACTCTATTCTTGACCTCATTTTAGAATGAGCTCAACTTTCATCTGTGACCTCCTCTCACTAAGAGTTCCTAGCCTTAAGACACTTCTAAGATTGGGTGATCACTTAACCTAATCCTAGAGACTTAGAAGAGTTAGCCATAGGAATCAATTATGCATTAAGGGTTTAGGAGGACTTGCCTATCCTTTAGCTTGAACCTAATCCTTGCTTCCTTTTTTCAAACCAAACTTCAAAACTCAAATCTTAAATCAATTCCAATTCAGTTGATTTTCTCAAATCATAAATCAATTCTCAAAATCAAATCTTAAATCAATTCCAACTCAATTTATTTTTCTCAAATCTTAAATCAATTCCAACTTAATTGATTTTCTCAAATCATAAACCAATTCCAAATTCAAATCATGAATCAAATCCAAATCAAAAGATAGAAACTCATGATTGAACCCAAATCCCAAAATATTTTCTAAGCTCTTTGATTTCATCTTATGGACTTAGCTCAAATCAAATCCAAATCACTCCAAACTCAAAAGATTTTCTCATAACCCATTTATATTCTCATTTACATTCACAAATATAAATGAAATATAAGTTCAAATAATCAAAACCAAATTCAGAACTCAAATTCAAATCCAACTTAAATCCAACCCTTACCTTTTCAAGTCAAATCCTTGAACTTAACCAAATTAAATTCAAATCACTCCAAATTCAAAAGATTATCTCATAACCCATTTATATTTTTATTTATATTCACAAATATAAATGAAATATAAATTAAAATTACCAAAAATCAATTCAAAACTCAAATCCAAATCCAACTTAAACCCAACTTATTCTCTTTCAAGTCAAATCCTTAAGCTTAACCAAATCATTCTCAAATCAATCCAAACCCTTGGATTTTCTCTTCAAACAATCATTTATTCAATCACATGCCCAAATATAAACATAAACTTCAATTATCAAACCAAAATCAAACTAATCCAAATCAACCCATGTTCATCCTTTGAACTTGAAATTATCAAATGAAACAAAACCCATTTGACTCCAAATCACTTGCAATTGGATTTATATTTCAATCATAAGTCCATATGTGAGTTCAATCAAACTTGAATCAAGTCTTAATCAAGCCAATTGACCCACTTAGGCTCACTTGACCCAAAGTGGCCTAAAGCACCCTTTTGAGCCAAATTTTAATCCAACCCAAATTGGATTGAACTAAGCTCATCGAAGCCTCATATCATGAGCAACAATCATCCTAGGATGATCAATCACTCAAATTGGGTCAAACCAAGTCAAACCTAGCCTTTGACCAAGTCAACATTTGACCTAGATGAAACCTAAACAAGCCAAAATCTATCATAAGCCAAATTAATTGCAACCAATGGGTCAAATTCATTCTAAATCACTTGTTGAACTTGATCAAAGCTTCAATTGGCCAACTAGACCCAACCTAGCCTAATTGACCATGAACCCAACTTGACCTAAAAGGTCAAACCAACTTGAAATCAAACTAAACCAAAATTGATTCAATTCAAAGCTTGCAATACATTTCAAATGATCAACCAAGCCTAAACCAATCCATGACCTAACCCAATTGGGTCAAATTATTCAAATTGGTCAACTTGACCCATTTGACCAAAATGAACTCAAATGAACCAAATCCAAATCTAAACCAAAGATACCCATAGGCTCCAAATGATCATTTAAACTTGACCTAATCCATGATTTGACCCAATTTGACCAATTAGTCAACCTAACCCAAATTGACCCATTTTGATTTAAATGGGTCAAATTGAACCTATTCAAACCAAATGAACTCCAAATCACTTAAAATTTAGCCAAAATCATTTTCAATCATTTCAAATCTGCCCAAATCAAAATCATGGCCAAATGACTACTTTATCCTTAGGTCAAAGGGTAACCTATAGCCAAATTCACTTGAAATTTGGTCAATTCCTTCTCATGGCCACTTGGCATCTTTCTAGTGGTCCATATGGACACCAAGGGAGGTGGTGAACATGACCCAATCACTTTGGGTCAGCCATGACCCAACCCAAGGCCAAACCGGCCCCTCCAATGGGAATTGGCCACTTGGATCACTCTATACACTCAGCTAGCACATGGACACTTCCTCTCCTCCACTCCTCAGCCTAAAATAAATCACATGGAGTGCCTAACAGCCTAAACAAACCAATCATTTAGAGCAATTGATCAAAAATGGCATTTAGTCTTCATCCATAGAGAGGGAGATATACTCTATTTCCACTCAAACCACGGACATTCAATTGAGCTCTAAGGATCGAAAGAAAGCTTCTCCAAACTTCCCTAAGCCATTTTCAAGCATCTTGAATTTCTCCTTTTCGATTTTCTTCAAAGCCGAAATAGGGGAGGTGAAGGGATTTTCCAATTCATCCAATTCTTCATCAAATTCAAATTGCTCTTGCAAGCACCATCAAGGGACCTAGTCAAGTTCACTCAAAGTGTTTTCCAAGTCACCAAGCTACGGGAATCCTCACTTTGATCAAAGCTAATTGTCATTGAAGGGGAGTTTGATCAACCAAGACATTCACTTCAAATAAAGACTTGAAACCTTCAACATTATTCCACTGAGACTCCTCCTAAGCAGATAATAGCCTCCGGTGAGGTATTGCTCAAAATCGATCTTCCCTTAAAAATTGCTTGGTCTTTTGTGAAGGGAATTATAATCCCATTAGATTCTTGCCATTGGATGTTCTTCCCTACACCTCTTGATGGTGTGGGGTAAATCTCCATAATTCGAGCAAAGTGAGCAATCAATGGAGGACGGACCCTTCTCTGCACTTAGGTAGGGATGAATCATGAGCCATCCATCGCCATTTTGATGGATGACGATTTAATCACATTAGATCTTGGATTTAAACCCTTTGGAACCACGAGATTAATCCTGGTTGTCTAATCCTTGATCAGATGGCACAGGGGAAAGTGCGTTGCGTCGCTAGTTGATGCGGCATGCGATGTGACAATTTAAATAACAAATCCCATCGTGCCACATGAAAAGAGCATTGCATTAGCAAATTGGGCACCACCGGATTAGTTAATTAATTAGTATTTTAATTATCCATTAATCCAAAAAACTTCATAAAATCACAATTAAATATAAAAATTTAAAAATATAAATGAGGACTCATTTTAAAGGTATTCAAATCCAATAAAATTATTTCTAATTGATTTTGAATAGTGAATTTTCCTTAATTAGGATTTAATTAAAAATTTAATTACCTTAATTATTTTCTAATTACCTAGTTAATTAATTCCAAAAATTTCTCAGGCATGTTTAGTGGGATGACTTCTGCCTCCCTTGATTTTCTTAGAATTTATTAATGAGTTAATTAGGAAAATTAATCGATGAACACTTAATCACCCTCTTAATGTAATTAAGAGTAATTAACCATATGAATGGTGATTTAATCCCTTAATTTAGATAATTAAATATTGTTTAAGTGAGGAAGAGGTTTAAGGAATGGGTTTGGGATATTTTCCTTAAGTTATTCCCTAAACCCCCTTTCTTTCTTAATCCAAACATAATTAAGGATTAATCCACTAATGATCTACTTAATTTGTCTAATCAAACTTTCAAAATCAATCTAAAGTTAATCAATCTCTTATTCGATAGATCCTTAGGTGTTCAAAAGCCTAAGGTAAGTTTGAGGAAATCATATCCAAATCATATACGTGGGAAGATTATGAAAGAACTTAATGAAAATCCTTTAGCTTAATTAATCAATAATTGTGAGCCAATTGTATTAGGCTCCTTTATTTCTTAGGTGCATTGTTGATTTACATTTCATGTGGTTGCATATCATATGTTGGCTCATAATTATTTGTTTAATTATGTTAAAGTGGTGTAGGTAAGGGATAATTAATGGATTTAATTCACATCTTAACAACAACAAGAACAACAACAAAAACAACAAGCCTTAATCCTACTAGGTGGGGTCGGCTACATGAATCCTTCATCTCCATTGTGTCCTATTATGTGTCAAATTCTCATTTAAATCAAGTATCCAGATCATTTTTATACATCTTAACCAAGTCTTTTAGGTCTACCTCACCTTTCTTAACATAAGGCAAATCTAATGTATCTACTCTAATCGGTCATTGATGGCTAGCCATGTCCAAACCATCTAAGGAGACTCTCCCTAATCTTATCTACCAGGAGCTACCAACTTTTTTTCAAATATACTCATTTTGCATTCTATCTCTAAAGAAAGCCACTCATCCACCTAAGCATCCTCATCTCTCAAACACTTAACTTAGTCTTATGCTTCTCTTTATTGGCCAACATTCGACCATAAGTCATCTGTCTTACCACCATCTTATTTTTCCTTAAGTTTAAGTGGAACTTTATCACATAATGGGATGCATTCCTCCACTTCAACCATCCAACTTGAATTCTACTAATAACATCTCCATCTATTTCACCATCATTTTGAACAATAGAGCCTAAATATCTGAAACACTCACTCTTATTAATGACTTGATCACCTAATGTCACAACACTACCACTAGAACTTCTACAACTAAAATTACTCCATATTAGGTTTTAGATCTACTTAAACAAAAAACCTTTAGGCTCTAAAGTTGACCTCCATAATTCAAGTTTCTATTGGACTCCTCTCTAGTCTTATTAACAAGAAGAATGTCATCCAAAAGTATACACCAAGGTACATCTTCTTGTAAATGCCTAAGAACATCCATAATAAAGTAAAAAAAAGATAAGGGCTTAAAGCGATCCTTGATGTAATCCAACCAAATAGGAAAATATTTTGTCAATCCTCCTTGTGTTTGGACACAAGTAATAGCTCTAGTATACATATCCTTAATGACTTGAATATAATCAATATTAACTCATTTCTATTCTAAAACTCTCCAAAGAACATCTCTTGAAACTTTATTATAAGCTTTCTCTAAATCAATAAATATCTTATGTAAATCCTCCTTACTTTCTCTATGCTTCTCCATCAAACCCCTTAATAAATGTATAGCATCCATAGTAGATCTACGGCATGAAACCAAACGATTGTGAGAAACTTCTATATCACATCATAACCTATGCTCAATTATTTCCCATAAATTTTAATGTATGGCATTTAACCTCTATAATTTGCACACTCTTGTGCATCACCTTTATTAAATATAGGAACCAACAAACTCTTTCTCCACTCATCGACATCTTTTAGTCTTTAAAATGGCATTAAAAGGTTTGCCAAGAAATTCCTTGATCTCCTAAATTTCCACACTTCTATTGGAATCTTATGGTCCTTGATTTTCCACATTTCCTTTCTTTTAAAGCTTCACTAACTTCATTTAATAACTGATAAAAAAATGAAATTCTATTTTTTTTTTTAGGGTATTAAGGTTGCTAAAATCAATCGACTTCAGATCGTTCATTGAAAAGTTTATGAAAATACTTCATCCACCTATTTTCAATATCCTTTTCTAAAAAAAAGCATTTTATTATTTTCATCCTTAATACACCTCACTTGAACTATGTCTTTACTTCTCCTATCTCTTTGGATTAACTTATACATACATCTTTCACCTTCTTTGATATCTAATCTATTGTATAAATCACTAAAAGCTAAATTTTTTGCATCATATGTTGCTTTCTTAGCCAAAATAAAAATATAAAATCAACCTAATTATTCTAAAATTAAACTAAACCAATTCACATATGTGAAAAATAGGTTAGGGCCAGTAAACCCTTTTCATATTTTTAAAATCAAATCAAATTATAACAAAAATAAAAATCTCCTTAAAGAATTTTGATTCACTTTAAATGATCTTATTTCATAGGATTGTCTTTAGGAATTAATTAGGGTTAATAAGTCATGTTTACATCATTTTATTTCTTTCCAAGCATGTTAAATGTTGTTTGTCAAATGAAATCATGCATTCATGTCTTTTGAAAAATCAATTAAAATGAAATATTTCCTTTTATGTCAAATTGCATATTTTGGCTAAAGTAAGAATACGAGTGGTTATTATCACTATTAAACCAAAAATTATTTTCAAAACCTACAAATCAAAGATCATATATGGAGTGATGCTACTTATAAGTACTTATAAGCTTGCATGTGATTATAGCATAAGATGTGTTTTATATTGTTTTCCTTTTCTTCTCTTAACATGGGTTTGAATGGGATTTGCAAAGTGTATAGTTCATTTAAAAGAACACAACACTTGCTCAAATATATTTCTATTCATTCTTATGTTATGACTTAAGTAGGATCCTCATATATCACACATGTAAATTATACAATAAAATCAAACAAAAATCTTTTGCATGATTCTTCATCCATTTATTTCTTTTTGTACATCAACTTACATTTAAGAAAAGTGGTATATTAGTCTAGACATCCCGGGGCCGTGAGGCATTAAGTAGCTCTAAGAAGGTCTTGTACTTTATGCCCCTGGTATAGAAAATAATGGCACCATACTCACTTATATCTTTTATACATATAGATGTGCATTTTGTTAAAGGATAAAGAAGCCCTCTTTTCTACATAATAAAGACATGCATGAAATAGTCAAAATTTTCCAAATCATATCTCTTAGAATCCATCATCAAAGTGTGCTAAAATTTACCTTGCATGTATAGATATGCTTAGGATCATTCATATGCATGGTATATATGGTGGAAAGAAATAAATGGTTGTGTTATGTGACAATAATTCACCTTAATTAATCCTAAAATGCCTTTATTATTTGAATAGGACTATTTAGAGAAAATCAAAACTTAGGGTTAATTAAAACACATAATAAAACATTCATGAAAGAAAAATCATTAGGAATTACTTAAGGAAGGAATGAAAGAGAAGTTCTCTTCTCTTTCTTCTCTTTACAATATTTAGTAACTAAGTGTAGGTTCATTCAAACCAAATTAAATCATCAAATAAAATTAACAAATCAACTAAATCACTTAAATGAAATCACCCTCTAAGTTGAATCCTTCATACTTAGAAAATTTCAATCTTAAAGCCTAACTAAGACATGCCACACAAGCCTTAAATGACATACACATTAGGCTAAGTCACCATTTGTAGTTCTACGTTAGGGTGTGCATGGTTTAATGCCTGAATTTATTTTTTGATGTAATATTTTTAGACTAGATGTTAGGATGTATGTATGTATACTGGATGATAGGATGATCTTAGTCTAATCATATCTTTTGTAAGGGATTGTGCTTAATGGGCGCTGTAATAAAAAAATATAAATGCTTTTGCTATGATGGTTGTTTATACCCCTAAGCATAATCCAAATTAGGACAGGTGGACTTGGTTACCCATGTGTGGGGTGTTAAGTCCAAATTATTCCTATAATTTTTTGGGTTATGTGGTATGTTTAGCAAATCTCTATTTTGCAGGTTTAGTTGGATTTATTTTTTCCCTTTTAATGTAACTTTTGCAATTGAATTTGGAATGAATGTTATGGGGGAATTAAGGTGAACATTCATCATAAGACCATGTCTTATGTACCATGTGAAACCTTAGTGCAAACTATTTCCCAAGTCAAACCAAAAGGAAGAAAGAAATGAAGAAAGGAAGAAAGAAAGAAAAGAAGAAATGAAGAATGAAGACTCCCATAACATGAATTCCTTTTAATTGTACTTATTCATTTGTAATCTCAGTTGTATAACGGTAGAGCTCGGCTACACACATTTCTTTTCGGGTTGTGCGGTGGTACCCGGCCACATCGGCCTCTTATTCTCTTGTGCTAGCTTTATAAATTATTTGATGTTTATTTAGCTTGTGCATTAGAATGACATAGTTTTCCTAGTTTCTTAATTGCTTGGTGATTGTTGAATGGCCTGGATGCGATTAGACTTTTAGAAAAAAAAATTTTCTATCCAATTAATCAACTCAAAATCAAATTAAAATAACTTATAACCTCACCTACAGCCTAGGACAAAAATCAAGATAATAAAAGATTTATCAACCCCTTAGCTGGATGTTGTATGTTTCACATCATACATAAAAAATCATATTGGTTCACTCTTGCTAATGGAGGGCTTCCACCTTTGCTAGAGAAAATGGCTTGACCTTTGAGAGCTATAGTGGAAACACACATCTTTCTTGTTAATTTTGGTTCATAATCAATCTGCTCATGCATTAGGAATATGAAATCCCATAGCCTGTGTCAAATAAATTTTCCAAAAAATTAAAATAAAATAAAACAAAATTTACATTAGATTTAGGTCATTATTCATGTCTTACATGATCTAGTCTCTTAGGGAGTGTGTTTAAAGACTTGGTCTCCTTTCTAAATAAATAATAGACTAGTTATCTTGTAAAGCATAAGACTTGCCTACATGTATTTAAAATCATAGGAGGAGTTAGTTGGCAGCCACCCCCAGAAGATTATAAGTCCAACAGTCGGGTGGTTTACTATCTCTTGTGGAGGTAAACCATATACCCATTTTCGCCTTAGATTTAGGTCGTGCTTTGGCCCTTGCCAAAGCTCCCTAGATTCAGGATCCGAGGTTAATGTTTCTCTTTGCGGGCTACAAGCATAAATCCTCACCTCTTAGGCATTTCCACGATCTTTTGTTGTGAAATTGTAAGCCCTAAATTTCTAATAAAAATTCAACTCAAACATATAATTCTCTCAATTTTAAAAAATATAAAGCCCAACCATGATAGTTTGGGATGCTCACTAGGTTTCAACATGAGCATCCCCTACTCATCTCCCTTTGGTTTTGAAAATAACTCTCTTATCTTGATCAATCCCACTTGATTTTCCAAAAATAACTAATTTATTGATGGTCCTATTTTTGAAATATTTGGATATAATGATCATTTATCTTAACCGAGAGTATTCTTAAAGAATTTCATTCTTTAAGATGTACTTAACTATTGGGGCTTGCCTCCATAGGAAACTTTACGAACCTGGTTTAAAATAAACCCTACTTTACTTTTCATATAAAGTAGGAGAAAGATCTCTAGTATATTTGAAGAACCATTGTCCTTAGGAGTCCTCATTAGGTGATTAGATCCATTGTAGGATGGTGACTTTTATCTCTCGAGATAGTACATCATTCCTCAATGTCGCACCCGATCACCTTAATGAGTACATCTTCGGATCTATGTGGTGTCCCAACAAACAAGTATATATTTTTTTCAAATCTCATATTTGAAAAATAAATACACCACAATTAGCTAAGATAGACTTAAGCTTGTCTCCTTAGACAAACACCACCCCAATTCTATAATGTCTCCTTAGATGATGTAATCCATGGCCACTGACAAGTATCCTTTGGTTTATGGACCACGACAACCCGAGATGATGAAACCATGGGATATTGAATGGGCGCATCATCATTCCCCAATCATCCACTTTAAGTTAAAGGATGATAAACTTCATATATTTAAATTCTAAAACTCCACATGTTGCTACTATACACTACGCATTAAGTGATCTAACGACTAGCCTTAATCAAAAGTTCTCTCTCAGCATTGGGATGGGTAATTAACTATAGGTGCTTTGGCCTATAGAAAACTTGGAACCAGATCTAATGTCCTCACAAAATGAGGGTGAAATCTCTGGGTAGTATCTTATCTACTATTCCATCTGCCTTCTGAAAGTTTGAACAACATTAAATCATACTCTCTTAATTGAGAGGTCAGTGGTGAATTTTTGGAGCCCACAGATTTTTGACGACTCTGCTTGGGATAAGTTTCTCTTTCCATCATTTGGCTGGTTGAATTTAAGTTATAGTAATAGTGGAATATAAAAAAAATTGAAATTAAAAAAATTAATTTTCAATGAAACTAAATCTAAGCCAATCATGTCCTTATGACTAATCTACTTTTTCTCTATATGGGTCTTCAGAGCACACCGTTCATCATGTAACTAGGTCATGGAGCCAACATCTGTTCGGCTAATGCTATTATCAATATTAGGGATATTGGAGCTATCATTCAATTTGGTATTGTAAAATTCCTAGCCATTGCTACTGCAAATAACCCTCTATCTAAAACACCAGCATATTGTATACACCAACCTATGCAGGAGAGGAGGACAATTGGAATGGATGCTATTACTACTAAGGTTCCTTGAAAGAGAGCCTCTATATTAGATAGATTGGGTCATTCTGAGGTGCAAGTCATGAAAAGAATCATCACTAGGCAGAAAATTTCAATCATGCTGAATGCTACCAATAGCAATACGTAACCGAACGATAAAGACATGATCAAGCCTCCTCTTTAGGAGAAAAAATAATTAGAAGGTAGAGGAGAAGAAGGAAGGCTGAGATGTGAGCTCATCAGCTCTCACTTGGTCCATTTATTACACAACCAGCCTTACAACTAGAAGCGAGTATTCCTACCCATAATAAATTTGAAATTTTTGAAATGGGGTGAAAAGGAATAGCTCTATTGGTGATGTTAAATAGTCTTTTTGGGCTCAACAGTAGTCTACTCTAACCCTTCAGAAGAAACAACCTGAAACCCTATCTGCTCGAGTACATAGAGTCCTAAAGGTTGTAAAAAAATGTCTTATGAATAAAAGATATCAAATGCCAATTACTAGAGAAGCTGATAATGCTCAACTACAAAAGCTACCATCAGTGGTAGTAAGAGCTCAAGACCTTCTTAAGCAATTCTTCCATGGTGAACATTGAGGCATGACACCTGAACCGCATGTTCGAGAATCCACCGCTAAAAGGTCCCGACAAAAAAGGAAAATAAATATAGAGGTCGAAGCCTCGAGAATAAGTAGCGATGCAGAAGCTTCTTCATCTATAAGCAAGCTAATCCAGAGACAGCAGAGAAAGAGAAATGCTGAACTGCATGCTCAATAACTATTGTTCAAGCAGAAAATTATACAACCATCTATGAAACTAGATGTGAGTGTTCCAACCCATAACATGTTTGATAGCCTAAGATGGGTAAAGAGAAACAGTTTCTACTAGTCAAATCAAATAGTCCTTCTGGACCCGACAATGTTAGGTTCTAGCTTCTCCAGTGAGGAACCACAAAACTGTATATGAAATAGTGCATCAGGTCCTCAAAGTTGCTAAGGAGAAAGGACTGATGAAAAGAAAATATCAAGGTCATGTCATCAGGAAGGCTAGAGTTTCTCTTCCTACAACTCTAGTAAGATGTCAACCAATTCAAGTCCCACACATTGAGCATCAAGGTGTGACACTTGGACCATAGGTCTAAGAATCTGCCATCGAAAGGTCTCGGCAAAAAGGTAAGCAAATTTGGAGGTCAAAGCCTTGAAGTGAAACTGCCTTAAAGAAAGACAACGGCGTGACATTTGAACTATACTACTAGAGATTTGCCAAATAAATAAATGAAACTCGTCAAGAATAGGTACCTAAGAGAAGATTCATATGTGATAAAATTTCTGACGGCGGACACCTTGGAGAGTTATCCAGGGGATCCCATCGCTAGCTAGCTTCATTTCTTCGAGAGGTGGTCAGCTTTGATCGCAGTCCTCCAATTGAAAAAATATCTATTCCACACTCCAAGCTAGAAATTCATTGGAGGCATTAATCAGAGATCTGCATCCAATAGGAAGAAGCTGATGAAGAAGAATGCTCCATTCAAATGGGATAAGGGGTGTTAAGAAGCCTTCGATAACATCAAGAAAATTTATTAAATCTACCAATCCTCATAGCGCCAATACCAAGAAAGCCCCTCATCTTATACACAGTGGCCCTGGAAGAATCTCTAGGTGTTTGTTTGCATAACATAATGAAGAGGGAAAGGAGAACACTTTATACTACATCAATCAAAGGCTAATTGGAGCGAAAATGAAATACCCTCCAATCGAGAAGCATTATTTGGCTCTGATTTTTTATGTCCAAAAGCTTTGTCATTATATACTATCTTATAAAATTACTCTCATCTCAAGGATTGATCCATTGAAGTTCTTGATGACAAGACCAGTGTTGGCAGGTTGTTTGGCATGATGGGTTATTTGTCTGCTACAATTTGACATCATATATGTTCCCTAGAAAGTGAAGCGATAAATTCTAGTAGACTTTCTTGTTACACACCCTATCCTAGTAGATTCATTGCTTAATGATGATCTTCCTGATTAGCAGATCTTGCATATATATATATATATATGAAAAGAAAAAGCAGCAAATGTGAGAATTGTATTTTGTTGGAGCTTCATCCATCAAATATACTCAGCCCTCAAATATCCCAAAAGCTTGAGCTGACATTGCCCTCATTTTGATCACACCAGAAGGTGGTATAATGAGGCATTCTTACCGGTTGACTAAGTCATGAACCAATAATGAAGCAGAATATGAAGCTTTGGTGGCAGGTTTGGAGGAATCCATCTCCATGGGAGCTCAAAATCTATGAGTTTATGGTAATTCTCAGCTCATCATTAATCAAGTATTGAGTATTTATAAAATTAATAAGCTTGAATTGACTCATTATCACAAGTGATCCCTCGATCTTATGAAGTAAATTCCAAACATCATTATAACTCAGGTCTCTTAAGCTAGAAATAATAAAGTTGATTGCCTGGCTAAGCTAGCCAAAGAAATGGTAAGTATGGATGACGATGATTATGTGATAATCAATGTTTGCACTCATCGGGTCCTAGAACCAGTAAACCTAAAATTCTCGATGTAAGAGGGGTCATCAAATGAAAGCTAGTAAGATGCAACTCATGTTGCTCCTCACACTCTTTTACCAAGTACTTCCCAAAGGCAACAAGACAAGGCTCAGACTATTCAGAAGAAAAAGGCCCAATTTGAGGAAGCGCCAAAGCCATGAAATGAAATCCTTATAGTAGAAAAGAAGGAAGATTGGAGACAACCCTTCATTGACTATTTTAATGAAGACAAACTATCAAGCAAAAAGTCAATGGTTGTATAACTTGAGAAAAGGCTTCGACTATATGCTTATGTTGGCAATACCCTCTATCGTAGATCATTCAAGAAGATGTGGCTACAGTGTTTGAGAATAGAAGAAGTCAACATGGTAATTGCTAAAATTCATGAAGGACTCTGTGATGCACACCAATCAGGTCCCAAAATAGCTTTCAAAATCAAATGAATGGGATACTACTAGCCATCTATGTTAAAGGATTGTATTGATCATGCTAGGAGATGCCATGAATGCCAAGTCCATGGCATTATCATTTATTAGCCTCCAAATCCGCTGCACCCAATGATAGCATCTTGGCCATTTGAGTGTTGGGGAATGAATGTAATTGGACCAATTGATCTGCCATCATTAGCTGGTCATCGCTTCATCCTAGCAACTATTGATTATTTCTCCAAGTGGGCTGAAACTGTCCCATTCAAGGAAGTCACAGCCGACCATGTGACCACCTTCTTCACCCATAAAATTATCTATAGATTTGGTGTCCCATGCTGAATTATCTTAAATAATGGTCCAGCCTTCAAGAGCACTAAAATCTATAGATTTGTTGATCGAGATAAGATTGATTGGCGATACTCATTGATTTATAATCCAAGAGCAAATGGCTTGGCCGAGGCTTTCAACAAAATAATAGTCAAGCTACTCAAAAAGATGCTCACAAGAAATAAAAGGAGTGGCATACCAAGGAAGCTTTATGCCACTTTACAAGACTCCCACAAAATCCATTCTTTATGCACTAGTATTTGGAGCTGAAGTAATTCTACCACTCAAAGTTGAACTATCTTTGTTCCAAGTAGTAATTCAATACAATCTTACCCAAGATAGAATGTTTGTCTATGGATAAAAGAGCTTAATGCGCTTGACGAAGTTAGGCTCCAAGCTCAACAAAATTTAGAACCTTACCGAGGGAGGATGTCCAAAGCATTAAATCATGCAGTATGTCCTCAAACTTTTCTAGAAGGGGAATTGGTCCTGGTGCTGAGAAGACCAATTATTCCTCACCATAAAACTAATAGATAATTTGAGCTAATTGGGAAGGGCCCTTCATCATTGAGAAAATATATAAGGGAGGAGTCTACCAGCTCGTTGATGTCAAAGGTGAAAGATCAATGCTCTAATTAATGGACGATGTTTGAAAAAGTATTACACATAAAAATGTAATCATACGAATGAATTTGATCACACGTTTGTGTCCTCAAATTTTTCAAGAAGGAGAATTGGTTATGGTGTTGAAAATACCAATTATTCCTCCTCGTCATTACATATGTAAGTTCTACTTGGAATTTCTCTTGTAACATAAGAATGCATTTCTGAAAAAAAAAATAAACATCCCTCTCTCATACAGGGGGCATTTTTTAAAAAATTTTATAGCAAAATGTTAGGCTTTCTCTTATAAGATAGGGGGCCTCCTTTTGTATTTGGATTGACATCACGCCTAAGATTGAGATCTCCATATGCATATTCAAATTATGTATTCAAATTCATAAGTTTATAAGTCTTACAAACCAAAAGAGAAATTTTCAAGTCTACAAACATTAACAAATCAAGTTGGAGACACATCTTTCATCCACACATCAAATCTAGGGCTCAAGTTGGCACATAGGTCAGACTCAACAAACCCAAATATGGCCGAGTCACTGACAAGTCTGCTTACTCAATACACTATGAAGGCCACAGTAAGAGATCCCCTATCTCATTAGCTCAATAATAAAATCCTTCATCAATTGCTCAAGACTAAGACTCAAGCAGGTGCATAAGGTCAGACTCAACACCCCCAAATATGGTTGATTCGCTGAGAGGTTTGCTTACTTAACATGCAACAAAAGCCACAATAAGGGATCCTCCTGCTTTGTTAGTTCAAAGATGAGCATCTAAATCTCTCCAACTTGGTGAGTTCAAGTAGCCCAGACTGGGAAATCATCCCTAATGGTCGTAAGGTCATTTTCCAAAATCCAACAAAAAATATTTTCACTCAAGACGGTACTAAGTCGAGTTCAGTACAATATCAAATGCAAAATCATAACTACTTCAATAAGTTTTTTAAGAAAAAAGTAAAGAAACTCTTCTTCAGCAAGTCCAATCAAGCAGCAAGAAAGGGACCAAAAAAGTCATCCCAATGTTCATACAAAGCCAAAGGTTGAACTAATAGAGTTATGTCATTAACATGTCTATTATGCATAAAGCATAGGACTGATGACTCTTTATCATTGACCTAACATAGGCTCTGAGGGCTAAGTCGTCGGTAGACATCCTTCTATAAACTCACAAAAGCAGATAGTTGGGGCAGAAGGTAATTTCATATCACCTGACAAGTCTTTAAGATAATTCAGGACTTTCCTTCATCAAATTCATTAAGGCATGAAGCCATAATAGAAGGAAATACAAGATACAAATCCCCAAGATGAAGTATTCAATAAGTCCATCAAAGCACCATGCATAGGACTGAAGATGTTCTCATCTCACCAACAAGTCATCAACTCCATCAAGACCACTAAGGCACGAAGCTAGGATAGGAGGAAAATATAAATTTTAAATTTCAAGATTAAATCTTCAACAAGTCTGTCAAAGCACAAAGCATGGGATAGAACACATTCTCATCTCACCAACAAGTCATCAACACCATCAAGTCCACTTAAGGCACAAAGCTAGGACAAAAGGAAAATACAAATTTTAAATTTTGAGATTGAATCTTTAATAAGTCAGGCACAAAGCATATGATCGAAGACATTCTTGTCTCAGCAATAAATCATTAACTCCATTAAGTCCACCAAGGCACAAAGCTAAGACAGGAAAAAAATATAAAGTTCAAACTCTCAAGAAGAAGTCTTCAACAAATCTAAGAGCACAAAGCATAGGATCAAAGACATTCTAAATTCTCTCAATAGTTACTATGAAAGCTCCCCTGTTATACAAGATATATTTTTATATATTTATTTGAGTTGATAGCGTGCTTTAAGCTGAGATCCTTAGATAAATACATATTATGACTAAAATTATATAATGCATATTTTGCATTAAAAGGGGCTCAAACTTTGTAATGTATTTATAAACTAATCTGTAATCTCCCTATCAGACAGGAGCCTTTTTTATGATCAAGGTTGTTCAACCCTCTTGTGAAATAAGAGGTCTTCTTGTATATATATTCAAGTTGACATCAAGCTTGATGCCGAGATCCATGAATATATCTATAATTGTTATGGTCAAAGTTGTAGGCTCTTGCAAGAACAAAAAGAATCAACTACAAGCATGAAAAGACAATCATAAATATCAAAAGTTTGTCTCTTAAATTTATCAAATTCTGGATATCAAGTTAGAAGAACTCCTAATTTTGGAAGCTTCAATCAACTAAGTTGGAAAAATATCAACCTCTATATTTTCAAGTCTAGGACATGGATGGGTTCTGAAGGTTGAACTCAACAAGCTCATAAATGGTCAAGTTACTGACGCTCTCCTCACTCAACAAGCCACAAAAAAAGATCATAGTGAAAGAGTCTCTGTTCGTTAATCTGATGATCAAATCTCCAAGCCATCACAGCTTAAGTCGAAGACTCGAGTATGTTCTAAAGGGCAGACTCAACAAGACCATAAATGGCCGAGTCACTGATGCTCTCCTCACTCAATAAGCCATAAGAAAAGGCCAAAGTAAAAGAGCCCATGTTTGTCAGTCCAATGATGATAGTTGTTCAATCTCAAACAAAATTTAGCTTAGTGATTAGAAGTAGCTAAAATCCAAGAGATTTTTCTAACTGATCGATAGACTAAGATAATCAGAGAAAATAACTCTCAACCCAGAGCTACCTTAAATCAATCTCCATATTGCTTGTAAGGTGATATCCCAATGTATTTTCAACGACCTAATCAAACACCAAACATAGATAAAAGTTAATTTTCTCATCAAATTCGTCAAAGCAGAAAGCATAGGACCGAGATAACAATTCCATAGTTCATATAAGGGCAAATTTTATGCTTATTCAATCTATTAAAGAACACATTGCTAGACTAATAAATCAATATTATAGACCTAATATAAGTCGGAAGGCTAGGTCATCTGTATGTACCCTTCAATGAGCCCGTCAATGTAGTAAGTATAGGATTGAAGACATACATACACTTCCTGACAAGTCAATATGGACAAATTAGGTTAATCCTTCATCAAGTCCATCAAGCTTACAGCTATGATAGAAGGAATTTCAAATCTCAAGGTAAACAAACCAATTCCTCCATCGAACCCGATCAAGCACGAAGCTTGAGTCAGAAAAAATTCAAATCTTTAATGACACAAAAGAAAGAGATATTAAAACCATTGAAATAAAAGGCATATGGTAGAAGAATCTCTTATTCATCCGACAAGTCAATTAGGACAAATGGGTCAATTCTATCATTTAGCTCATCTAAACACAAGGCATCATACTAATGACAAATTCCATCAAAGCTCAATAAGTTATTGAAATGGAAGGCGGTAATTTGAGATTCAAGCGATACAAAAGGTCAACCGGTCTTCAACAAACATGATCCGCTCCATGAATCACATTTATTGGGGATTTGTTGACATCATCCATGCTCCATAAGTCGAGTTGAGCTCATAAGGCGAAGTTAATCGACTTCAGATGCAACATCACGCAAATAGGAGCTAAAATTACTATGTATTACCAAAATCAATAGAAATGACCTCCGGCCAATGAACGGATTTCGCCATTGTGTTCCGAACATTGAAATTGATCACAATATATATATATATATATATATATATATATATATATATATATATATATATATATATATATATATATATATATATATATATATATATATATATATATATATATATATATATATATATATATATATATATATATATATATATATATATATATATATATATATATTACACACTTGATGTAGATCAAGAAGGAAATTCATTGACGCGCCAACCGACATATTGAAGTTTGGAGGCTGCGACGATGCCCGAATGACCTCTGTTCATAAAATTGATCACGTCGTTAATGTCAAAATGTCAAATCCTATCAAACAAGATTGTTCACGATCAAATGCATGCAATACAGCGTTGAGCATTGTAAATATTGAACAATTTGACCTGAAATTGACTCAATTCAACCCCAAAATTGAACAAATGACTTCTTATTGTATAAAAAAGAGGATTATAAGCACAAAAAATGATAAAATTAAACTAAATTATAATTAAAATTAAGATTAATCTACATTGCATAACTATATATATATATATATATATATATATATATATATAGAGATGTGTGTGTGTGTGTGTGTGTGTGTGTGTGTGTGTGTGTATATATATATATATATATATGTGTGTGTGTGTGTGTGTGTGTGTGTGTGTGTGTGTGTGTATGCACGGTCTTGCTTTTGAATTTTATTATTATCCAAATATAGATTAACTAAACACAAATTAGTATGCCCATTTAAATAGTCAATTAATAATTGTATAAATTATAATTTGATTTATATTATGTTAAATTCATATTTATTATAATAAAAATCAAGTGGTTGAAACTATTTGGTTTAATCATATTTGTCTTGGATTTATGTATAATGCTTATAAAAATAAAATAAAAAGAGATAAACACAATGGATTATTGGGCCATGAAATAGATATGGGCCTTCGGGCCATGAAATACATATGGGCCTTTAACAAAAGCACATATATATTGATACTTGGGCTGCTTTGAAGTTTAGTCTTATGCGAGACTTAGGGCACGTTTGGGGCCTCGTTTCATCCGCGGCGCGGCTCGAACCGTGCTGCTCGGCCATTTGTTTCCAGTGGGTGTATGGATTCTGTCGTGATGCTGCCGTGAAGCTTGAATGTGGATGGAAGGAGGCTGCGGCGGAAAAACTTATCTATACTACCCCACGACTTCGTTCTCTTCTGTCAGGTGTGCTCTTTTGTTCCCCATACGTGTTCTTCTGTTCTCCCGTGCTATTTCTGTTCTCCCATTAACAGATCTGAGAGTCCAAGGCTTCGATCTCCTCTTTTCGTATCCATCTTTTTCTGTCTTCCATTGTCTGTGAAGGTAAGCAAATACGATCTCTCCTTTGAGCATTTGTTATTTGAAGACAGATAAGAGATTATTTTGTGGTAATTGCCTATGAGGTAGAGAGGAAATCATTCTCTGACCTCTCTGCAAAAAATTTGATCTTTAGTTCGGGCCTATTGACAATGTTAATTTGGTCCATGCAAGTTGGTATTTTCACGCTGGAGAAGTGGAGATCCTACCGAAGTATTCATGCGGTTGATTTGGTTATTTTTAGAAAAGGTTTTGGGTGTTCAAACTACATTTAGGAGTTAATTAGGATTTCAATGTAGTTTTCCCCATGGAATGCACAAAGAGGGAAGGATTGTGTAGATTTAAGATCCTGGGTGAGAGCTTTGAGCTGTAACACGATTGTATAAAGAGAGAAGGATTGTGGAGCTTTGAGATCTTTGGTAAGAGCTTTGAGCTGAATTGGGATAGATTTTTTATTTTTTTATGTTTTATATTTTATTTTTTAAAACACTTGAAGGGGTTTCGTATTTCAGGAATTTTCTCTATAGTGAAAAAAGAAGAGACATGCTCTATAGATCAAGCTTATTAATTATCATTTGTTTGTTGGGTGGCAAGTATGGTTTGTATTAAATCATTATATGAGTCTAGGTGCGGTATGTCACGCGAATTTTTGTAAACTAAAGGAATTAAATGGCTGAGGCGTGCTTGCTATTTACTGGGTTTTAATTTAATCAGATTAGAGTGAATATTATCTAATGTATGTTATGATTAAATTAGCTCGAAAGGGAGGATTTTAGAAAAGGGAAAATGACATCTTGATTTTAGATGTTGGCTAGTTTAAGAAGCATATAAGGTCTACAATTTTTGCCATCAGAATAAAACCTAGGTTGTTTGTTTCATGAAAGTATTTTGCAGTGTAAACACTATGCGATTAAATGGATTACATTTGCTTTGCTAGGGTTTTGAGATGGGAACTGAGTTTATTTTAAGTAAATTTGGAAATTATGTAGCAAAACAAATAAACAAGAAGCAAGGTAGTTCTTACTAGTATTTTCACACAATCTTAGTAAGTGAGTAACTACTGTTATTTGAATTAACATAATGAAAACAATCATTATTATCAGGATGGTCAACTTTGTCCTGCACTTATAGCCTGAGCCGTTATAATTTACTTTAATGTATCTATCTACGTTTGCTTATGTATTTTTTGAGCTTCTTGCAGGTGTTTGTATACGTCGGAGCCTTGGAGTGGCTAACTACTTTTAGTTAGTCAAATTTCTATCTTTTTTGTTAATAATTGTAACCCTTCTATTTTTCTTAATGAAATATATATCACTTTTTTGGAGAAATAAATATTTTGCCATTTCATTTTAATTTTAAAAATATTTTGTAATGTCACCAGTCCTCATATTAATATTTTTATTGCTTACATAATTTACTTTGTCAGTAAATATGAGTTCAAGGAGCTTTGTTGAGTCTAGGGTTGTGTATTGCAACTGTAGTTTGCAATGTTATGTATTCACTTCATATAGAAAAGGAAATTATGGGAGAAGATTTTTCAGGTGTCCAAGAAATAGAATAAGAGATTGTACTATTTGGATGGATTGTGAATCTGAGGGTGACAACGTGACATTGATGCTAAGAGGGTAGCAATAGAATTTTAAAAAAAAAAGATTAGATCAATAGGATATTAGGCTTAATATTCTGATCGCACTAATTGTTGTACTTGTACTTTTAATATTACTATTATTAATTAGGTAGTATTTTTTATTAAGTGATATGTAATCTTAATGTAGTTATTGACTTTACTGTATGAGTATTAGTTATCATATTTTTATTCATTCTGTTTAAATTTATTTAGCTTATATAACCACGAGACATTTCAATCATTTCGCAGCAGCGGATTCTAAACAGAATTTTTCAAACAGAATCAGTTTTTGAGCTTTTTCTACAAGAATATTTCTCAAAAAACTACAGCTACCCCCAAATGAGCCCTTAATTAAGTTGTCTTATATCACTAATAAAACAGCTTTTTTCGAGCAAATTAAAGTATCAAATTTTAGATCGCGTACACTGTTCTATCGTTTCCCTCGAGCCCTATTCCATCTGACATTTTGTCCTCTCCTAATAAAAAAAAGAGAGCAGATTTGATTTGATCTTCAATAAAAAAAAAAAAAAAAAAAAACCATAAACCGGAAGGAGCAAAGAATCATTTTCAAGAATGAGCGAGTGCAAGGGAAGGGTGGCGTTGCTAGTGTGGGTCTCTCTTGTCCGTTTCACCCCCTTTTAGATTTCACCCCCTTTTAGAAAAGTGTGTGAAAGGATTGGCCGATTACATGATGGATTTCTCACATTCTCCCTCGCCTGCTATATTCTGAGCTCAGTTTGTCTACCTCAACTATTTTTGGTAATGGACGGAAGGAACAAAGGGTCTTCAACTTTACTAGTCCTGATGCTCTTGCTTAGTGGGTTTAACTCGGTTTCAGCGGCATCTCCAGCAAAGTTAGTGAGTGGGTTTATCTCCAATGCCACTCGAACATCCTCAAGCTGTTGTGGTTGATGACTTCTACCCCAGAAATTGTACTATCCATCTAACCTTCCCTCCAAACTGAGTAGTAAATCAAACTCCCTCTCCGTTCTCTCCTCTCTGTCCGCACATGAGCAGCAACCGAACTCTCTTGCCCTCGAGCGGACCAGTTCCATGCATCAAGCAACCGTATCTCTCTTTCTCGTCCGTGCAAATGAAGACGCTCCCGTCCGTGCAAACTGAGCCGCAAGTCTCTTCTCCCGCGCTCGGCATTCTCCCGAGTGGAGGTCAAACAAGTGCCGATCTCTTCCTCTCTTTCTTTATGATTTAAAAAAAATCAGAAAGTAAAAAAAGTGTGAAGCAAAAATGAAGAAGAGAGATTTCATATTATGTTGCTGATTGCGTCGTCGCCTCGCATCGCTCGCAAATGTATAAAATGTGTGGATCAAACTAGATTGTGTTTGATTTTTATGCAGGTATTTGAAGAGCTTATGCACGTCTTTTTAGACGAGTAGATTGGAGCTTATACGATCATGGTGTTGCAAGATCATGGTGTTGCAAAACACTACTCATGCATGTCTTTTTAGACGGTTGCGTAGGCCTAATTTTGGTAGAAATTTTTCCGATTGGGGGAGATGTTGCCGAATTTTTATCAAAAAATTTGGACTTTCATGAGACTTAAATTGGAGAAATTAAATAAACCTAAGTCATATTGAATAAAAAAAAATGTAAATGCAAAGACAAAAAAAAGGGAAGCTTATGAAGGACTTAAAATGAAAACACGAATAAAAAATCTCTCAAACATTCAAAATTAATTCAAAACTTATGTGAAAGTGCAAAGTTCTAAATCGAAAGTCAATTGGAAAAAAGTATACTCAAGTGACACATCTAAGGGACTCGATAATTAATTAACAAACTTGAAGATGATTCATCCAACGAATATTGAGATCATTACATTTTATGTTGATGAATTCAAAATATTTTCAATTGAGTGCAATTGAATTTGAAGAGCTTACATGGGGCTTGATAGCTCACTCATGAGTATGAGCATGAATTGATCATTTTCCAATGTGCAATTAGTAGTATCACTATTCACATTAAATAGTCGAATATAATCAAATGGATTTGTTGAGATTTATGATGATCTTGATAGCTCTTTGATAAGTGTAACTAATCCAAAAGATCGAGGCTTATATACATCTCGATGCAACTAAACATTCAAACTATAATATTGAAATGTACATAAGTTGCTTCTGGATAAATTGGTTTATATAGTGAGATATTTTTGGCATTCAATTTTATCATATTAGAATGCTCACAAATGGCTTGAAAGATTGTCTCATGCATGTATTTCAATGCAAATCATACATTGATAGCTTGTGTTCAAATGCATATAAATAATCAACCATTTCAAAATGAAATCATTCATGCTTGCATTACGAGGCAGTCAAACTGCTAATCACTATCTCGAGATTTGTACAAATGACCATATCAAGAGATAAAATAAATTCAATTGGGCCGTTTTATCTATATGATGAAGTCGTAAGTCCCACATACTCAATCCAATCCTCCTAATAGGGATAGGAGTTGATAAGATTGATTATAAGTTGAGTGTTCAATCATTAAGAGAGTAATTTTATTTTATACCTGCATACGACCATCAATAATTTTAATAGAGAAATTTTATATTTAAAATTATAGACTCTTTATTTTAAGATGGTAAATGCAATCATAAGTTCTAATCATAGACCTGATCCTCTGCTACCAAACGAGCAAAGTTGATAAGGTCATCCTCAGTGATGATTGTGCTTATTGTAGATTTCAATCGGAGGGGCTCAATCTCAAAATAAAATTATCAAATTATAGTATGAATGCTCAAATCATTCGCGACCCCGATGATGGCTATGTTGAATGAAGATTTCAATCGAAGGGGATACTTTCATCAAAATGTGATTACAATTTCAAATCAAATTAACTCAAATTAAGTATCAATCTAAATGCAAAATCAAACAAATCACTAAGCTCTAAATGTTTAAATGAAATTCAATCTCTAAAAACTTAAAGCAAAATTCAATTCATCCACCTTCCTCAATCGTTTGTCATAGGTGAAAAATTAAAAAAACTTTAGCTCACAAAGGAGCCAAAGTCAAATCAAGTGTTATACTATATTCACTCTCAATCAATCTAATGTCAGTAAAGATGTGGCCCATGTCCTCTGACTACGTGGCTTTGTTAGTAGGCTCCACATATGATGCAGTTATGACCAGAGTCCTCTAACTGAGTGGTTGTCACCAAATCACACCATTATATTATGGTCATGACTATAGCCCATATGCTCTTCAATGGCTCTGTACCTTGAGTTCTGAACTATAAGGTGCACTTGATAGGGTAAAAAGCCCCCTGTTAGCTAAGGTAGACTTAAGCTTGTCTCCCTAGATAAACACAACCACAAGTCTACAAGGTCTCCTTGGATGATGTAACTCATGGCTGCTGATAAAGATCCTTTGGTCAGGTTGGGTCGACTACCTCCTCTGACTAAGTAGACTAGGGACCACGATAGCCAAAGATGACGAAACCATGAGATCTTGATCGAGCGTATCATCATTCCCCCAACCATCTACTTTAAGTTAAAGGATGATGAACTTCATAAATTTAAATTCTAAAACTCCACATGTTGCTACTATACGCTATGCATTAAGTGATCTAATGACTAGCCTTAATCAAAAGTTCTCTCTCAGCATTGGGAGGGGTAATTAATTATAGGTGCTTACGCTTATAGGAAACCTAAAACCAGATCTAAAGTCCTCACAAAATGAGGGCAAAATCTCTAGGCAGTGTCTTATCTACTATTCCATCTACCTTCTGAAAATTAAACCGACATTAAATCATACTCTCTTAATTGAAAGGTCGATGGTGAATTTTTGGAGCCCACAACCACATATGATCGAAGGACCGCCGGTACATGGTGTCATCCATGAGGGTGTAGGAAAGTGCTCTCTACTTCACCTGATGTGCTAGTGACTTCTCTTGAGATAGTTATCCTCTATTTAAGTAATCAATGAATGGTTGCCTCCAATCCAACTCCCCGTCCTTTTTGGTAACATCAACCTCCCCTTAAAGAGAGTATTTTTCGATGAGTAATATCAATAAGGGATAAGACTTGTCTATTTTAGACCCTTATTAATATGGACTCATCTTCCCGACACGCTAACTCCTTGACGAGTTTGGCTAAAGCATCTACCATGGCATTTTCTCCTTGAGGAATCTTGTAGATGGTAACCTTTGGGATTTGGGCCAACAACTCCATAGTGTACTTGTGGTAGTGATGGAGCTTAGGCTTTAGAATCTTGTAGGACCCAATGATTTGATTGATGACTAATTGAGAATCCTCGAATATGTTGATGTTCTGGATGCTTAGAGTAACGACTAACTCTAGACTGACAATCAAAACCTCAAATTTAGCTTTGTTGTTGGTGCAAAGATTAGACAGCTTATATGAGAATCTTATCACATCGTGGTGCAAAGTTAAGAGAACTACTCCTACCCCTGCCTTTCTTAGGATAGTTGATTGTGGTCCTTCTCCTCTTTAAGAGAATACTACACCATCAAAGTACATCTCCTAGTGATAAATGCTAGTGTCCTCTAAGTTCATGATTTGTTCATCGGGGAGGTCATCACTAAGCTAAGAGTCAGCAGGAAGTTGGTGTGTTACTAAGAAGTCCACTAGTGCTTATCATTTCACCGCACGGAAGGGTACGAAAGTAATGTCAAACTACGAAAAAATTATAGACCAATGTGCCAACCGTCCGGATAGTGTCGGTCGTGTCATGAGATATTATAGTGGATTGATCTTGGAGATCAGGTTCACCTTATGAGAAAGCATGTAATGTCATAGCTTTTAGGATGTGAAGATTAAAGCTAGGCAATGCTTCTCGATGGGTGGGTAGTTTGCTTCAACATGGATTAGATGATGAATGAGATAGTAGAGCACATTTTCTTTCCCTTCATCATTAGTTTAAGATAATAAAATGTTAAGGGAGTCATCTAATGTAGCAGTGTATAATATGAGCGGTTTGCTTGGGATGAGGGCTGCTAGAACTGGTGGGGTCATCAAGTAGTGCTTGATATCGTCAAAGGCATGCTGACACTTGTCACCCCACTTAAACTTGGCATCCTTTTTGACAAGTGTTGAGAATAGCTAGCATCTTCCCGATATGTTGGATATAAAGCATCTTAGATACACCAACTTCCCTTGAAATGATCTGAGTTGAGTTAAACTTTTAGGGGGTGGCATTTCTAATATTACTTTGATCTTCTCTGGATCGATCTCGATTCCTCAGTGTCGGACAATAAACCCAAGGAATTTCCCCGAAGCTACTCTGAATGCAGACTCCAAGGGATTCATTTTGAGGTTAAATTATCTTAACTATTCAAAAATTATTCTCAAGTCAAAAAGGTGGTCTTCCTTTTCTTTATTTTTGACTACAAGATCATCAACATAGCACTCGACTTGATGATGAATGAGTTCGTCGAAGATTCGAGTCATAGTCTGCTAGTATGTAGAACTGACATTTTTAAGGTAAAAAGGCATGACGTTATAGCAATAAATTTTGATCGGGGTTTGAAAAATAGTGTTCTTCTCATCTTTAGGGGCCATCCTTATTTGGTTGTATCTAGATGAGCCATCCATGAAAGAGAAGACTACATGAGATGAAGTAATATCCACCATCAAGTTTGGTATTGGTAGTGAAAATTCATCATCTTTTGTACATGCCTTGTTTAAGTCTCTAAAATCGACGCATATGCGAATTTGGCCATTCTTCTTCTTAACTGGGATGACATTGGCTAGCTAGGTAGGGTATTTTTCTTCACGGATGAAACCAGCATCGAGCAGTTTCTTGACTTCAAAAATAACTTATTATTCAATGTCTAATCGCATGCGTCTAGGAGCTTGCTTGATATGATTAGCACTAGGCTCTATTGGTAGTTTGTGGACTGCTACATCAGGAGATAAACTGGGCATCTCTTCATAACTTCATTTAAAATAATCCTTAAACTTAGTCAATAGCATAACTAAGTCATTGGTTTCAATTTTATTCAATAAGAAACTGATGTATGTTAAGCATGGTTTTCTTCAGTTCCTAAGTTGATCTCCTTATGCTCATCAATGTTTGATCTGATCTCCTCTTCAAACTCTAGCAATGCATCTTTAACTTCAAAATCATCTGGATCATTTGAAGTTTATAAGCACACCTCCTCATATGAGTTAATGTGATTTGAAAAGAACCTATCACATTCTAAATGATTAGTGATGACTAAGTAGTAATCATCATCATCAACTGGACCCACTGTACCAAATCCTAATTTTGGTCTTGATTGGGAATGTTTGCATTTGTTATCCCATACCTCTTGAAGTAAGATAACATATTTTTACACCTATCATGTGGAATCAATCCTTTCTTTGCTAAATTTAGACACACAATGAGTACCAATCAAAAGGTAATTCTATTAAATCTTTATATGAATCATCCTCAAGTTCTACATCAACTTCTTGACTCGAGGATGATGCTCCCAGAAAGAACCTCTAAGTTTTTACATTTGTGGATGACTTGGGGCCTCCTTAATTACCAAATCCTTAACTTTTTGTGAGAAAAGTGGGGTTAGAGCTAGGGTTCTCAACTGATGTCTAACTATTTAACATATAGACTTGAACACACTTATGCTTGGCTTTGGAGGTCAATCTTCATCGCTATCTAGCTCAAATGTCACCTCTAAGGGAATCTGCTGCTAAGAAGAGCTGGCTGGTGTGCTAACCATATAAGACTCAACTTCTGAACTAGATTCTAAGTCTACTTGGATAGCAGGTGTACTCCTGGTAGCTGGGACATATCTCCTATTGGGTGGCCAATAAAGAGGTTTTTCACCTTTAGGACTGCCTCTAAACTGGCCTCTTCCTCTACCTGGTAAAGGTCAAGTCATCCTACCCATATGTTCGAATGAAGTAATGAACTATGGGTGGAATCTAATGTCAGGCTCCACTTCCTCCTCCAAGTCTATTTCTCGCTCCCTTTTACTTTCTTTTTCATTTTCTTTTCCTTTTTTTCTTTCTCTTTCTTTTTCTTTTTCTTTTATTTTTGAACTTTGGCCAAGTTCATGAGAATAGACTTGTTGATTTTGAGGGAGGTAGTAGGCTGCATCCTCGTATATGCCAACCTTATTAACTAAAAATGCCTTAAGATCTCCTTTGACATAGTAGGCGATCCCACCTTTCAAAAACTTCATACACTGATGTAGAGAGGATGGGACCATGTTATTTTCATGTATCTACAGTCTCCCATGCAAAGCATTAAAAGATGTTTCTAAGTCTATAATGTGAAACTTAGCTTCACTCTTCCAATCATCTATCTCCAAAGGCAACACTATGGAGCCTAAGGCCCTCTCACCTTGTTCATTGAATCCTCTCAACATCATCCTTTCTTTTTGGAGATTAGAGATATTGATCCTCAAGTAGGCAAGGGTTCTTAGACTCATTATGTCGACTGATGCATCTGGGTCAACCAGAACTCTATATAGCTTGTATCTGCCAACATTCATTATAATGTAAAGAGGGCAGTTGTGCTCGATCATCCTTAGAAGTAAGTCTTCATCACTGAATGTAACTCTTAAAATGTCCTTTGAGTGGCATGTCTCCTCTTTAGTAGCGGTTAGCTGAGCTAAGCATATCTCAGGATCAAGTAGGGCCTTGATTATGGATTCTATCATCTCTTTAGATAAGTCAAGGGCATCATATATGCTTAACTTAGCTGGAAACTTTCAAAGGTGAGCTAGGGCATTGTAGTCAACTCTTGCTTGGTCCTCTATAAGCATATCCATAGGTAGAGCATCCTGTGGAGGGTCTATCTACTCACTGGAACCAATGACTTGCTTACTCTTATCTTGAGTTGCTACCCTCAGAGGTAGAACTTCGCCACTATGTAGGTTTACTTCAGTGACTTCATATGGCAGATTGGTGAAAAGTTCTACTTGCTTGTTGGGTATACCTTCAGCTTCTCCTATGGGATCCTTAGAGTCAGTCGACTCCAAGTCAATATTAATGGGTGAACTTGATTGATTTAGAAAAGAAAAGTTTGATTCTGAATCATAAGAGAAAGGATCAAAATTAGTTGTGCTATTATTATTTTTAGAATTGGAGAACTTTCAATTAGAATGAGATCATCAAGACTATCAAAAGTAGAGAACATGTAAGTGGAATATGCTTTCTTCATTGATTTCTTTCTAGGTGGAGGTACATGATAGAAATCAAGTAAAGTAAGCAGAGCGAGGGATTTAGTGCCCTCGTCCGTAGATATAATATTTTTGTTAGTAGAAGAAGAGCTAGATAAAGTGGTAGTAGCTGCAATGATGGAAGGAATGCTGGACTAGGATGGTGGTTGCGCTACTTGGCTATCCTAAGAAAGTCTGGACTGTTCCTACTACTGCTAAGCTCCCACCTCCCTAAGTTATCTTTGGCAACTTGCAAATCTTCCTTGATGTTGGAAGTTTGAGTTGTCTCAGGCACTTACAAGGAAAGTTTATTAATCTTAAAAATAATATTTTTATAGGTTCGGGATAGAGAAATATCCAAACATTCTTTTGTCTTGAGAGGATCACATGTATCCCCAAGGATTACTTTAACAGAAATAGATGGTTATTCTAACAAGTAATCCTTAGGGATAATTATGGCACCCAACTTGCAGCTGCGCTCAAGCTAGTCCTTGAAAGTGATGCAATCTTCTAAGACATGGCCTAACATGCGGTGGTAGGGGAAAAAGTTAGGATCATCACTCTTGCCCACTTTCTCCGGCCTCTTAGGCTCTGGTAGCTAGAAATGAGGTTTCTTTATGAGATTTTTAAAAATTTTCCTGACTACTTCTCTCTTAAACAAATACGGCTTGTTTAATTTTTTCCAGAAGAGTAGGTGGATAGTAGCTACTTGGTGGTGGATATGAGTATCGCTATTGTGCATACTGTTGTGGAGGTGGTGACGGCAGTCACTGTGGTAATTGTGGTGGCCAGTATGATGGCCGAGGTGGTCAAAGAGGAGGTGGAAAAAGAGGCTACTGAGCTTGTGGTCACTCAGATTGAACTCTCACGGTTGCTTTCCTCGTCACGACACTTGTCCCGCCTCTTCGAACACTTTCTACAGCTTGGGCTTGGACGACTGGTCTTGGAAAGGCAACTGTTTGGCTTCCTCTTGTAGACTGGCCACCTTATTGATTTAATTTTCATAGGTTTTGATTATAAAGCCCTTGAGCATGAAGGCGACTAAGCCATGTATATTCTTGATAAGAATTTTAATGGCATGTTGTTTCGACAGTTGTGATTTGCATTTCATACTCAGGTTATGCCACCTTAAAATGTAATCAATAAGGGACTCTCTGGGATTTTATTTTGCTAAAATGAGATCGCCCACAGTTACCCTTCACTGGGCTCCAGCAAATCTCTTGATAAAGAGTTGCTCCAACTCAAAAAAAGTCTTCACCAAATTGTTGGGCAGTTTGGCGTACCAATCGAATACAACCCACGACGGAACAACTGTGCCATTGCCGCGGTGTTGCAACAACAAGCTCTAAAGTGTACCATGTGTTGTCGTGGGTTTCCACTACCATCAAAACTCTTGAAGGATGGTGGCACAAACCCCTTGGGGTATTGGATTACATCGAATTCCTCCAGGTAAGGTCTACCCTTTGGAATGGATGAGCCACCTTGGGCTTGCACCAACGCTTCTCTCACTTGTTGCTCCACCATCTGCTTGATGCCTTTTTCATGCACGGAGATACTGTCTAGGACCTTCCTATGCAAACTACAACTATCTTGATCCATGGGAGAGGTTCTTTTAAGAGGATCTAAGACATGTAAGAGCTCGGGCCAAACAACCTCCATGAGATTAGGCTGTAAAACTGGAGCTTAGTTCTGAAGTGTTAAAACTTCTGCTAACAAATTATCAACCTTCTTTACCATCCCATTGATCTACTCTTCCTTATTCCTGAGCTGCTGAAGGAGGTGTTGGGTCGAGTGAGAAGTGTCGCCTTCCTTGATCACAACACCTTCCTGACTCTGAAGGTCTCTATGGAGGGATCCTTGGGTTTTGACCATATGGACTCCTGTTGAATCCTCTAATAGGTCATCCTCATCAAAGTTGAAGGCTACCCCACCCTCTTCTTGGTCTGAATGATCACTCCCAAGAAGTTATTTCTTCTCGACAAAGTAAGTTTATAGGATATCATCTAGTGAACGATCTCCTACTCTGCCTGGGTGAACTGGTACAAGCACCCTCTGATGACTGACCGTAAGACTATGCTCATATGAATCTATACACTGGATACTACCTACAAATGGAGTGCTCTCCATAAGGGGATCGGTTGTCATGGGGATTGCACTAGTATCTCCCCTTCCTCTGCTACTACTAATGGCTGTAGTGGTGGCATAACCATCACACTTTTGGGTTGCCACTCCCTCTTTACCATGGCTGAAGTGGGAGGTCGAATGGGAGAGCTCGACCTCACCTCAGCTGGTGGAATGGATGGAGTGGGATCCTTAGTCCATAGCCGGGTCACCAATGGAGATGTCCTCTCCCTGGATGCAAACTTCTGGACTTTGGTAAGGACTATGGAAGGAGGGACTCAGACGGGTGATGGTGTATAGGGAATGGAGCAGTGTGGTGGTGAAGACACCAACTGCCCTCCCACTCCCCTCATATGGCTGGTGGTGCCTGTCAATACTATGTTATCAGTGTGATCAGTGCGAGGTAGCCCGTCGATCTAGAAAATTTATAAGAGCGGAGGTTGCTGACTACCTGGCGCACCTCCTCCTCTCTTTCTTGCTCACTTGGGCTACAACTTGAGCCTCAGTGGCTCTCTCCATATGAATCTGGTCACTAACACTCCTAGGGATCAAGGACCTCAAATCAAATAATGTGCCAGGCGTTGATCATATGTGGGCTCTGCCAACTTGACGAAGAACTGTCCTAAGACCGGCACAGGGCTTCCTTCTCTCCCTAGCCAATACCTCAAACTGAACTGGCAGTGGAGCAAATGCAGCAATCCTTCTGTAATCATCCTCTCCATCCGAGGCTGAGAGGGGGTGGAACCTGCTACCACTCAAGAATGGAGAGGTCTCACGAGGAGAACCCTCCTCAGCGATGTGAGAGGAAGCATCGATCTCCCTGGCTGCTCGCTCATGCTGCTTCACCTTTCTATTCTTATTGCGACACTGAGTGAAGGTTAGTGGGGTAAATCAAGAACTGGAACCTATCTCAAAGGTCAAGATAGCCTTCCCCTTCAAGGGAACCAAAGAAGAGGTAGTAGCCCTCATTGGGACTACAGGGGTAACTGACTAACCTGGCAAGGGAACCACTGACACTGCTGAAGCTATAGCTAGCTGAACTGACACCACTGTGGGAGCCTCGATATCCTTCCTCTTCAGAAATGAAAACTTAGAGTCAAACTGTAGGTCAAAATGGAGGAGTGGCTCTATCTTACCACCTCCTCTCTACTAACAATTATGAGGGCTACCCCTCACAAGTAACTCGAACGGCCTCGAAGCCATGACCAAATTGAATTAGGTGAGTGGTGGTCATGGTGTGTTTGGCGTGACACATCTGAAGGAAAAGAGAAGATGAACTTGTGAAAAGACATACTAACTATGTTGACTGAAGGAGGGAAAGGGCTAAATGTGTTGATATCTCTGCATTTGCTGAAAATAGAATTGAATCAAACCCTTGTTTTAATAGTTATATTCAATCATTAATTATTGATTTTGGAATTTGAACCCACACTTAAACAAATTTAGGTATGCTAAGTGGGGTTCATTGAATTGGAGAGATTTTGATGTTTGAGAAGAGACTTTTTCATAGAATTTTGATTTTGATTTGGAACTCATATTCAACAAATTTGGGTATGTTGAGTGAGGTTCATTCATTTGGAGAGACTTTGGAGATGAATTTTCTTTGTTTTATCCTTTGTTTGAAAATCTGGTTTTGGAATCTTCACTTAGCAAATTTAGGTATGCTAAATGAGATTCTAAATGTATATTTTTAAAATAAGTTTTGGAAGTATTTTTGTTGGCGATGATGTTAGTCATATGTTTGATTTATTTGATTTGATTTTGATTTGAGAATGGGGCCCTTACTTAACAAATTCAAGTATGATAAGTAAAACCTAAATGTGTTTGATATTTTGTTTTGAAAAAGAAACCCTTACTTATCAAATTTAACTATTTTAAGTAGAGTTCAAGTGTGTTTGATATGTTTGTTTTGAAAATAAGACTCTTACTTAACAAATTTAGGTATGTTAAGTAGGATCCAAATGTGCTTGATATGCTTGTTTTGTTTTATTTGAAAATAGGTAACTCTTATTTAACAAAAGTGGATATGCTAAATAGAGTTCAATTTATTTTATGTGTTGTTGTTTGATAATGATTTTGAAAAAGGAACTCTCATTTGACAAATTTGGGTATGTCAAATGGAATCCAAATGAGTTTTGATTTTCATGATTTTTAAAAAAAGGAATTCTATTTAACAAATTTATGTATGTTAAATAGAGTTCAATTTGATTTGATTTTAGAAAATGAAACTCTCATTTGACAAATTTGGGTTTGTCAAATGGAGTTCAAATATGTTTTTATTTTGTGTGTGATATTTGCTTTTGAAAAGAGGGAACTCCCACTTAACAAATTTCGGTATGCTAAGTGAGGTTCAATGATATGTTGACTTTTAATTTTGTTTTGATTTTGAAAATGAAACTCCATTAAACAAATTTAGGTATGTTAAGTGAGGTTAGTTAATTTTAAAGAATGTGTTTGAAATATTTTGAAGAAACTCTCACTTAATAAATTTGGGTATGTTAAATGGAGTTGGTTGATTGATTGATTTTAAAAAAATGTGCTTTTGAAAATTCATGAAAAGGGTTTTAATGATGCATATTTGATTTTTGAAAAAAGATCCTCATTTAACAAATTTAAGTATGTTAAATGAGGCTTGATTATCTTTATTATTTGAAAAGGGGATTTAAAAATTTTGTATTTTGCAAACTTTATGTTATATGAAGTGCATTTCAAAAATTATTTTATTTAGACAAAGTGCTTTTGGAAAATTTTACAATAGACACTACTTGGTTAGTTTGAATTTTTATTGAAACTTTCTTGAATATGGGATGAACCTTATGTGGGCTCTGAAAATTCACCACTAACCTCTCGAAATGAAGAGAGTATGATTTAAAATATCGGTGTAATTTTTAGAAGGTAGATGAAATAGTAGATAAGACACTACCCGAAATTTTACCCTTATTTTGTGAGGACTTTAGATCTGGTTCCAGGTTTCTTATAGGAGCAAGCCCCCTATAGTTAATTACCCCTCTCAATGCAGAGAGAGAACTTTTGATTAAGGTGAGTCGTGAGATCGCATAATGCATAGTGTATAGCAGTAATATGTGGAATTTTAGAATTTGGGATTTAGAGTTTATGAAATTCAACAGTATTAGCTTAAAGCAGATGGTTGGGGGAATGATGACATGCCCAATCTAGATCCCATAGTTCTGTCATCCCAGGCTATCGCGGTCCTTAGTCAACATAGTCAGAGGAAGTATTCGACCCAACCTAATCGAAGGATCCTTTCCAGCAACATATGGATTACGTCATCCAAGAAATCCTTGTAGACTTGGGGTGGTGTTTGTCTAAAGAGATGGGCTTAAGTCTACCTTAGCTGATAAAGGGCTTTTTGCCCTATCAGGTGTATCATATAATTCACAACTCAAAGGGCAGAGCCATTGGGGAGCATACGGGCTACAATCGTGATCGTAATATAATAGAACCTTATTGGCCAAACCACCCGATCAAAGGACTCTGGTCGTAACTGCATCATATGTGGAGCCTATTGTCCAAGCCACACAATCAAAGGGCACGGGCCACGTCCTTACTGGCGTGAGATTGATTGAGAGTGAACATAGTAAAACACTTGATTTGACTTTGGATCCTTTATGAGCTAGAGTTTTTTTTTAATTTGTCACTTCCGACAAATAATTGCAAAAGGTGGATAGACTAAGTTTTTCTTTAAGCTTTTAATGATTTAATTTCATTTAAGGAGTTTTTAGATTGTTAATTAATTGGAGTTAATTTGATTTGAAATTAGAATAACATTTTGATAAAGTATCCCATCCAGTTGAAATCACCATTCAACACAGTCATCATCAGTGTAGTTAATTGATTGAATCAAATATATTTGAGAACTTTAGATTCTATCAACTCTGCTTAGCTCCTAGTAGAGGATCAGATCTACTATCACATAACAGAATTAGCTTCTTAGATATTTTAATAAGTTTAAATTCTTATAATAATTAGATTTTTATATTTTGTTAACCCAGACCCGGTTCTAAGACCAAAACGGGTAACAACTGCGTAGCATCCTCGAACACTTGAATCTAAACATTCAGCATAGTCTTGGGGTCCATGCAGGTGTATTTAAGAATTCTTGCATAATTTGAAGACATTGAATTTGAGTTTTAATCCTATTTCATAATATATTAAAGGGTTCAATTGAAGCCTTAATTAACGCTTCTTTGTTCACTTGAATATGTAATCTGGCATTGATTTCAACTTCATACTTTTGATTCAAAATATTGCAAATTGGCTGCTCAGCTTGTACATATTGATAGGACTTTACCTCAATGATAATCCTCATATTCAACTCGCATTCTCACCCATAGACAAGCTATTATACCTTCCAACTTAGCTAATTGGATGTGAGCCTTGTTGCTTGAATCATACTTGAATTGAATTTGCATTTCAAAGCTAGATTCCAAGTTTGTTGCAAAGTTCATGTGATTTGATCATTTATTCAACTGAATTTACTCTTAGATTACTCGACATGAAATACTGCAAGGATTATATTCAAATCCATTAGTGAGCCAACAATTCTTTGTAAATTTTACTCAAATCTCTTTAACTCTTCTCAACTCATGTAATTGGAGTTAAGTATGAGACATTTGTTTATTAAGATCCCTTCGTTACATCGATTACCATACTATTTAGGATCACTGAAAGTATTCATCTATGCTCACTAATGAACCTTCGAATATAATGTAAGTTTTAATTTGAAGCTTTCAATTTTATTATTTCTATCCATTCATTATGTTGCATAATGATTTATGTGCTTTGGCAAGCATTTAATCCTACTACATATTCCATTCAAATCACTTTGACCCTCTCAATATAATTGTAATACTTTGAAAGTTTACAATATCCTATTTATATTTCTCTTACTTAAGAGTGAATTTTTCAGTTTAAATATTAATGATCAGTTACTTAACTCAATCCCCAATACAAGTTGTAATAAGATTTGATTATTCTATTAAGAATCATTCTTATATTTATGAGTAGGTCATCACATGATGCTTATTGAAGTGCTTAGGGATTTCCTTTCATATGCTTAATTTTGAAGTAGTTTAAAGAGGAGGAGGACTCACAATTTGGGTAAGCTTCTAATTTGCTCAATTTCTTTTATAAGCCTCTTCTTTTTTTTAATGCTCATATTCACATTATTTTTCATCATATTTTTTTATTTGATTCTTTTAATTTGAATTTAGCTTTAGATTTTTTATTTGGTGCTTTTAAGCCAATTTTTTTATTCCTCCATTTTTTTCTAAGTTTAATGATTTGACAAAATTTTGGCAGCATTTCAACTAGGGAGGTGACATCTAACAATTTTTTTAGCTCGGTACACCCTATTGAGCATAGCGAGTGGTGTTTTGTGACACCACAACCATCTTTGCAACAACTACACCCTATTGGGCATTAGCGGGTATTGAAACCTGCAAAGATGAAAGCACATATATTTCCACATTCACATCACACATATTCAAACTTATTTTCTCACACACTTGTAATGATCGGCAAGGATGGTTCGACTAAGAGACAATTTGGCTAAGGAAAAATTCAGCTAGGGAGTGTTCAACTAGGGAGGTATTTAGCCAGAGAGGTATTCAGCTAGGGAGGTATTTGGCTAGAGAGATGTCAGCTACGGAGTATTCAGCTAGGAGATTCCAAGTGAACGAGAAGTGAAATAAAATGGAACATCCCATATGTGAATCGACTTCAGGAACTAGATTGAATGAGAATTAAGGGAGGAAGAGATAGATCAAGCTCATGACTTCCTTACGGCTAAGGGATTCGGATGGAAAAAATTCCAAGTGAACGGGAAGTGAGAGGAGGAAGGAGAGGATTTTCTTGCATTTTTTTAGAGAGACACCAGAGGGGTGTGGCTTGAGGCTCTTCTTGTGGCTAAGGAGGCAAGACCAGGAGGGAGAGAGGGGATCATGCAGTTCCTCCACCGAACAAACGAGAGCCAAGAGATCAGCAAGATTGTGCATGGCTTGCAGTTCTGAGGTGGTCCATGGGAGGGAACGGTTGGAAGTTGGGAGGAAGTGGGATCAGTTGAGGGAAGAGTCGAATGAGGATATTGCATGGGAGAAGAAGCCTTATGGTTGATGTGTTCCATCCATCGAGTTTGAGGGAGATCGAGTGAAGTGAACGAAGAGGGCTCGGGTTTAAGAACTAGGGTCGGCTAGGTCAACCAAATGAAATAAAAAAAATTTAATGCTTAATTAATTAGAACATTAATTTTACAATGAAATCATTATATTATTAATATATATTGTTTTAAGGTTATTTTAATATTTTGAACATAACGGCATGGTCCATTTCATGATCGGAGGTTGTTTGGTTCAAATCGGCATAAAATTTTATCAATTTTGGCTCAAAATGTGCATTATTGCTTTCGACAGCTTGACATTCATATAGACTTGTCTAAATCAATCACAGACAGTCTCATTTGATAGATTTTGATGTTTCAAAACTAACATCTTATTAATTCTGCAAACGGAGGTTATTTGGTTTAAGTCAGCACTTCCTGACCTCGATATACATGTCGGCACATTGACAGCTTGATCGCTTGATAGGTTGATCGTTAAATTATGAAATATTTATATTCTAATTAATTTTTATATTTTGAATGCAATGGTGAACTCTGTTCATCGATCGAAAGTCATTACGACTAATTTTGGTGACGTCTAGTATATTTCAACCTTGATTTACGCACTGTCACTTTCAATCATTCGACATTTGCGCGGACTCATCTGAATTGAGCGTGGATAGTCTCATTTTGTAGTTTTTGATGTTTCAAAGCTAACGGTATAATCAATTTTATGAACGAAGGTCATTCAAACATCATCGTAGCTTCCCGACTCTGATATGCGTGTCAGCACATTGACAACTCGATCGCTTGATTGGTTGATCATTAAATTATGTCATATTTATATTCTGACTAATTTTAATATTTTGAATACAATGGCTAAGTCCATTCATTGATCAAAAGTCATTCCGACTAATTTCAATGATATTTGGTGCATTTTAACTTTAATTTGCTAGCTATTACATCAAAGTCCGTTGAATTTGGATTTTGAGCTCGACTCGACTGGTGTATCACGCATGGAGTTCAACCAATGTCCCCCAATAAATATGATTCACGCATGGAGCGAGTCACATTTATTAAAAATTGGTTCACCCTTTGGGTGCACGTAACTTGGATCACTTCACAATACAATTTTATGAGCTTTGATTGGATTTGTCATTAGTATGATGCCTTATTTAGACATGCTAAATGACGGATTGACCGATTTGTCAATTGACTTGTCGATAGATAAGAGTTCTTACATCTACTCTACTTCAATGACTTTGTTGAAGATCTCTTTCTTTTATGTCATTGCAGATTTGAGTTTCCTCCAACCCTAACTTCGTGCTTGGTTGGGTTTAGTGGAGGAACTGGTTTATTTATTTTGAGATTTGGAATTTCTTCTGTCTTAGCTTTAAGCTTGATGGACTTGATGAAGGGCTGGCCTAATTTATCCATATTGACTTGTCAGGAAGTGAATGTATGTTCTGAATCTTGTGCTTACTGCTTTGATAGATTCATTGAAGGGTACATACAGATGACCCTTTAATTTATATATCAATGTTGAGTTATCGCCTAGCAATGTGTGCTTTAATGGACACTAAATAACCATAAAATTAGTTCACCATATTTTTATATGAACTATAGAATTATTCCCTCGGTCCTATGCTTTCTACCCTAACAAACTTGATGAGGAGATTGACTTTGATTTATGCTTTGTGCTTGATCAGATCATTTGAGAATATATTGAAATATCACCCTGCAGACAATTTAAAGATTAATTTGAGGAAGCTCTGAATTGAGAGTTTCCTCGGATTATCTTAGTCTATCGATCAAGTAGAAAGATCTCTTAGATTCTGGTTACTTGTAATCACTAAGCTAGATCCAGTTTGTGGTTGAACCATTATCATCATTAGACTGATGAGCAGGAGCTCTTTCATTGCGGCCTTTCCTTATGGCTTGTTGAGTGAGGAGAGCGTCAGTAACTCAGCCACATTTTAGCTTCTTGAGTTCAATCTTTAGAAGCTACTTGAGTCTTTGACTTAAGCTATGATGGGTTGGTGGTTTTATCATCAGACTGATGAACAAGGGATCTTTCACTATGGCCTTTTCTTATGGCTCGTTGAGTGAGGAGAGCATCAGCAACTTGGCCATTTATATGCTTGTTGAGTTCGACCTTTAGAACCTATCTGTGTCCTAGACTTCAGGATGTAGAGGTTAATATTTTTCCAACTTAGTTGATTGAAGCTTCTAAGATTGGGAGTTCTTCTAACTTGATCTTCAGAATTTGGCAAATCTGGGAGATAAACTTTTGATATTTAGGATTGTCTTGTCATGCACAGAAATATATTCTTTTTGTTCCTGTAAGAACCTGCAACTTAACAATAATAATTACGGGTATATTCAGGGATGTCGGCGTAAAGCTTGATGTCAACCTGAATCAGAATATTTTTGAGGATCTCGTCTTATAGCATGATGTCAACTCAAATAAACTTAACATTAACTAAAAATGCTCTTATCTTACAGGGTAAATTCTAAAGTACTTTGAAAAAACTATAAAATAATTCAAGAAAATATATCAATATATGAGTTGATACATTTGATCTTAAGAGGGGTTGGGGTTTAACATGTAATATTGATTTCAATTATGTATAGAAATCTAAAATTCTATGTAATAGAATTTTCATGAAAAGCTTTTTTCATCTTGAGTAATATATTTATTTAGGGATCTCGGCTTGAAGCACAATGTCACCTTAAATAGATATACTAAAAAAAAATGCCCCCTGTATTGCAGGGGATTTCTATTGTACCTCGAGAATGTATTTATCATGTATAAAACTTTTTTAGATAACGACCAATAATTGGTGGCATTGGTCTTTCACCCCTTAAGTCAATAAGTTGGTATGTCCCTCTTTGATACACTTTTCAATGATAAAAAGGCCCTCCCAATTAGGCTCAAATATTCCACCAAATTTTTGATTAGAAATAATTGGTCTTCTCAACACCAAGACCAATTCTCCTTCTCGAAATGTCCGAGGTCACACCGTATGCTCAAAAGCCCTAAATATCTTTGCTCAATAAACCTTCAGATTTTGATGAGCTTGCAATCTAATTTCATTAAGTGCATCGAGTTCCTCCATTCTCAGATGAGCATTTTGATCTTCAATTAGATTGTATTGGATGGCTACTCGAAGTGATGACAATTCAATTTCAAGCAGAAGAACTACTTCAGTTCCAAATACCAATGAATAGGGAGTGGCTTTAGTCGGCATCTTGTAGGTAGTTCGATACGCCCATAGTGCCTCTATTAGTTTAGTATGTCATTCTCTCTTATTTTTAGTGGGGATCTTCTTGAGTAGTTTGACCAATGTCTTTTTGAAAGCTTCTGCCAAACCATTTTCCCTTGAATTATATATTGAAGAATATCGCCAATCAATTTTGTGTCGATCAACAAATCTATAAATCTTTGCACTTTTGAAAGCTGGGCCATTATTAGAGATTATTTGGTGTGACACTCCAAATCTATAAACCACATTATGTGTAAACAAACTAATCACTCGATCAGCAATAACTTCTTTAAATGGGGTAGCTTCAGCCCACTTAGAAAAATTATCAGTCATTGCTAGGATGAAGCGGTGTCTAGTTGATGATGGTCGATCAATTGGTCTAATTACATATGTACCCTAGCATTTGATTGGCCAGGATGCTATTGTTGGGTGTAATGGATTTGGAAGTTGGTGGATTATATTTCCATGTACTTGACATTCATGGCACTTCTTTGCATGATTAATACAGTCTCTCACCATAGATGACCAATAATAACCCATCCTTTTGATATTTACTGCCATTTGGCGACCTGACTGATGTGCACCACAAAGTCCTTCATGAACTTCAACCATCACTTTACTATGTATTTAGGCATCATAGCCATATTTGTTCAGAAGATCTATAATATAAAGTGTTGTTGACAAAAGCATGGCATAATATTCTCTTCTCAATTTGAACTGTCAGTGATTTATTATTTGGTAATTTTCCTTCTTTAAAGTAGTCAATGAAAGGTTACCTCCAATCTTGTGGCTCTTCTACAATAATGGCTTCCCACTACTTTTCTGAAATAATATCATTCTTAGCTCTTCTGGGCATAACTTCTTGCATTTCATACTCAAGTTATGCCACCTTAGAATGTAATCAATAAGGGACTCATTGGGATTTTATTTTGCTACAACGAGATCGCCCACAGTTACCCTTTGCTGGTCTCCAGTAAATCTCTTGATAAAGATTTGCTCCAACTCAAAAAAAGTCTTCACCAAACTATTGAACAGTTTGGCGTACCAATCGAATACAACCCCTGACAAACTGCTAACAAATAACTGGAAGAGAAGTGCATCATTTCCACCAGTGTTGCAATAGTAAGCTCTAAAGTGTGCCATGTGTTGTCATGGGTTCCCACTACCATAAAAACTCTTGAAGGATTGTGGCACGAACCCCTTGGGGTATTGGATTACATCGAATTCCTCCAGGTAAGGTCTGCCCTTTGGAATGGATAAGCCACCTCGGGCTTGTGCCAATGCTTCTCACACTTGTTGCTCTACCATCTGCTTGATGCCTTTTTCATGCATGGAGGTACTGTCTAGGACCTTCCTATGCAAACTACCACTATCTTGATCCATGGGAGAGTTGCTTTTAAGAGGATCTAAGACATGTAAGAGCTCGGGTCGAACAGCCTCCATGGGACTAGGCTGCAAAATTGGAGCTTGGTTCTGAAGTTTTAGAACTTTTGCTAACAAATTCTCAACCTTCTTCTCCATCCCATTGATCTACTCTTCCTTGTTTCTGAGCTACTGAAGGAGGTGTTGGGTTGAGTGAGAAGTGTCGCATTCCTCGATCACAACACCTTCCTAACTCTGAAGGTCTCTATGGAGGGATCCTTGGGTTTTGACCATAGACTCCTCTAATAGGTCATCCTCATCAAAGTTGAAGGCTACTCTTCTTGATTGAATGATCACTCCCAAGAAGTTATTTCTTCTCGCAAAGTAAGTTTATAGGATAACATCTAGTGACGATCTCACTCACTTAATTGGTACAAGCACCCAGACGACAATCGTAAGATCGTGCTCATATGATAACCGATACTACCTACAAGTGGAGTGCTCTCCATGGGGATCCTCATGGGGATTGCTAGTATCTCCCTTCCTCTACTACTACCGATGGTCGTAATGGTGGCATAACCATAACACTTTAGTTGCCACTCCTCTTACCATGCGGGAGGTCGATTGGGAGAGCTTGACCTCACCTCAGCTAGTGGAATAGACGGAGTGGGATCCTTAGTCCATAGTTGGTTCACCAATGGGGATGGCCTCTCTCTGAATGCAAACTTCTATACTTTGGTAGGGACTATGGAAGGAGGGACTCAGACGGGTGATGGTGTATAGGGAATGGAGCAGTGTGGTGGTGAAGACACCAACTGCCCTCTTACCAAGACTCTCCCACTGGTGGAGTCAATACTATGTTGTCGATCGCATGAGGTAGCTCGATCGATTCATAAGAGAGACCTCACTACTTGTCTCCTTCTTCCTTGCTCACTTAGGCTGCAACTTGAGCCTCAGTGACTCTCTCCATATGAATCTGATGACTAACACTCCTGGGGATCAAGGACCTCAAATCAAATAATGTGAGGCAAATGGGGCTCGCCAACTTGATGAACAACTATCCTAAGACCGACATTTCTTCTCTTAGCCACCTCAAAGTGAACTCTGGCGGGAGGCAATGCAAAGAATCTTGTAATCCTCCTTCCATCCGAGGCTAAGAGGGGTGGAACTACCACTCAAGAATGGAGAGGTCTCATGAGAAAACCTCCTCGGTGATGTGAGAGATCGATCTCCCTAGTCGCCGCTTCATGTCGCCGCTGACCTTTGTCTTGTTGCAATGCCGAGTGTGTTAGTGGTAAAGTAAGAGCGGAACCTATCTCAAAATCAAGATAGCCTTCCCCTTCAAGGGAACCAAAGAGGAGGTAGTATCTCATTGGGACGGGTGGACTAACAGGGAACCACCGATCTGTTATAGCAATGAATTGATACCGCTATGGGAGCCTCGACATCCTTCTTCGTCAAAGATGAAAACTTAGAGTCAAACTGCAGGTCAAAATGGAGGAGTGGCTCTATCCTACCACCTCCTCACTACTAACAATTATGAGGGCTGGCCCATCACAAGTAACTCGAACGGCCTCAAAGCCATGACCAAATTGAATTAGGTGAGTGGTGGTCGTGGTGTGTTTGGCATGATCCAAGGCTAGATACACATCTGAAGGAAAAGAGAATATGAACTTGTGAAAATACATACTAACTATGTTGACTGAAGGAGGGAAAGTGCTAAATGTGCTGATATCTCTGCATTTGCTAAAAATAGAATTGAATCAAACCCATATTTTAATAGTTGTCTTCAATCATTAATTTTTGATTTTGGAATTTGAACCCACACTTAAACAAATTTATGTATGCTAAGTGGGGTTCATTGAATTGGAGAGATTTTGATGTTTGAGAAGAGACTTTTCCATAGAATTTTGATTTTGATTTGGAACTCATATTCATCAAATTTGGGTATGTTGAGTGAGGTTCATTCATTTGGAGAGACTTTGGAGATGAATTTTCTTTGTTTTATCCTTTGTTTGAAAATTTGGTTTTGGAATCTTCACTTAGCAAATTTAGGTATGCTAAATGAGATTCTAAATGTATATTTTTAAAATAATCTTTGGAAGTATTTTTGTTAGCGATGATGTTTGTCATTTATTTGATTTATTTGATTTGATTTTGATTTGAGAATGGGGTCCTTAACAAATTCAGGTATGCTAAGTAAAACCTAAATGTGTTTGATATTTTGTTTTGAAAAAGAAACCCTTACTTATCAAATTTAACTATGTTGAGTAGGGTTCAACTGTGTTTGATATGTTTGTTTTGAAAATAAGACTCTTACTAAACAAATTTAGGCATGTTAAGTAGGATCCAAATGTGCTTGATATGCTTATTTTGTTTTTTATTTGAAAAAATGGAACTCTTATTTAACAAAAGTGGGTAAGCTATATAGATTTCAATTTATTTTGTGTGTTGTTGTTTGATAATGATTTTGAAAAAGGAACTCTCATTTGACAAATTTGGGTATGTCAAATGGAATCCAAATGTGTTTTGATTTTCATGATTTTGAAAAAAGGAATTCTATTTAACAAATTTATGTATGTTAAATAGAGTTCAATTTGATTTGATTTTAGAAAATGGTACTCTCATTTGAAAATTTTGGGTTTGTCAAATGGAGTTCAAATATGTTTTGATTTAGTGTGTGATATTTGCTTTTGAAAAGAGGGAACCCCACTTAACAAATTTCGATGCTAAGAGGTTCAATGACATGTTGACTTTTAATTTTGTTCGATTTTGAAAATGAAACCCATTAAACAAATTTAGGTATGTTAAGAGGTTAGTTAATTTTAAAGAATGTTTTGAAATATTTTGAAGAAACTCTCACTTAATAAATTTGGGTATGTTAAATGGAGTTGGTTGATTGATTGATTTTAAAAAAATGTGCTTTTGAAAATTCATGAAAAGGGTTTTGATGATGCATATTTGATTTTTGAAAAAGATCCTCATTTAACAAATTTAAGTATGTTAAATAAGGCTTGATTATCTTTATTATTTGAAAAAGGGATTTAAAAATTTTGTATTTTGCAAACTTTATGTTATATGAAGTGCATTTCAAAAATTATTTTATTTAGAAAAAGTGTTTTGGAAAATTTTTAGAAATTGTTTTGTTTTATTTGAATTTTATTGAAACTTTCTTGAATATGGTATGAACCTTATGTGGCTCTGAAAATTCACCACAACGTCAAAATGAAGAGAGTATGATTTAAAATGTGGTGTAATTTTAGAAGGCAAATGAAATAGAGATAAGACACTACCCATTTCACCCTCATTTTGTGAGGACTTTAGATGGTTCTTTCTTATAAAGAAGCTATGTTAATTACCCCTCTCAATGCAGAGAGGAAACTTTTGATTAAGGCGAGTCGTGAGATCGCTTAATGCATAGCATATAGTAGTAACATGTGGAATTTTAGAATTTGGGATTTAGAGTTTATGAAATTCATTAGTATTAGCTTAAAGTGGATGGTTGGGGGAATGATGATGTGCCCAATCTAGGTCCCATAGTTTCGTCATCCCAGGCTATCGTGATCCCTAGTCAACATAGTTAGAGGAAGAATGACCCAACGTAATCAAGGATCCTTATCGAACACAATGGATTACGCCATCCAAGAAAATCATAGACTTGGGGTGGTGTTGTCAAAGAGACAGCTTAAGTCTACCTTAGCTGATAGAGGGATTTTTTTCTCTATCAGGTGTATCTTATGATTCACAACTCAAAGTGTAAAGCCATTGGGGAGCATACGGACTATAATTGTGATCATAATATAATAGAGCCCATCGCCAAACCACCCATCGTGAGGACTCGTCATAATAATCATATGTGGAGCCTATTAGCCAAGCCACATAATCAATCTTCGACTAATAGTAGATCAATGTCAAACAGTGCTTCTCTATCGAAGAGTATCTTATTTATGCTCTTATCAATCTTTGACTAATATAATAAAGAGCATTCTCTTTGTTTTCTTCATTGTGGTGCGCCAATAATGCTTAAATGGACTCTTCTAATGCAACTGTGTATAGAATGAGGGGCTTCCCAAGAGTAGGTGCTACAAGGATTGGTGGATTTAGTAGGTAGCTTTTAATATTATTGAAGGCTTCTTGGCACTCCTTGTCCCATTTGAATGGAGCATCCTTCTTCATCAATTTTTCAAATGGTTGACAACATCCTAATAGGTTTGATATAAATTGACGTATGAATGCAAGCTGTCCTTATAAAGAACAAAGCTGACACAAACTCTTCGGTGGAGGAATCTCTACAACTGCCTTGATTTTAGCAAGATCAATTTCAATTCCTCTAGGACGTATAATATACCCAAGGAATTTTTTGGAGGATACCCCGAATGCACATTTTAGAGGATTCATTTTGAGATCATATTTTCTAATTCTCTCCAATATAATTCTCAAGTCTTCAAAGTGATTTTCATGATTTAAGCTCTTCACCACCAAATCATCAACATAACATTCCACCTTCTGATGAATCAATTCATCAAAAATATGCATCATGGTTCTTTGGTATGTAGCACCAACATTCTTCAATCTGAAGGGCATGACTATGTAGTAGTATATGCCAATTGGCATCCTAAATGATGTGTATTACTCATCTTCAGGAGCCATCTTGATTTGATTATATCTCGATAACCTATCCATCAATGAGAACATATCATAGTTGGAAGTATTGTCCACTAGTAGTTTATAATATTGGAAGCAAAAAAGTCATCTTTTAGGCACGCCTTATTTAGGTCTTTAAAGTCAATGCAGACATAGATTTAGACATTCTTCTTCCTAACTAGGATAATGTTAGCTATCCAATCTGCATACTTCTCCTCACGGATGATGCCTGCATTGACCAGCTTCTTAGTTTCTGCAATTACCTATTCTTTAATCTCCAATCTCATTCTCCTAAGAGCTTGTTTAGTAGGCATCACATCTGGTTTAATGGTAAGTTTATGAGCTACTACATCAGGGGATATGCCTGGCATTTCAGAATATGTCTAGGCAAAGCAATCCTGAATTCACAAAGTAGTATTTTTAGCTCTTCAACTTTCTCATCAGGTAGAAGGGCACTAACGAAAGTTGGATGGGGATCATCCTCAGCTCCTAGGTTGATTTCTTTAAGTTCATCCATAGTAGTTGTTTGTCCACCATCTTTGAGCTCTTCAGGCGTAGCTTGGCTTCTACTTCTTCATCATTTGTAAGAAGAATTTCATGGAGATCATCTTCTTCATCACTATTAATTTCGATCTCAGCTTCTATTATATTATAACAAACTTTATCTTGATGAGATTTATGGATGAACCCAAAACCATTAGTGATAAACTTATCACTTCTTGATGCTTGAGGACTTCTTTGGCTCCACATCCTATTAAAGATTTAGTAATTCCAATATGAATTCCAAGCTTATACATCATTCTTCGCAATTTATGTGGATAGTATATTAGTATTCTTGTTGGCACTATCTCATCAAAATTTTCATGTTTAGCAGGCTGATCAAAATTATGAGGCTGAGATTCTTTAGATTTATAAATAGAGTTCCTATTTTGCCACTCTCACTCAATGGAGGCACATAGAATATTATCAATTCTTCAATATTATGAACCTCCAGTGGAGTGATTTCTTTGAAGTACTACTGAGGGATGGGTATAATTTTGAAGGAGTCCTCTAACACTACCAAATGAGCTATCCTTCTTGATGTGACCATCTGAACTCTATTTCCATAAGTAGATTCAAAGTCATAGTCTGAATCAGAATCACTTATTTCATACTTTGCCATTCTTGAAAGCTTATAAGTTCCTTTAGGTTAGACAGGAATATTTTCTTCTTCTTGTGTATCACTTCCCAAATGAGGAATTGAATTTCTTGATTTAGGTGTAGAATCAAGTGCTTTAGGGAGAGTCACTATGACCTTCTTTCTTCATCTTTGCTTCTGCTCTTTCACCTTGTTAAGTTTCTTTTTAGTTCCAAAAGTGGATGCTACCGCTTTAAGAGGTTCTGTTAGCTTAGGCTCTTTACGGATGAAATATTTTACATCTTCATATATCTTTGCTTTATGGACAGAGAATGGTTGTAGGTTATCATGAATTCTAAATTCTTCTCCTTCTTTCAGGTACTTCATACACTGATGCATAGTTGATGGACCATGTCCATACTCATGCACCACCAATCCAAGAGAGCTCTAAATGATGTATCGATTGATTACATGAAACTTGGCTTGTATATATCCAAACTTGAGCGGAGAATAAAAGAACCTAAGGTTTTCTTTCTCATTGAAACCATGAACCATCAACTTATCTCCCAAGATGTTGAATATCAAGTGATAATCCTCTTAATGTTTTTAGACTCATAAGATTGATAGAAGAACTTGGATCAATCAATATTCAGCTGATTAAGATGCCATCACTCTCTGCGATAACATATAAAAGACGGTTGTGATCCATTTTTCCCAACATAAGATCTTCTTCAGAAATTGTGATTACTGGGAGATCTTGAGTTTGTAATATTTCAATCATGCATTTTTCAGCAAAGTAAGCTTCATAACTCTCCTGATCTTTGAGAACCTGTAAGTTTCTTGGAGGTCTTTTGACATTAAGAGAGCCTCGTACAAACTCAGCTGTGCAGGAATCTTTCTTAAATGTTATAGAATATTATAATCTATCTTTTCGCTTGATTTAGGCTTTATTTTAGAATTTTTGGGAATGATATCTTTGTTGACTTCAATTTGTTTGCCCTTGTCTTTATTTTCATTTCCTTTTCTTTTGGTAAAGACTTTACCACTTCAACCGAACTTGAATCACCTTATCTTGCTTAGATTCTTCTGAAGAGATAGTTTCTTCAAATTCACTTCTCATTCTATAGGATTGACCAAAAGGGCTAGACTCATTTTTCAACTTCATACATTTCATACGAGATGATATCGATGAGTCTAACTCTTCTCCATTGAGGGAACATAAATCTTCATCTGAACTATTATCTTTTTCTTGAGTCATTAAACAAAATTTAGATGTTAACTCCTAAGGCACTTCTTATTTTTCTGATAAAAATTTTGATGGGTTGGTCAAGTCTGTCTGACTACCCTTATCATTTTAGAGTAACTGATGCTGAAGAATATCTGATATCACATAAATGATTCAGCGTGTCTCTACTGGACAAGATTCAACATTATCTTCTTCATCCGATTCAACAATACAAAGTTTAGGCATAAAGTCTACAAGCCTAAATGGTTGTCTTGTCGGCTGGTGATACTCCTTTAAATTATTAATGATCTTTTGAGTTGTAGTTCTCTTCTTGATCTTCTTTTTCTTAGCCGACTTCTTTGATTTATGAGGCATTTAGTAGACTCCTCATGCTGATGAAGTAGCCTTATTAGAATACCGCTAAGAAGCCCAAATACTTCGTTTAGGCATCTCTTTTAAGTCCAATATAGGTTCAAGTGGTGATTTTTCACTTAACACTAGGGATGTCTTTTAGCTGTGTCAGTATTTTCACAGTCTTCTTAGAGACTATTATTTCCCATTCTTCAATCTGGATTGATTTTTCCTTCTTTTTGTCTTTAATGGATGATACGAAAGAGGAAGTAATCATCCTTGTAGACTCTCTTTTCAGGTTGACTAGAACATTATCAGATAACGTAAATTCACCTTGTCGATACTTCCTTTCTAGCCAATCTTTGAAGACATAATAATCTTCGATAGGATGACTGATCATCCAATGATAGGGACAGTAATTTGGATTATTGACTTGATCAGCTTCCTCGGGCCTTTTAATTTCTGGTAATTATAGACCAGTTTTGACTGCTTGTTGAAACAATTTAGCCACTCTATCCCTTCTAAAGGTATATTTTTTTGTTCATCTTTTCCTTAAGAGATGGCCACATTCGCTCATCATCTCTTATTGCTTATTTTAGACGCTCTCCACAACTTGGAAAAGTCTGAGGTTTATCATTACCTCCCAATACCAATTTTGGCTATGGATTAGACTGGACAAGGTTCTTTCCCTTATCATTATTGTACATTAGCTATTTTCCTTTATTCATATTATACATTACCCATTTTTCACCATTTGAGCTATAGGAAGCGGCATGAGTTTCATTTCTTCTTGAGTCTGAATGTTTATTTCTCTTTAATTTATCTGTATAGATTTCAGACTTAGGGTGATTCAGCTTTTCAAATTTGGCTACCCTATCAAGCAAGTCATGAAATGTTGTAATTGATGCCATACATAAAAATGGTTCCATTTTATCATTCATATTGCCCATTAGCAATTAGATCGCATGTTTTTCTTCCAATTGTTGCTCACATTTCATACTCAAGTTACACCAACGACTTATAAATTTTGTCACTAACTTATCTTTTCTCCTTTTAGCAAAGGTCAGATTGTTATTTTCTTGTAATTGAACCTCTTCATGAATATTGTCTCTAACTCAACAAAGTTTTTAATCAATCATTCAATATGCATACCACTTGAAAGAAGGCGTCAGATGAACTCGAAAAGTAGCACATCATTCCCTCTGTGTTACCACAACCTTAAATTGATGTTGCTTTGGTTACCAAGCCCACCGAAAGTATTAAATTTTGCACCGAGTAACCTGAATGACACTTGATCATATTGAACGGATAAGGTCTTACCACCAACTTTTAGCTTACTCAAGCTATAACGCCTTTATCTTTTCATTAATTATTATTTCTAGCGAAATTGTATCGCATGTTAGCCATATTTTGAATTATCAATTGAACAGATAGTTGGTTAACTTCATTCCTCACTTCAGGTGTAGCATGTACTGCAAGAACCTGAGATACTAGAATGATTGGTAGTATTAAGGTTGTATTATTAGCTACATGTCGATTAGCAGCCAAAATAGGTGCTATAGTTGATGTGATATTCTTTTGCAACATATCCATCATGATATTCATTTATTCTATCATATCATTCATCATGGTGCTAAATTGTGCAATTTTCTTATATTTGACTTCCATTTAACGCTGCATTTGTCTTGGCTCTCTAGCTAGCGCCACGGTGTCAACAAGTATAGGCTCTTCTTCTTCCTCTATTTCATGTTGTTGTTCTACTCCTTGCTCATCTTCAAGGGAAGAACTTGACCATCCTTCTTCTTGTGCATTTGCAGAAATAGTTATTGCTAGGGTTGACTAACGATGTTGATTATAAAAGCATGTGCCAGGCTGATCATTTCTTAGTTCAACCATATAAACAGCTTTAACACCCATGATCTCTTTCTCATTTTGATCTTTTTTTTCAACTTCAACAGAGATTGAAGAACCATCTTCTACTTGCTTCTGTGAAGAATCTTCTTCATAAATGTTGAATTCACGTTCAAGTTTCCTGGATCCATATTGTTGCTGATGGTGCTCAGCAGAAAGTTCACCTATATCTTTGACCATATAGACGACTTCCACTTCCATAGTGTCCTCTTTATTATCTTATTCTTGCACATGAATTTTTTATCGATGTTTCCAGTGAATCTCTAGTTTAGTGTGTGCAATAAATACTTCTTTCATTAAAGGACTATGATCAAAGTCAATCTTCTCTTGGTGGGGTGAATCTGATCGATGATGGGATCTCCTAAAGGATTCTCTCAGGGGTCGATCATCATATCTTTTATCAGTGATATCCTTTCTTTTAGGTATCCACTTCTGATGAGTTATTTTTGAGGTAGATTTTGAATGTGCATTAGATGTCACACCTCTTTCTTCTTCAAAATTTCATTAGCCTTAACCTCCATATCTTATACCTTTCGCCGACCTTTCACGGGATTCTTGGACACACGATCCAAGTGTCACACTTCGATGCTCACCATGTGAAGCATACTTGACTCGATGACTAGTTACCATAAGAGATGGCAACCTCCTTGGCATGGCTTCAGTATTTTCAATTATCATAGGCCTTTGAAATTTTATTTTCATCAAGCCTCTTTCCTTGGCTACTTTAAGAACTTTATGTATTCTAGAGGACAGTGTTTCATGCTGTCTCCTCTATGGTGGTGGAACTTGATGTTGTTGAGTCTAGAAAGACTGCTTCACCTCACTAGTAGAGCTATTCCTTTTTACCTATTTTAGATTATCAAAGTTGTTATGGGTAGGAATACTGCTTGGGCAATATTATTGTTTTCACTGTCGTGTAGGATCCGAGCCCTCACAACATTTCTTCTTCTTCTTTGTCTTCTAATTAATTTACTTCCTGATGAGGAAGCTTCATGATCATGCTTTCCATGTACAAAAGGTTTAATCGGCGAAGCAGTTGTACCATGAGGCATCAAAGACATAGTTTTCCACTAATAGTTCTTTTCATCACGGGGGCTTCAGATTGACCTAGTCTTTAAAAGTTCGTCAGAGAACTCTTAACGGTTGGTTTGCTGAATGTGGTGAGCATGATGAGTAGAAGCTTCAATAACGAGGCCCTCCAAAGATGGCCTCGATGAGTGTACACGGTGCTTGTGAGGCACCTATGATAGCTGGAAAATTCAAGCAGCCAAATTGAATGGTAACTCGAACATCTCCTCTGTTGATGACAACATTAACTAAGCAGATGTTTGCACCACACCCTAACTGACTAGTGAAAGGAGTGCTCTGTAGATCCATTCTGCAAAAGTGAAAGATGAGGATTAGTAATTAACAATTATTATTTCACCTCATACTTTCAAAATGCAGAGGTACTACAAAACAAAATAATAGTGTAATAAAAATATACTCTATAAAATAATTCATTCGACATAGAGTCTCATACATTAGTAATTTTAATTTATTACATATTAAACCATCATTTTTTGTTTTGAATTTTCAAAGATTTTGTTGCTACTATAGCACATATATGACTAGCCAAAGATGGAAAGAGAATCATGTCCCCAGTGGAGTCGCTAGAAATTTGTGGGCTCCAAAAATTCACCATTGACCTCTCAACAAATGAAGAGAGTATGATTTAAAATATCGATGTAATTTTTAGAAGGCAGATGAGATAGTAGATAAGACACTACCTAGAGATTTTACCCTCATTTTGTGAGGACTTTAGATCTAGTTTTGAGTTTCCTATAGGCGCAAGTCCTTATAGTTAATTACCCCTCTCAATACAGAGAGAAAACTTTTGATTAAGGCTAGTCATGAGATCACTTAATGTGTAGCGTATAGTAGCAGCATGTGGAATTTTAGAATTTAGGATTTAGAGTTTATGAAATTCATCAGTATTAGCTTAAAGTAGATGGTTAGGGGAATGATGACATGCTCGATCTAGATCCCATGGTTCCATCATCCCGAGCTATCACATCCCTAGTCTACTTAGTCGGAGGAGGTAATCGACCCAACCTGACCGAAGGATCCTTATTAGCAACACATGGGTTACGTCATCCAAGAAATCCTTGTAGACTTGGGGTGGTGTTTATCTAAGGAGACAGGCTTAAGTCGACCTTAGCTGATAGAGGACTTTTTGCCCTATCAGGTGTATCCTATGATTCACAACTCAAAGGGCAGAGCCATTGGGGAGCATACAAAGCATGTGATCATAATATAATGGAGCTTCTTGGCCAAACCATCAGAGGACTCTGGTCAGATCATATATGGAGCCTACTACCAAGCTACGCAAATGAGGACACGGGTCATCTACTGGCGTGAGATTGATTCAGAGTGAACATAGTAGAACACTTGATTTGACTTTAGCTCCTTTGTGAGCTAGAGTTTTCTTAATTTGTCACCTTTAATAAATAATTACAGAAGATGGATAGACTGAGTTTTGCTTTAAACTTTTAATGATTAAATTTCATTTAAGTAGTTTTTAGATTGATACTTAATTTGGGTTAATTTGATTTGAAATTAGAATCACATTTTGATGAAGTATCCCCTCCGATTGAAATCATCATTCAACGCAGTCATCATCGGGATAGTTAATTGATTGAATCAAATATATTTGAACATTTTAGATCATGTTAACTCTATTTAGCTCCTAATAGAGGATCAGATCTACTATCACATGACAAAATTATTTCTGATATTTTAATAACTAAAAATCTAATAATAGATTTTTTAGGTTTTGTTAACGACCTAGTCAAGACCAAATCGTAAAACCTGCAAAGATCAGACACTTGAATCTAAACATTCAACATAGTGTCGGGGCCCATGCAAGAGTATTTAAGAATGCTTGCATAATTTGAAGAAATTAAATTTGAGTTTTAATCCTACTTCATAATATATAAAAGGATTTAATTGAAGCTTTAATTAATGTCTTTTATTCGCTTATGTGTCAAATGGTTGATTTCAACTTCATACTTTCGATTCAAAATATTGCAAATTGGCCACTCAGCTTATACGTATTGACATGACTTTCATCTTTGCTAATCATCATATTTAACTTTCATTCTCACCCATAGACAAACTATTATACCCCTTTCAACTTAGCTTATTGGATGTGAGCCTTATTGCTTGAATCATACTTGAATTGTATTTGCATTTCAAAGCTAGATTCCAAGTTTGTTGCAAGGTTCATGTGATTTGATCATTTGTTCAACTAAATTTACTTATAGATTACTCGACATGAAATATTGCAAGGATTACATTCAAACCCATTGGCGAGCCATCAATTCTTTGTAAATTTTACTCAAATCTCTTTAACTCTTCTCAACTCATGTAATTGGAGCTAAGTATGAAACATTTGTTCATTAAGATCCCTTCATTACATTGATTACCATACTATTTGGGATCACTGAAAGTCTTCATCTATGCTCACTAATGAATCTTCGAATATAATGTAAGTTTTAATTTGAAGCTTTCAATTTTATTATTTCTATCCATTTATTATGTTGCATAATGATTTATGTGCTTTGGCAAGCATTTAACCCCACTACAAATTCCTTTCAAATCACTATGACCCTCTCAATATAATTGTAATACATTGAAAGTTTACAACTATTTATATTTCTCTTACTTAAGAGTGAATTTTCAATTTCAATATTAATGATCAGTAACTCAATCCCCAATACAAGTTGTAATAAGATTTGATTATTCAATTAAGAATCATTCTTGTATTTATGAGTAGGTCATCACATGATGCTTATTGAATTACTTAGGGATTTCCTTTCATATTCTTGATTTTGAAGTACTTTAAAGAGGAGGAGGGCTCAAAATTTGGGTAAGCTTCCAATTTGCTCAATTTCTTTTATGTCTTTTTTCTTTTTTTTTGTTTAGTATATTCACATTTTTTTCATCATATTTTTATTTGATTTTTTTATTTGAATTTAACTTTAGATTTCATTATTTGGTGTTTTTAAGCCAATTTTTTTTATTCCTCCATTTTTTTTCTAAGTGTAAAGATTTGGCAAAATTTTGGCAGCATTTCAGCTAGGGAAGCTGTTGACCTCATTTTTAGGATGAGCTCTCAACCCATCCATCTTAAACATAAGACTCCTCTTAAACATTAAGAAATCCTTAGTCTTAAAACACATGACCCTAAACCAATGATCTAAGTTCATTCATGACCAATGTTTGAACTTGACCAAGTCAACATTTGAGCCTAACCTAGCCCAATTGTCCACTTGACCAAGTTGACCCAACTTGACCTAAAAAGTCAAAATGTGTCAAAACTTGATCTAAGCCTAATGATTGAGACCAATGGGTCAAGTTCATTCCAAATCACTTATTTTGACAAAGCCTCAATTGCCAACTATCTAACCTAGAATTGATCTTGAACCCAACTTGACCTAAAGGGTCATATTGAGCCAAATTCAAACTTAACCAAAATTGATTGGAAACTTATCCCTCTTTTTATGGTGGAAAGATGATAAATGAGAACATGAATATAACACCTCGGTCGGATTCCATGCAGATCCGTAGATGTACTTATTACGGTAATTGGATATGACATTGAGGAGAGTTATACTATCTTTAAAGATAGAAATCACCACCCTACAATGGACCTAATCACCAAAATAAAGACTCCTAAGGATGTTGGGTATTTGATGTGTACCAAAGATCCTTCCCCTACTTTACGTAGAAAAGAAAAGTAGGGTTTATTTCAAACCGGGTTCATTAAGTTCCCTACAGGGGCAATCCACCATAGTTAATTACATCCTAAGGAATGGGGATTCTTTAGAAAAACTCTCGATTAAGGTAAATGATTGTTGTCTCTAAAGATTTTAATAGGGTAGGACTATCAATCTATTAGCTTATCTTTAAAGATCAAATGGGATTGATTAAAGGGAGAGTTATTATCGAAGCCAAATGAAGATAAATAGGAGATGCTCATGATGCTAGGAAACTTAGCGAGCATCTCAAACTATCCTATGATTGGGCTTTACATTTTTGAAATTGATTTAATTTGTTTGAGTTAAATTTTTCATTAAAAATTTAAGGCTTATGATTCCATAACACAAGATTATGAAAATGTCTAAGAGGTGAGGATTTATGCTTATGGCCCATAAAGGGGAGAAGCAACCTCAGAACCTAAATCTAGGGAGCTTTGGTGAAGGCCAAATCACAACCTAAATCTAAGGTGAAAATGGGTATTCTGTTTGCCTCCACAAGAGAGAAAAAATCACCCGACTGCTTGGACTTACAACTGTCTGGGGGTGGCTACCAACTAACTCCTCCTATTAATTTAAATTCATGTAGGCAAGTCATATGCTTTATGCAAGATAGCTCGGCTATTATTTATTTAGAAAGAGGCTAAGTCCTTAAACTCACTCCCTGAAAGACTAGATCATATACGGGCATGAGTAATGACCTAAATCTAATGCAATTCATATTATATTTTATTTTTATTTTTGGACAATCATTTTGACTCGAGCTAATAGGATTCATATTCCTAATGCATGAGAAGTAAGATTATTGGCCAAAATCAGTGAGAAGGGAGGAGGTGTATTTCCACCATGGCTCTCAAGGTCAAGCCAAGTTTCTGGCAAAGGTGGAAGCCCTCAATCAAGAGTGAATAAGTGCATTTATGCATGATGTTATAAAAGAAATGCTCATCTAGCTAAGGGGTTGCTAATTCTTTTATCTTGATTTTAAGCCTAAGCTTTAGGTGAGGCTATGAGTTTTTAATTTTAATTTTGAATTATTAAATTTGGTAAAATATTTATTTTTTCCTAAGAGCCTAATCGTCATCCAGGCCATACATAAAGCAAGGAAAAAACTAGAAAAAGGATGTCACTTAATGCACAAGCTAAATAAATCATCAATCAATTTATAAAGCTAATCGTAAAAGAATAAGAGCCAATTTGTGGTCGGGCACCACCGCACAAACTCAAAAGAAACAAATTGGGTAGCTGAGCTCTACCATTATGCAACCCAGATTACAAATGAATTAAATACAATTAAGTAAAGGAATTCATTATTATGGGGGTCTTCAAGCTTCATTTCTTCATTCTTCTTTTCTTTTCTTTTCTTCTTTCTTATTTAGTTCTTTCTTTTGGATGGTTAGAAGGTAGATGGTCTAAAGGCTTCACATAGTACATAAGGCATGGCCTTATAACCAATGCTCATCCTAATCCCCATAACAATCATTCCAAAATCTTAATTACAAAAATTACATGAAAAGGGAAAAATGGAAATCTAACTGACACTTACAAAATAGAGATTAGCTAAAATAAACCATACAAATCTCAAGCATGTATATTGGACTTAAAACCCCACACATGGGTGACTATGTTCATCTGGCCTATTGGATTATGCTTAGGGGTATAAGCACTTGCACAACAAAAAAATATTTATAATTTTTATTTATTACAGAGCCCCTTAAGCACAATCCCCTACAGAAGATAATGGTTAGACTAAGATTGCCCTACCATTCAGTCTACGCACATGCACCCTAACATCTAATCTAAAACATCACATCATAAAATAAAAGTTAACATCAAACCATGCACCGTCCTAACCTAAAGCTAGAAATGATGACCTAGTCTAAAGTGTGTGCTTTTAAGGTTTGTGTGGTTTGCTTAGCTATGGCTTTAAGTTAAAATTTTCTAAGTGTGAAGAATGTTCAACTTGGAGGAAGGTTTCATTTTAGTGGTTTAGTTATTTTGGGTTGATTTTATTTTATGTTTTGATTGGGTTCAAGTGAATCCTACAATTAATTACTACGTTGTAAAGAGAGGGAAAGAGAAGAGAACTTCTCTTTCCTTCCCTACCCTAAGTAATTTCTAAAGTGGATTCATATTTTATTTTTATTTATTGAATGCTTTATTATGTGTTTTAATTAATCCTAAGTTTAGATGAACTCTAAATAAACCTATTCAAAAGAAAGGCATTTTAAGATTAAAGTGAAAAATTCACAAAAACACATCACTTCATTTCTTTTTCCAACATGCATAACATGCATATGAATGGATCCTAAGCATATCTATAAATACCAAATGGGAATGTTTAACACACTTTATGATTCATGCTAAGTAAGTTACTTAAGAAAATTTAAATGCTTATGATGCATTATTTTCATTAAGTAGAAAAGATGTTTCTTATCCAATTTTCACATGCACATATGAGTGTATGAAAGGCATAAGTGAGTACGTTGTTATTAAGATGTAAGGTACAAGACCTACTGGGACTACTTAAAGCCTCAAACCCTGGGTTGTCCGGACTAATATACCACTTTCCTTAAATACAAGCATGTGTACAAAGAAATGAATGGAAAAGAAAGATGCAAAAATTTGTATTTATTGCATTTTTTGTTTATGCAATTTATATGTAGGGTATCCTTCTTAAGTAGCATAGAATTAATAAGTAAGGAATTAGGCAAGTGTTGTGTTCTTTTCAAATGAACTATACACTTCCCAATATCTATTCAAAACTATACACTTTGTCAACTCATATTATTACTTTTAGCCAAAACATGCAATTAGACATAAATGAAATATTTTCATTTTAAATTTGATTTTTGAAAAGCATGAATGTATGAATCATATAATATATTTAGCATGTTGAAAGAACTAAAGCAATGAAAGCATGTAAACACATTCACTTAATTAATTCCTAAAGATAATCTTATGAAATAAGAAAGCTTAAAGCAAATCAAAGTTTGTTTTAATGTGATTTTATTTGATTTGAGTTTGATTTAATTTGAAAATGTGAGGTGAGTTTGCTCCTAACCCATTCCACATGTTTGATATTTTTGTTCAATTTTTAGATGATTAGATTCATTTTATATTTTGATTAAGGTATGAATTAAGCATTAATTACCTTACCTACACCTTAACATAGTTAATCAAATAATTATGAGCCAATGAGATGACATAAACCACACAAAGAATTTAAGAATGCAGAAGAAAAGGAATGCAATGAAATTGGCTCATGATTAATGATTAATTAAGCTAAGGGATTTAATTTAAGTAATTTCAAAGCACCCCTCACACATATGAGTTGAGTTTTGATTTTCTTAATTGTAATTAGGCTCTTGAACACCTAAACATCTACCAAGAAGAATTAATTGAGTTGTGGAAAGTTTTAGAATTTTATGAAATTAATTAAGGGGATATTTAGTGAATTAACCTTTAATTAAGGTAAGATTAAGGAATATATTAAGGAGAATTTCCCAAAATTATTTCTTAAACCTCACATTCACTTAATCAAAGCTTAATTAGCTCAAATAGAGTATTAAATCACTAATTATACCTTTAATTAAGTCCAATTACATTAAGGGAGTGATTAAGGAATGAATTAGAAATTCTCCTAATTAAGTCACCAATAAATCCCAAAAAAACTAGAGGAGGCAGAAGTCATCCCTCTAATTACACCCAAGAAATTTGGGATTAATTAGTGGATTAATTAGAGAGTAATTAGCAAATTAACATTCTTAATAGAACCCAAATTTAGAAAAGAACTATTCAAAATCAATTTTAGAATATTCTATTCAATTATATTTCAATGCAATTTATTTCATATTTTTTATTTTTCTATGTTGAATATGAATTTTTTAGGTGATTAATTAAAATAATTTAATCTTATTAATCCTATGGTGTCACGCATGTAGTTGACGTGGCATGTTCTTTACATGTTTCATTGCCTGATTCATTATTTAAAATGTCACATCCTAATGATACATGGCCACTATATCTTTTTCACGTCGATCAAGGATAATTTCGAGGGAATCGTGGTTCTAAAGGATAAATAGCTGGCCTACATGTCTTAATCATGGTATCCATCCAAAATGCGTGATGGATGGCTGATATTCATCCCCCAGATCTATGGAAATGGACACCCCATCTTCTAGAGATCCGAGCTCAGCTCGATTGATCCAAAATTTTACACACCATCAACATGCAGAAGATTACATCCACAACTAGATTTTATGGGTGAAATTTTCTTCACAAAGACCACATAATGAAATGCTTACTAACCTGGTGATCACCGATGCTCGATTCCCTGAGAAGCTTGCGCTGAGATGAATTTGAGTTTGAGGCGGAATTGAATGGATCTGAGGCTAACTCACCTAGCTTGAGCTTGATTGGTCTGGTACTCCTCCTCTTGCCTTTGAACTTGCAAAAGATTTGGGTAACTGATTGGTCCTCCTGATGCTGGAAGGAAAGTTGGTTTGATGTGTTGAAAATCAAAGAACCCCCCCTATTTTCTTAAGGAAAGAGAATGGAGATTCAAATGCTTGAGAGAGCTTGGGATCACCAAAAATGACTCCTCAGCTTCCTAATGCTCAATCAAATTAGAAACTGAATGAGAGTGAATTAGGGGAGTATATCTCCCCTTGGCAATCGATCAAGCATGGCTTGCCATTTTGATCCAATGCCTTGATTCAGGGTTTTGTGTTAGGACTTCCTTGAGTTCATTTTTCGAGTGGAATGTGAACTCCCATGTGCTCCATTTGAAAAGGAAGATTCCATGTGGCCATTTCAAAGCATATGCTCGTTTGGCCATTTGGCCAAACCCATTGGGTTGGGTGCCACCTCTAGTGTTCACTTGATCCACTAGGAGAGTGCCAAGTGAGTATGAAGAGATTGACCAAATTCCAAGTGGAATAAAATTTACCCTATGGCCTAGGGGTAAAATGGTTGTTTGGCTGATTTTTGAATTTGGGTATGTTTGGTATGTTGAGAAAATAGGTTTGGCCAAGTTTCATTGGATTTGGAGTTCATTTGGTATGTTGACCCATTTAGGTTAAAATGGGTCAACTTGAATCAAGTTGACCAATTGGTCAAATTGGGTCAAACCAAGGGTTATGTTCATATGACCATTTGAAATGTTTTGGTGGCTTTTGGTTTGATTCAATTTGGTTTAGATTTGAATTTGGTTCATATATGACTTCATTTAGGTCAAATGGGTCAAGTTGACCAATTTGACCCATTTGACCTATTTGAGCTAGGTCGGGTAGGTTTAGGTTTGGTTAGTCATGAAGTGAATAGGTATCTTTTTTTTCCAATCAATATGGTTAAGTTTGAATTTGGCTCAATATGACCCCAGTCAAGGTTCAAGGTTTGTTAAGTAGGTCTAGTTGGCCAATTGAGGTTTGGTCAAGTTCAACAAGTGATTTGGAATGAACTTGACCCATTGGTTTCAATCAATTTGGCTTAGATCAAGTTTTGATTTTTGACTTTTAGGTCAAGTTGGGTCAACTTGGGTCAAGTGGCCAAATGGTTAGGCTCAAATGTTGACTTGGTCAAGTTCAAACATTGATCATGAATGAACTTAGATCATTTTCAATCAATTTGGCCTATGGTGGATTTTGGCTATGTTAGGATTCATTTTGGCTAAGTGTTGACTTGGTCAACCCTTAGGTTTGACTTAATTTGACCCAATTTGATTGATTGATCATCTCATGATGAGAGGCATATGTGAGTTTGATTCAATCCAATTTGGTTAGGATTAGAATTTGGCTCATAAGGGTACTTTAGGTCACTTTGGGTCAAGTGAGCCTAAGTGGGTCAAATGGTTTGGTCAAAGCTTGATTTGAGTTTGATTGAACTTGTATATGGACTTATGATTGAAATATAAATCCATTTGCAAGGGATTTGAAGTCAATTGTATTTTGATTCATTTGATAATTTCATATTCAAAAGAAGAACATGAATTGATTTGGGGTTTGATTTTTGAATTGAATTTTGGTTAAGTGATTGAAGTTTGTATTTATATTTGGATTCATGATTGAAGGATTGATTGAATCATGAAGAAAAAGATCAAGGGTTTGGCTTGATTTGAAATTGATTTAGCTAAATTCAAGAATTTGACTTGAAAAGCTTAGGTTGGATTCTGATTGAATTTGAGTTTGATTTTGGAATTGGTTTTGGTTGTTTGAATTTATACCTCATTTATATATGTGAATATAAATGAAAAAATAAATTGGTTATAAGAAAATTTTAAGTATTTGAAGTTATTTGAAGTTGATTTGAGTTAAGTCAAGAGGAATTAAGGACTGGAAATTTTGGGATTTGATTTGAATTTTGGATTTAGTTTGATTGATTTGAATTTATATTTCATTTATATATGTGAATATAAATGAGAATATAAATGAGTTGTGAGAAAATTTCATGAATTTGAATTGATTTGAAGATGATTTAGGCTAAGTCCTTAAGAGGAATTAAGGACTTAGAAATATTTTGGAATTTGGAATTTCAATTGGAATTTGATTTGATTGATTTGACTTTATATTTCATTTATATGTGAATATAAATGAGAATATAAATGAGTTATGAGAAAATTTCATGAATTTGAATTGATTTGAATATGATTTAGGCTAAGTCCTTAAGACGGAAATTAAGGACTTAGAAATATTTTGGAATTTTTTAATTTCAATCATGGGTTTCAATATTAGATTGATTTGGAAAATCAAATAAGATTGATTTGAGTTTAAAAAAAATCAATTGGATTGATTTGGAACTTGACTGAAGGAAGGAAGTGAGGAGTGGTTCAAGAAGGGTAGGCAAATTTTCCTAACACCCAAGGCATGACCTATTCTATGGCTAACCCTTCTAAGTCTAGTGAGTGTCCACCTAATCACTAGATGTGTCTTAAGACTAAGGATCTCTAATGACTAAGAGGAATATGTCTAAGATGGAGGGGTTGAGAGCTCATCCTAAAAATGAGGTCAACGGGTGCCCAATAGGTGTGGTGTGATGACAAGGAACACCACATATTGGTGTTGACCAAAAAATGATCAACAACACCAAAAGATCACAAGCATTATGAAATCTACCCCTAACCCAAGGTGTGAAGGAATCTGAGCTTAGTGCAATGTCTCTACATGTCAAGGCATAAAAGGAGGAATCCACTAAATGAGGGTAAGAACCTTCCACTAGGGAAGCAGGTTCAAGTCATCCACACGGGGATGAGAGGTTTGATTTGGTATGAGTCTCACTAGGGATAAAAAAATTTGTTTGAATTTCTCCAAGGAAGAGGGTTGAATTTGTTCCAATTTATTTTTTGTTTAATTTGTGTTTGTTTTGACTCAGGGGATGAAAGTGAACTCCACTAGGTAAGTCCAAGTCATCCATAAGGGAGGTGTGAAATCTAGGGATTAGAATTCTAGATTTGGGGACTAGAAGATTTGCATCTCACAAGAGAACAAAAGATTTGATTTAGATTGATTGTTATTTGTTTCATTGGATTTATTTTGTTGAATTTGTAAGATTTTTTAGATTTTGATTTTGAGATGGACCCATTGGTTTGTGATGGATCACTGAGTAGAGCCATGAGGCTGACCTAACTGATTTAATCCAAAGGGGTAGTCTACTAAAAACATAGTAGGACTAGCCAACCAAAGGGATGCCTTTCGATATGTAGTAGTTGTACTAGGAAGAAAGCATTGTAGACTTACATCCTCCAAAGTAGGGACCAGTTGTTGGGGTAATCTATTGGCAAGGTAACAGATTGAACCCAACCTAAGGCTGACTACTGAGTGAATGCCATTGGGAGACTTAAATCAACTCAAGGAGAGCTAAAGGTAGATTTCATTTTCAGATTTATTTTGATTATGATGGATCCCATTAGTTTACGATGAACTGCACTGAGTAGGGGCCATGGAGGCCTAGACCTAACTCAGATTTACCAATCCAAAGGGAGTAGTATACCAACCATAAGGCAGGACTATCCAACCAAGAGATGTCTTTCGGTGTTCAATGGTCAAGTTAGGTAGAAAGTGCGAGGACTCACATCTTCCAAAATAAGAAACCATCGGGGTGATCGGTTGCTTTGGACCAAATCAGACCCAACCTAGGGCTGACTATTGAGTGAATGTTGTTGGGGGACTTAGATCAACTCAAAGATAGTCAAAGATTAATTTCATTTTTTTTAATTTATTTTGATGGATTTTATTGGTTTGCGATGGATCAAACTGAGAAGGAGCTCATATCAGTCTAGACCTATCTCAAATTTACTGAACCAAAGGGAGTAGCTTCCCGGCCAATGGGAGAACTATCCAACCAAAGGAGGGCCTTTCGGTTTGCAATGATCAATTTAAGGGAAGAAATCTTGGGGAGTGTCATAGTCTTACATCTTCCAAAGCGGAATGACAGGTAACCTGCTTGTGGAAAAATATTGAACCAACCTAAGGGACTAGTGAGTACCACCCGGATTTATCTCAACTCGTAGTCGCAATTCTATGGGAGTTCTAACACGCCTCTAAAGATAGGATTCCTGCATGGCAAAAAGGGCCCTTTGATGGCTTGAATTCCTAATCCACAAGGAAATTAATTTGTTTATTTTGTTTAATTTATTTTAAGGTGGACTCTGTTGGTTTGCAAGGGATCAAATTGAGAAGGAACTTATATCGATAGACCTATCTGATTTATTGAACCAAGGAGAATCTGCATCCAAACAAATTCTCCAACCATAGGGGTGGCTACTAGGAAAGGAGGATTGTCCAATCCAAAAGTAACCCGGTAGTGTCTAAATGGGGTCGCAAAGGACATGATCCAAATAGAATGTCCATAGGGGATGGGGCTACTAAAGGGCTTAATCCAACACCCTGGAGAAGATGACATGACTAGTCATATATCCAATAGGTATTTGGTGTCCAACTCAAGTAGAAAGCTTGGGGACTCACATCTACCAAGAGTGGTGTACTCACCGGGTGAGTCGTTGTCAATATAGTGAACATCAACCAACCGAAGGTGTATGTTGGTTTACAACAATCAGCCTAGGAAGAAAGCTCGGGGACTCACATCCTCCTAGAAACCGATTGGGATAATCTTCGCTCGACGCATCCACCTAGGAACTACCGAGTGAATGCCATGGAGACTTATATCAACTCAAACATAGTCAAGAGGAAAGGAGCCTCAGGGGACTTACCCTAAACCTCAAATATACTCAACCTAGTTAGTGCATGATGGCTAGTTCGAGAAGAAAGCTCGAGGACTCACATCTTCTTAAATAAAGTCAACATGAGGTAGCTTACTGGCTGTGTAGTGAAGCCTAGCATACTAACAAGGCGCTCATTGGTTTGTAATGATCAAGTTAGAAGAAAGCTCGAGGACTCACATCCTCCAACAAATGACCACTTGGGTGACATACTAGCAAGGTAGCATGTAGACCCAACCTAGAGCAGCTAATGAGTGAGTGCCACAGGGCTTGCTCCCACATCAAAGTAGCCTGAGAAAAAAGATTTATGTTTATTTTGTGTATGTGTTAACAGGAATAGGATGCCTCTTAGGTTCTCTCACACTTATCCTAAACATGCTGGGGAGTTTGATGAAATGGTGCCATGGATGGCAAGGGAATTCCACTAAGAAAGGATGTTGTTGGTTCTCTTACACCTAACTAGTTGTGCTAATCAAAATAGGATGCCTCTTGGGTTCTCTCACACCTATTCTAATCAGGGAGATTGTGATGTGAAAGAGGGATAGGATGCCCCTGGGAGACTCTTACACCTACCCTAAACACGTCATGGCAGATTTGCAAGATAAACAAACAACGCTTCGAAAGAAGAGAAGATTTTCATGAAATGGAATTAGATTTTATTGATTTGATAGAATTATTTTCAAACATGATTTATTTCATGGGTAGTATTTCTTTAGGTAGAGCCCATTAATTGGAAGCATCTTGTGTTCCCCTTTACAATCAATGTGATATGATCCTCCTGTAGGCCTTCTCTATGACATAAGGGCCTTCCCAAGTGGGTTCAAACTTGTCTCCCATCTTTCGACGGGCAACAATTGGTCTCCTTATGACTAACACAAGTTCTCCTACTTGGAAAGACCTAGTGTGGACCAACTTATTGTGAGCTTGAATCATTTTGGCCTTGTACAACTCGAGGTTTTGGCACCCCTCAGCAACTCCTCCAAACCTTGAGCTCTTCTACAACTTTGCATTCTACTAGTGATCTTGCTACCCAATGCTATCCTTAGTGATGGGAGTTGAACTTCTAAAGGTAGAATGCCTTCAACCCATACACTAAGGAAAATGGAGTGATTGAATTGGAGTCGATATGGTGTGGCAGCACAAGGCTTCAACCAACCCATGCCACTGTTATTTGTCAAGAGTCTTTAATATTTGGATGAGAGTTTTGTTGAATGCTTCCACTAAGCCATTTGCTCTGGGTAGTAGATGGTAGAGTATCTCCAATATATATGTGTCTCTAGAAGCTTGATCTTGGTGCTTTTGAATGCATCATTATGATATAATTCATCGAGGCACCCCAACCTATATATGATATGGTTCCTAAAAATTGAAGCACATGTTGAATGACCTCTTGAGTGGATTGCCTCCCCACTTGGAAAAGTACGGCTAGAATGAACCGACCCTTGGAAGGAGGATCGATCGGACCCACAATGTCAGTACCCCAACACTCAAATGGCCATGAGGCCAATGGGGTGTAGAATGTTGGGTGGTTGGTGGAGGACCACACCGTACACTGATGGCATCTCCTAGCTACATCCATGTCGTAATCATTGAAGGCCGGTAGTATCCAAGTCACTTGATCTTTGTCTTTATCTCTTGACTAGATTGGTGCTCCATAGACCTAAATGTACCTACATAATGCCATGGGCTTCATGTTTGTCTAAACAAATGTAACCACATTTGGTCAAAGGACAAGAGGTGCCATCAATGAGCATAGAGAGATCTCTCTATTTTCACCTGATGGGCTTATCACTTTTCTTGAGGTAATTTTCCAGTGTTCAAATAGTATATGAAGGGTTGTCTCTAATCCAGCTCCTCATCCATTTTGGCAACAGCAACTTCCCCTTCAAGAGAAAGTCTCTCGATGAATTCAGCATCAATAAGGGATATGACTTGTCTATTTTGGACCCTTATTGAAATGGACTCATCTTCGACATGCCAATTCTTGGCAAGTTTGGCCAAAGCATCCGCTATTGCATTCTCTACTCGGGAACCTTGTAGATGGTGACTTGTGAATTTGGGCCAACTTCATGGTATACTGGTAATGATGAAGCTTGGGTTTGAGAACCTAGGACCCGATAATTTGATTGATGACCAATTGAGAATCCCAAAGATGTTGATGCTCTTGACACATTGTGATGACTAACTGTGATCGGCAATCAAAGCCTCATACTCGCCTTCATATTGGGTGCAGGGTTGGATAGTATGAGAATCTCATCACATCATGTAGAGTTAGAGAACTATTCCTACCCCCTTTCCGGAGAATAGATCGTGGTGCTTCCCTTATGAAAAGAAGCCACACCATCAAAATACATCTCCCATCGTTCAACCTCCCCTAAGTTCATGATTTGTTCATTGAGATCACTGCGGAGAATCAAGAAGTGGGTGTTGCTAAGAAATCATAGTGTATGTCCTTTACCGCATGGAGGGGTAAATGTAATGATATCAAACTACAAAAGAGTATCATGGACCAGCATGCCAAAGTCAGCATTGGCGTGACATGAGATACGGATTTATTTGAGATCAAGTTCACCTTATGAGAAAGCATATATGTAGCTTTTGGGAAGCAAAGATCAAAGCTAGGCAATGTTTCTCAATAGGTGGGTAGTTCACTTCAGAGGATCAAACGATGGGTAGTAGAGAGCCCTCCTTCCTTTTCATTGGCTTGGGCCAATAGCCGAGAGAGTCATCCAATGCAAGAAAGTGTAGAGGATGAGTGGCCTGGGATGGGGCTGCTAGAACGATGGTTTCACCAAATACCGCTTGATGTCTTCAAAGGCATGCTAGCACTTATCATCCCACTTGAACTTGGCATCCTTTTGATTGCTAAAAAATGGCTTGCATCTCCCGATAGGTTGGAGATAAAGCATCTTAGATATGCAACCATCCTTGAAAGATCCGAGTTGAGTTAAGTTCTTGGAGGTGGCATTTCTAAGATAGCTTTGATCTTTAGATCTATTTCTATTCTTGGACAACAAACCCAAGGAATTTTCTAAAGCTACTCAATGCACACTTCGAGATTCATTTTGAGGTTATATTATCTTAACCGAAAAAAACTACTCTCAAGTCAAAGAGATGGTCTTCCTTTTCTCGCTTTGACTACTAGATCATCAACATAGCACTCAACCGATGATGGATGAGTTCATTGAAGATCTGAGTCATGGCCCATTGGTATGTAGCACCATTTTAAGGCCAAAAGGCATGACCCTATATAAAGATTCGATGGTTCAAAAGTAGTGTTTCTTTCATCTTCGGACATCTTGATTTGGTTGTAGCATGACCCATCCATGAAAGAAAAACCGCATGAGATGAGGCAATGTCCACCATTAATTCGTATAGGAAGAGAAACTCATCCTTAGGACATGCCTTATTTAAGTCCCAAATTGACGTAAATGCAATTTGGCCATTCTTCTTCTTAATGGTACACATAGCTAACCAAGTAATATTTTTCTTCCTGATGAAACCAAAGATCGATCAATTTCTTGACTTTAGAAATGACCTTTCTAATCGCATGCATCTAGGAGCTTGCTTGATAGGGTTAGATCTATTGCTAGCTTGTGGATGCTACGAGATAATCCGCATCTCTTCATAACTCCATGTGAAGCCTTTAAACTCAGTCAATAGCCTAACTAAGTCATTGGTTTCTTCTTCATTCAGCAACGAACTGATGTACATCAGACGTGAATTTTCTTTTGTCGCGAGGTTAATTTCTTTAAGCATGTCAATTATTGAATGAATCTCCTCTTCAAATTTTGGAGGTGCATCCATGATCTGGAGATCATCTAGATCATCTGAGATTTCTAAACACACATTCTCATAAGAGTTGTTGTGTGAAAAGAACTAGACTCCAAATGATTGGTAACAACTAAGCAAGAATCATCATTATGACCCACGATCAATCCTAGTCCTACTCTTGATTGTGCTTCCCTGTTTGTATTGTTCCACAACTTCTCAAAATACTCTGGCCTATGCCTGGACCATGTATGAGGAACCAAACCTTTCTATATAAGATTATGAACACAAGGTGAGTAAAAGTCAAATGGTAATTCCATTAATTCTTTAAATGAATCCTCCTCAAGTTCTACATCAACTTCAGGACTTGAGGATGATGATCCCAAAAGAATCTTCTTTGCATCATGAAGACTTGGGGCTTCCTTAACTACTAAACCTTCAACTTTTGAGATGAAAGTGAGGTTAGAGCTAAGGTTCCCAACCGCACCTAATAGTCTCATAAACTGATAATACTTTGCTTTGTATGGAGGCGTTCATCAGCCGGATCGAAAGTCACCTCCAATGGAACCCACTGAGAGGGGTTGGTTGGTATACTAATCACATTAGACTCATCCTCAAAGCTGGATTCCAAGTCTATGTGAATAGTAGGGTACTCCTATGAACTGGAACATAACCTCTATTGATGGTCAACCGGTCTTCCACCTCTAACCGCCTATTTCGCCTCTCGCCTCGGTGGAGGTTGAGTCATCTACCCACATGTCCATATGATGGAATGAACTGTGGGTGGAATGTGATATGCGACTCTATTTCTTCTTCAATTCCCCTTTCTTGTTCACTTGGATTTTCAATTTTCATTTTTTTTTTCTTTTGCTCTTTCTTTTTCTTCATTTTTTTTCTTTTGTGTTTGAATTTTGTCCAAGTTCACGAGAAAGAATGTGTTGAGGAACATAGTAGGTCGCATCTTCATAAATCTCAATCTCTCTAACTAAAAATATCTTTTCACTGCCGTTGACATGGTATTCAATCCCATCCTTCCTGAACTTGATGCACTGATGGAGGGAGGATAAATTATCTTTGATGTATCCAAGGCCTACCAGCAAAGCAAGAATGAAGTATTCAAATCAATTATGTAAAACTTGGCTTGTCTTCCACCTATCTCCAAAGGTAACACTATGGAACCTAAAGCCCTCCTTGTTCATTGAATCCTCTCAACATCATCCGATCTCGAGTGTGGAGATGTTGATCCTCAAATAGAGGTCTTTAGACTCATAATGTTCACCGATGCACGGATCAATGAGAACTCGGACCAATCGCCATGTCAATGATGTAGGGGATGGTGTGCTCCAAGTCCCCAAGAAGGTCTTCATCTATAAAAGTGATCCTCAGCTTCTCATAATGTGCCTCCTCACCAATAGCGTCACCGAAGCTAAGCATATTTGGATCAAGGAGACCCTTGATTAATGATTCCTCATCTCTTTGGATAAGACAAGGGCATCATATATGCTTAGCTTGATGATAACTTTCTTAGATGAGAGACATTGTAGTCCACCTGATCCTCCACAAAGCATATCCAAGGTGGAGCATCTATGGAGGGGCTTCATCCTCTACACCAATGACTTATTTTTTCTCTATCTTGAGGTGCCCTAGAGGTAGAACCTTGCCACTATGGAGGTTGACTTTGGTGATCTCTGTGGTAATGGAAGGTTCTACACGCCGCTCACCCCAACTTCTCCTATGGGACCCTCAATCGGATGATTCCAAGTCTATCTCAAGAGGTGAACATAGTATTCAGAGTAGGAAAGTCCAACTCTGAATTAGAAAGAGGAAGATCAGAATTATTATAATTATTTTGACTCGAAGATTTATCATAAGGAATAGAAGTAGACAACTCATCAGAAGTGACACAAATGTAATTCAAACTAGCTTTATTCTTCAATTTCTTGGATTTCACATGAGGTACAAAGTATAAATCAAGTAAAATAAGAGGGGTAAGAGATTTGATACCCTCATCTGCTGATACAAGAGTTATACTAATAGAAGAAGAGCTAGGAAGAAGTCTTGGAAGTGTAAAATGAATGGAGGCTGGTTCAATGGTGGTTGTACTGGCTATCCTGGGCATATGCAGCAGCGCTGAGCTCCCCTTTCCTTGAGTTGGCACTAGAAACTTGCAAACCTTCCTTGATGTTGGAGGTTTGAGTTGACTCAAGCACCTACAAGGAAAGTTTCTTGATCTTCTGAACAATCTTCTTAAAGGTTTTGGACAAGGAGACATCCCAACCTTCTTTGATTTTGGAAAGATCATAAGTATCCCCAAGGATTACCCTAATGGAACTGGATGGTTGTTCCACAAGGTATTCCTTTGGGATAACTATAGCACCGATCTTGAAGCTATGTTCAAGCCAGCCCTTAAATGTGAAGCAATCCTCCAAAACATGACCTAGCATATGGTGGTAGGGGCAAAAGTTAGGATCATGGCTTTTGCCTACTTCCTTGGTCTCCTAGGTTGTAGCAAAATCGCTTCTTTAAGAGGTTCTTAAATATCTTCCTGATTACCTCGCTCTTAAATGAATAAGGCTTGTTAAGCTTATCTAAAAGAGTAGATCAACTGTAGCTACCTAGCGGTGGATATGTATACCATTGTTGTTGGTGATGTGGGCGGGAGGAGGTGTTGGAGGCGAGGCCGAGGGGTCGCCTGGTGGTAGGAGGTGGAAGTGGAGCTGAGGTCATGGTCTCTGATCTCTAGTTGGTTGCTTCCCTTATCTACCACTATCACTCTGCTTCTTCTCATAGACCTTCTGGCTTTGGCTTAGCAACCGATCTTGAAAAGGCAACTGCTCCTCCTTATAGACTAGCTGCCTTGTTGATTAGCTTCTCAAAAATTTTGATAGTGAAGCCCTTAAGCATGAAGGCAACTGAGCCATGGATATTCTTTAGAAGAATCTCAATGGCATGCTATTCAAATAGCTGCGGTTCGCATTTCATACTCAGGTTACGCCATTTGAGAATATAGTCAACAAGGGACTCACTGTTGTTGTGCTACAACTCGCCAATAGTAACCCTTGTTGAGCTCAACAAACCTCTTGATGAAGAGTTGCTCCAACTCAAGAAATGTCTTTACAACTAGGGGAAGTTCAAGATACCAATCAAAAGCTATCCCGCTAGCTACAAGAGGCGAAAAAAGTAAAGCCGCCCACCATTGCAATACTAGCTCAAATGGGCAATGTTTACCTCACTAGCCATCAAAACTCTTTAAGGGAGGTGGCATGAAACCCTTGGGATATTGGATTGCATCAAATTCCTCTGGTTAGGGTCTACCATTTGAAACTGATGATCCTCCCTAGGCTTGAGCCAACGCTTCCTTCACTTGCTGCTCAACCATGGACTTTATGTCTTTTCTTGTATGGAGGTACTTTCCACTACCTTCCTATACATGCTAGTGCTACCTTGCTCGATGGGAGGTAAGGTCTTGGATGGGTCCAAGACATGCACTAACTGGTCGAATTAGTCCAGGTAGGATGAACACTGGCTTATGAATGAGACTACTAACAAATCCAAGCTACTTCACCATCCTATCTATCTTTTCATCTTTCTATTTTAATTGTGCTAGGAGGTGTTGGTGTGTGTCTTCTGTCACCTCATCACCTTCCATAGCTCGCTTTCTCGAGGAGGGATCCTCTAGTATCTACCATGCGCACCCCCGCTGAGTCTCCCAAAGCTGGTCTTCTCCTCATCATACCAGTCATACCCTAAAATTTCTTTATTTTCTATAAGATAATGTGTCATTATGTCCTCTAAAGAATGATCAATCTGAACAGGCACAAATGTCTTTGGCTCGGCAGTGATCACTGTCATACAGAGGCATCCCTCGCTTGGAGAATCAATCCTATGAGGATTGTACTCACTAGAAGAGACACACTCCTGACTGTCACTGACTCTGAAAGGGGTGACACTACTAGGAGGTTCTACTATCATGGGTAACTAACATCCCTCCCTCTAATACCGCCACCATCTCCGTGTCTGCTAAACCGGGTGGTGTTGGTGAAGGGATGACCACTATGCTCGGGTCGCATTCCTTCGCACACCACCGGGGCAAAAGGTTGAGCAGAGAGCTTGGCCTCTCACAAGAAGGTGTAGATGGAGTAGATCCTCGGCCATAGCCGGATCACCAAGGGTACGCTTCTCCCTGGATGTGGCCTTCATGGCCTCGCGTAACCGAGATGTTGTGACATGAATGGGCGATGGTGGAGGGGGGTAGAGCGATGTGGGTGGAGAGACCATCACTTTATGAATAGGGAGCTATCTCTCCCGTGATGAAGCAGCTTGTTGACCTCATTTGTGGATGAGCTCAACCCCTCCTTTTTAATTCCTGACTTTAAGAATTCCTTTATCTTAAGACACATCTGTGATTAGGTGGACCTCAACCCACCTAGAGACTTAGAAATAGTAAATAGGTTATGCCTTTGGTGTGTTAAGAAAATTTGCCTACCCTAGCTTGAACCATATTCCTCCTTCCTTCAAGTCAAATTCCAAATCAATCTAATTAATTTTCTCAAACTCCAAATCAATTTGATTTTCTCCAATCAAATCATAAGATTGAAATCCATGATTGAAACCCATAATTCAAATTCAACAAAATCTTTTCCTAATCTTCATTTTCCTCTTAGGACTTAGTTTAGATCATATCAAATCAATTCAAACTATGAGATTTTCATAACTCATTTATATTCTTATTTATATTCACATATATAAATGAAATATAAATTCAAATCATAAAACCCAAAATTCAAATTCAAATTCTTCAAAATCCTTAATTTCCCTTAAGGATCAAATCATGTTCAAATCAATTCAAACTCATGATATTTTTCATAACTCATTTATATTCTTTATATTCACATATAAATGAAATAAAAATATCATCAAATCAAATCAAAATTAAATTCAAAATCTTTTAAATCCTTAATTCTTAAGGACTTAGCTAAATCATGTTCAAATCAATTCAAACTCATGAGATTTTCTCATAACATTTATATTCTCATTTATATTCACATATATAAATGAAATAACAAATCAATCAATCAAATCTAAAAATTCAAATTAAAATTCCAAAATCTTTCCTAAGTCCTTTAATTTCTCTATGGACTTAGAATCATGTCAAATCCCAAATTGAAATTTTCATAACCCATTTATATTCTCATTTATATTCACATATATAAATGAAATATAAATTCAAACAATCAAACTAAATCCAAAATCAAGTTCAAATTCAATCAAAATCAACCTAAGTTTTCAAGTCAAAATCTTGAACTTAGCAAATCAACTTCAAATCAAACCAAACTTTGATTTTCTTTCATGATTCAATCAATCCTTCATAAATCCAAATATAAATACATCACTTAATCAAAAATCAATCCAAAATCAAACCCCAAATCCATTCATATTCTTCCTTTGAATATGAAATTGAAATGAATCAAAACCCATTTGACTTTAAACCACTTGCAAATGGATTTATATTTCAATAATCATAAGTCCATATACAAGTTCAATCAAAGTCAAATCAAGCTTTGACCATGCCATTTGACCCGCTTATGCTCACTTGACCCAAAGTGACCAAAATTTTTATGAGCCAAATTCTAATCCTAACAAATTTGATTGAATCACCTCTCTCTCATCATGATCAACAATCATCATGAGATGATCAATCAATCAAATTAGTCAAACCAAGTCAAACTTAAGGGTTGACCAAGTCACTTAGCCAAAAATGAAACCCAACAAAAAATCCACCATAGGCCAAATTGATTGAAACCATTGATCTATTCATGATCATGTTTGAACTTGACCAAGTCAATATTGAGTCTAAAGCCCACTAATACTTGACCCAAGTTGACCCAACTTGACCTAAAAAGTCAAAATGTGTCAAAACTTGATCTAAGCCAAATTGATTGAAACCAATGGGTCAAGTTCATTCCAAATCACTTGTTGAACTTGACCAAAGCCTCAATTGGCCAACTAGACCCAACAGCTAATTGACCTTGAACCCAACTTGACCTAAAGGGTCATTTGAGCCAAATTCAAACATAACCAAAATTGATTGAAATAAAGATACCAATCCATTTCATATGACCAACCAAACCTAAACCTACCATGACCTAGCTCAAATAGGTCATCAATAAGTCAACTTGACCCATTTGACCTAAATGAAGTCATATGAACCAAATCAAACTAAACCAAATTGAATCAAACCAAAGGCACCAAAACATTTCAAATGGTCATATGAACTTGACCAACCCTTGGTTTGACCAATTTGACAATTGGTCAACTTGAAAGTTGACCCATTTTGACCTAAATGGGTCAACATGAGCCAAACCATCAAATGAACTAAATAATGAAACTTGGCCAAACCTATTTTCAACATACCAAACATATCCAAATTCAAAATCATCCAAATGACCATTTTACCCCTAGGCCATGGGTAAATTTTATCAAACCCATTGGAAATTTGGTCAATCCTCTTCACACCTACTTGATACTCTCCATAGATCAAGTGAACTGTGGAGGGTGGTGCACCCAACCCAATGGGTTTGGGTCACCAACCACCCCATGGCCAAACCAAAGCACATATTGAAATGGCCACATAAAACCTCTTCCACTTATTTTGAGCACATGGCCACTCCACTAATCCACTCCTAGCCAAAATGAACTCATGGACACCTAAACCCTAAAAAACCATCCCAAGCTCAATTGGATTAAAATGGCTTTTGATCGTTCACAAAGGGGAGATATACTCCCTCTAATTCATTTGAATCTTAGTTCATTTTGATTGAGTGAGGAAGCCAAAGGAGCCCCTGTGATCCCAAGCTCCTTCAAGATTGTCAATTCATCTTCTCAATTTTCACAATAAAAAAATAGGGGAGCTCCAAGGATTTCAACTTCCACACTCAATATCAACCAAATTCTCTGCAAGCTCCATCGTGAGGATGTCGAGCATTCCAAGCTAAAAGGCAAGGGAGGATCCAATTCAATCAAAGCCAAGCTCAAGGAGGAGGTTGGTCCATAGAGATCCACAACCCAAGAGCTAAACTTTCAAAGCTCAACTAAAGCTTCTAAGAATCGAAAGCATCTGATCACCTGGTGAGGTATGCCATTTTCAACCATTAAAATCAATTTGGTGTGGAGGTTTTGTGAAAGAAATTTTAATCCCATGGAATTTTGATCGTTGATGTGCTTGCCATTAGTTTGAGATGGTGTGGGTTGATTTTCATCCAAGCTGAGCTCGGATCTTCTAAAGTGGATGGTCCCCATTTTCATAAGGAACTCTCATCCATCCACATTTTGGATGGACAGATTAAAAACATGCTTTAGATTTATTTTATCCCCTAATGAATCTCAATTGTCCAACCTTGATGACCAGAGGAAAAGCTGCATAGCACCACACCATGATGACAATGTATAACCACCGTGAGCATGTAAAGGGATGTATCAACTCATGCACACGCCATAGGATTAGGGGATTTAAAGATTTAAATAATCTAATTAATTACCTAAACTTCTAAAATTTATATCTCAACATAGAAAATCAAAAAATATGAAATAAATTATATTAGAAAGATAATTGAACATAGAATATTTAAAATTATTAATTTGAATACTTTTTCTAATTTGGTTTTATGGAAATCTAATTTGCTAATTACTTTAATTAAGCCACCAATTATTTCCAAACTTCTTGAGTATATTTGGGGACAAATTTCTACCTCCTAATTTTGGGATTTATTAATTTAATGGAAATTAATTCATTCCTACCCTTAATGTAATTAAGGTGTTAAGGTTTGATTAGTGGTTTAATCCTTGAAGTTGATTAAATGTTAGTGAATAGGGGTTTTGGGGAATAATTTGGGGCATTTCCCTAAGCTATTCTAAACCCCTTCTTTCTTAATCTTAATTAAGGGTTAATTCACTAATCATCTCTTAATTAATTTCTTAAAATTATAAACTTTCCAAAATCAATTAATATACTTGGGTAGATGCTTAGTGTTCAAGAGCAAGTATAATTAAGGAAATCAAAATTCAACTCATATGTGTGAGGGGTGTTTTGAAATTACTTAAGTTAAACCCCTTTGCTTAATTAATCATTAATCATGAGTCAAATTGCATTAGGCCCTCTTCTTCATAGGTGCATTGCAAATTTAAATTCCTTGTGAGGTTTTATATCATCTCATTGGCTCATAATTATTTGGTTAATTATGCTAAGGTGGTGTAGGTAAAGGGTAATTAACATGCTTAATTCAAACCTTAGCTTAATCAAAATATAAAATGAATCTAATCACCTAAAAATTGAACAAAAAAATATCAAACACATGTGGAATTTAGGTTAGCAAACTCACCTTACATTTTCAAAATCAAATCAAACTCAAGATCAAATAAAAATCATATTAAACAAACTTTGATTTGTTTTAAGCTTTCTTATTGCATAAGATTATCTTTAGGAATTAATTAAGGTGAATGTGCTTACATGCTTTCATTGCTTTAGTTCTTTCCCAATATGCTAAATATGTGTGTCATATTATTTCATACATTTATGCTTTTCAAAAATCAAATATAAAATGAAAATGTTTCATTTAGGTCAAAATTGCATGTTTTGGCTAAAGTATAAAATATGAGTGGCTATTATCACTATTAAATTCAAATTATTTTCAGAATATATTAATCAATTATCACAACTGAAAGTGTGTTACTTACATCTTACTTATAAGCTTGCATGTGAGTAAAATATAAGGATGTGCCTAGTGTAGCTTTCCTTCTCCTCTCTTTTGGTATAGTTTTGAATAAGATTTGACAAAGTGTTTGGTTCATTTGAAAAGAACCTAACATTTGCCTAATCCCATCTCCTATTCATTCCTATGCTATTACTTAAGAAGGATACCTACACTTGCACATATAAATTACATAAACAAAAATAAATCAACCAACACAAAAAGCATTCTTTCTTTTCCATTATTTCTTTTACACAAGTTATTTAAGGAAAGTATATATTAGTCGACAACCCTGGGTTGAGGTTTTGGCCCTAAGTAGGTCTTGTACCTTACACCGGTTAACAATAATGGTGTCAGACTCACTTATGCTTTTCATACATTCATATGTGCATGTGAAAATTGGATAAGAAACCTTTTACTTAATGAAAATCATGCATCATAAACTTTCAAATTTTCTTAAGTAACTTACTTAGCATGCATCATAAAGTGTGCTAAACACTCCCATTTGGTATGTATAGATATGCTTAGGATCCATTCATATGCATGTTATACATGTTGGGAAAGAAATGAAGTGATGTGTCTTTTGTGAATTTACTTCACTTTACTTAATCTTAAAATGCCTTTCTCTTGAATAGTTTTGTTTAGAGTTCATCTAAACTTAAGATTAATTAAAACACATAATAAAACATTCACTAAACAAAACTAAAAGTATGAATCCACTTTAGAAATTACTTAGGTTAGGGAAGGAAAGAGAAGTTTTCTTCTTTTTTTCTCTTTTTATAATTTAGTAATTAATTATAAGATTCACTTGAACCTAATCAAAATACAAAATAAAAATCAATCCAAAACTTCTAAGCAACCTAAATGAAATCCTCCCCTAAGTTGAACATTCTTCACACTTAGAAATCTAACTTAAACCATACTAAGCATACCACACAAACCTTAAAGCACATATTAGGCTAAGTCACCACTTCTAGCTTTAGGTTAGCGGTGCATGGTTTGATGTTTGCTTTTGTTTATGATGTAATATTTTAGACTAGATGTTAGTATGTGCATGTGAATGAATGGTGCGATCTTAGTCTAACCATTATCTTTTGCAGGGGACTGTGCTTAAGGGTTGGTGTAGTAAATAAAAAATATAAATCCTTTTGATGTGCAGGTGCTTATACCCCTAAGCATAATCCAATAGGCCAGGTGAACTTAGTCACCCACGTGTGGGGTGATAAGTCCAATATAAATGCTTGGGATTTGTGTGGATTGTTTTAGCTAATCTATATTTTGCAGGTGTTAGCTAGATTTCCATTTTTCCCTTTTCATGTAATTTTTGTAAATAAGATTTTAGAATGATTGTTATGGGGATTAGGATGAACATTGGTTGTAAGATCATGCCTTATGTACCATGTGAAACCTTTGGAGCATCCACCTTCCAACCATCCAAAAGAAGGAACCAAAGAAGAAAGAAGAAAATAAGAAGAAAGAAGAAAAGAAAAAAAATGAAGAAATGAAGCTTGAAGACCCCCATAATAATGATTTCCTTGCTTAATTATTTAATTCATTTGTAATCTGGGTTGTATAAGGGTAGAGCTCGGCTACCCAATTTGTTTTTGGGTTTGTGCGGTGGTGCCCAACCACAATTAGCTTCTTATTCTTTTGCACTTAGTTTTATAAATTGATTGATGATTTGTTTAGCTTATGCATTAAGTGGCATCTTTTTTCTAGTTTATTCCTTGCTTTATGTATGGCCTGGATGATGATTAGGCTCTTAGGAAAAAATAAATCTTCTACCAAACTTAACAGTTCAAAATTAAAATAAAGAACTCATAATCGCACCTAAATCTTAGGTTTAAAATCAAGATAAAAGAATTAGCAACCGCTTAGCTGGATGAGTACTTCTTTTGTAACATTTTTGCACAAATGCATATTATTTTCACTCTTGATTGGAGGGCTTTCACCTTTTCCAGAGAAACTTGGCTTGACCTTTGAGAGCCATGGTGGAAATACACCTCCTCCCTTCTAGCTAATTTTGGCCAATAATCTTACTTCTCATGGATTAGGCGTATGAATCCTATTAGCCTGCGTTAAAATGATTGTCCAAAAATGAAAATAAAATGAAATCTGAATTACATTAGATTTAGGTCATTTGAAGCATACCCTTACATGATTTAACTTCTTAGGGAGTGAGTTTAAGGACTCGATCTCTTTCTAAATAAATAATAGTAGAGCTATCTTGCATAAAGCATATGACTTATCTACATGAATTTAAAATCGTAGGAGTTAGTTGGCGGCCACCCCCATGTGATTGTAAGTCCAAGCAGTTGGGTGGTTTGTCCTCTCTTATGGAGGCAAACCAAATACCCATTTTCACTTTAGATTTAGGTTGTGCTTTTGGCCCTCACCAAAGCTCCCTAGATTTAGGTTATGAGGTTTTTCCCCTTTATGCAGCATAATCCTCACCTCTTAGGCATTTCATAATCTTATGAAATTCTAGTATTCTAATGAAAAATTCAACTCAAATAAATTAAATCAATTTCAAAAATGTAAAGCCCAATCATAAGATAGTTTGAGATGCTCACTAGATTTCCCTAGCATCATGAGCATCTCTTACTTATCTTCACTTAGCTTCAATAATAACTCTCTCTTTGATTAATCTCATTTGATCTTCAAAATAACTAATCATGATCTATCCTATTGAAATCTTGAGACAATGATCATTACCTTAATCGAGAGTTTTCCTAAGGAATCTCATTCCTTAGATGTAATTAAATATGGGGGCTTGCCCTATAGGAACTTAACGATCATTTAAAATAAACCCCGCTTATTTTTCCATATAAAGTGGAGAAGAATCTCTGTACACCTCAAGACCCAACGCCCTAGAGTCCTTATTTGGTGATTAGTCCATTGTGGTGGTGACTTCTATCTTTTGAGATAGTACGCCTATCTTCAATTTCATACCCGATCACCCTAATAAGTATATCTGTGGATCTGCGTGACATCTGACCAAGGTGATTTATATTCTTGTATTCTTATTTATCTTCTTTCACCCACAGAAAGGAAAGAGGAATAGATGAGGGACACATAGGAATATTAAATGTCCACCACAGTGGTCCTAGTAAGTAGGATGTTATCTGTATGGACGGTGTGGGTAGCGCTGATGAAAAACAAAGTAAGACCTATTAAACCTGCCTCTCTCTTAATGGGCCTCTCTGCCCCCAAAGATGTTTCCCCACGCCATGGGGATGATAGATCTCAAATCAAATTGAGCTCCAAACTTAGAACATCCATAAGCTCCACCAACTGCATAGATCGATCAGGAGATATGACCTCCTACTCGCTAAATGTGATCAACGACCGAGGTAGGATCCTCCTAGCATCCTCTCTGACCCAGAGAGGATGAAATGGGTTCATCAGAACCTGGGAAGTCAAAATAGGCAACTCCTTAACAATTGAATGGGTGGCTACCTCCATCTCCCTAATAATCTGGGTATGGTACTGCTTAAACATGCAGTTTTTGTTCCTCCTCTATGTTCCAGTAGGGTGAGTGGAGTAAGAGCTAGAACCATACTCAAAAGTAGGGGAGGCAATCCTGAGATCGGGAGCCACCTTTTGGTAAATGAGGGTGCTATCCTCACAAGAAGAAACCACAGGCATAATGTCATGCAACTATCACCGGTACTACTGGATAATTCACCGCTTCCTTTATAAAGGGAATATTAGAGTCTAACACAAATCAATCTGAATGACGCTTCCGCCACTATGGTCCTATTATGGGAGTGCCTCACAGTGATCCTCACCCCTCAAAACCTCTATCAAAATGGATAAAGATCACGGGGAGATTTGCTTGATCCAAGGCTAAGTCCATGCCATAGAGGAATGTAAACACAAACTTTTGTGAGACTTCCATTTATAGTCAACCAAAAATTGAAGAATGAACCGAATTTAAACTGACTAATGAGAATGCAATGTTGGAAACAAGCTTGAATCGATTTTATTTTGTTGATTTTTGAATTTGAATTTAAAATTTGAACCCACATCCAACATCGGAAGTGTTAAGTGGGTTCAAATGGATTTAAAAAAAAGATTTAGAGATTTGATTGAAAGAGAAATTTTGAATATGAATCCACTTTCAAATTTGGGTATGTTAAAATGGGTTCAAATATTTTTTAGAAAGATGCTTCCATAGGTTCATGTTTGAATTAGATTTTGATTTGAGGACCCTTTCCTTTAAAAAAAATTTGGGTATGTTAAAGTAAGGGTCAATTGGTTTTATTTTTGATTTGATATTTGAATCCACTCACTTAGCAAATTTGGGTATGCTAAGTGAGGTTTGAAAATAATTGTTTTTTCTTTTGTTTGCTTTTATCTTGTGAATCTTTGATGATTTTGAAATTTGGAATTCCCACTTAGTAAATTTGGGTATGCTAAGTGAAGAATCCAAGTGTGTTTTATTTTTGTTTGGATAATTTTGAAAATATGATTCTTATCAAATTTGAGTATTCTAAGAAAATTCAAAAGTGTTTCATTCATTTTGGATATTTTGGTTTTTTTTTTTTTTTTTGAAAAATAGGATCCTTAGCAAATTTAGGTATGCTAAGGAAATCCTAATGTGTTTCATTTGATTTTGATTTATTTTTTGACTGAAAGTGGAGATTTTACTTTAGCAAATATGGTATGCTAAAAAATAAAGTTCCACTTAATTTTGTAAATTGGAAATTTCACTTAGCAAATTTGAGTATGCTAAATGAAATTCCAAAATATGTGTTTAAAAAATTTTATTTTGGTTTTAATTTTGAAAATGGAGTCACTTAGCAAATTTGTATGCTAAAGATGAAGTTCCAAATGTTTTGAAATTTTGTGAAGTGAAAATCCATTTAGCAAATTTGAGTATGTTAAATGAAATTCCAAATGTGTTTCAAATTTTGTTTTGGATTCTAAAAAAGGGAGACTTCATTTTAACAAATTGGGTATGCTAGAATGAAGTTTTAAATGTGTTTGAAATTTTATTTTGAAAAGTGGAAACTTCAGTTTAGCAAATTTGGTATGCTAAAATAAAATTCCAAATGTGTTTCAAATTTTTGTTTTGAAAAGTGAAAACTTCACTTTAGCAAATGTGGTATGCTAAAATGAAGTTTCAAATGTATTTTGAAATTTTTTGTTTTTGAATATAAAGACTTAACTTAGCAAATTTGAGTGTGCTAAATGAAGTTCCAAATGTATTTTGAATTTTGAAAACATAATTGTTAACTTTTGATTTTTGAAAAGAAGTCTTCCATTGCACAAATTTGGGTATGTAGGAATGGAAGTCAATCTTTTTTTGAAATGAAATTTTATTGTGTGTTATTGCTTTTTTGAAAGAGGGAATTCAACTTAATCATATATGGAATATGTTTATGGGATTTCAAATGATATTATTTTCATTGAATGAAACCTTATTTAATAAATGTGGGTATATTGAATGGAGATCATGTGCTTTAAAAGTTTTATTTTTTTTATTTTATTTTTTTATTTTTATTTTTTTTTATTTTGATTTTGATTTTGGAAATATGATTGTTCATTTTATTTTGAAAATAAATCTTCATCAAATGAATTGAGGGAAGATGTTCATTTGTGCTTTTGGAAAAGATTGTTAGTTTTATTTTGAAGATTAATACATGTAATAATTATGAGAATTGTTAGATGAGGGTGATTTAAGAAATTTTGTGGAAAATATTTTATTATGTGCATTTTTGAAAGAGTGCTTTTTTGAAAAGCAAGATTTTATGAAAAATTTATTTTATATTTAATTTTAGAATGAACCTTTCCTTATCATAAAATGATAAAGAGGAAGTCTTTAAATTTTCTTTTTTATTAGATTTTTATTTTTACCTATTAGAGAACCCAATGGGGGTTTTAAGACCAACACGGGGTGAGGTCCTAAAACCTAAAGATGTTTGCTAGCTTAACTTAAGGATGAAATAAGCTAAGTACCAACAGAAAGAAAGATAGTCTTGGATTCATACATAAGTACAAACCCACTATCGACACTTAGAGATAACAATCATTAACCAAAGATGGAGAGAGGAACCATCTCCAGTGGAGTCACCAGAAAAATCTGTGAGTGGAAATTTATAATTTCTGCCCTTATCTGTCCCTCTTTCTATGGTGGAAAAAAGATAAATGAGAACAGGAATATAACACCTTGGTCGGATGCCAGATCCAGATGTATTTATTAGGTGATCGCATGACATTGAGGAGAGTGTACTATCTCAAAAGATAGAAATCACCACCTACAATGGACCTAATCACCAAATAAGGACTCTAAGGATGTCTTTATGTAAGATTCTTCCCCTACTTTACATGAAAAAAGTAAGGTTTATTTTAAATCGATTCAAGTTCCCATAGCAAGCCCCATAGTTAATTACATCCTAAAGAATGATTCCTTAGAAAACTCTCGATTAAGGTAAATGATCATTGTCTAAAGATTTCAATAGGTAGACTATCAATTATTTTAAGAAGATCCGGGATTGATAAAAGGGAGAGTTATTATCAAATGAAGATAAGTAGGAGATGCTCACGATGCTAGGAAAAAGCATCTCAAACTATCCTATGATTGGGCTTTACATTTTGAAATTGATTTAATTTGTTTAAGTTGAATTTTCATTAGAAATTTAGGCTTATGATTCCACACATAAGATTATGGAAATGCCTAAGAGGTGAATTTATGCACAAAGGGAGAAGCAACCATAGAACTTAAATCTAAGGAGCTTTGGCAAAAGCCAAAACACAACCTAAATCTAAGAAGAACATGGGTATTCGGTTTGCCTCCACAAGATAGGATAAATCACCCGACTGCTTGGACTTACAACCACCTAGGGGTGGCCACCAACTAACTCCTTCTACTATTTTAAATTCATGTAGGCAAGTTATATGCTTTATGCAAGATAGCTCTGCTATTATTTATTTAAAAAGAGACTAAGTCCTTAAACTCCCTCCCTAAGAGACTAAATCATGTACGGGCATGAGTAATGACCTAAATCTAACGCAATTCATATTACATTTTATTTTCATTTTTGGACAATCATTTTGACTCAGGCTAATAGGATTCATATGCCTAATGCATGAGAAGTAAGATTATTGGCCAAAATCAGAAGGGAGGAGTGTGTTTCCACCATGATCTCAAAGGTCAAGCCAAGTTTCTCCGCAAAGGTGAAGCCCTCCAATCAAGAGTGAAATAAGATGCATTTATGCATGATGTTATAAAAGAAATACTCATCCAAATAAGGGTTACTAATTTTCTTAATTTTAAGTCTAAGATTTAGGTGAGGTTATGAGTTCTTTATTTTAATTTTGAATTGTTAAATTTGGTAGAATATACTTTTTTTCAAAGATCCTAATCATCATCGAGGCCATACATAAAGTAAGGAAGAAACTAGAAAAAGGATGTCACTTAAAGCACAAGCGAAACAAATCATCAATCAACTTATAAAGCTAATCGCAAAAGAATAAGAGGCCATTTGTGGTCGGGCACCACCAATAAAACCCAAAAACAAATTGTAGTCACCTCTATATACAACCTAAATTACAAAATGAATTAAATACAATTAAGTAAAGGAATTCATTATTATGGGGTCTTCAAGCTTCATTTCTTCATTCTTCTTCTTCTTCTTTCTTCTTTCTTCTTCTTTCTTCTTCTTCTTGGTTCTTTCTTTGATGGTTGAAGGTAATGCTAAAGGCTTCACATGGTACATAAGATGAATCTTATAACCAATGCTCATCCTAATCCCATAACAATCATTCCAAAATCTTAATTGCAAAAAATTACATGAAAAGGAAAAAAATGAAAATCTAACTAACACTTGCAAAACAAAGATTAGATAAAACAAATCATACAAATCCCAAGTATGTATATTGGACTTAACACCCCACACATTGGTGACTAAGTCCACCTGGCCTATTGGATTATGCTTAGGGGTATAAGCACCTGCACAGCAAAAAGCATTTATAATTTTTATTTATTACAATGCCCCTTAAGCACAATCCCCTACAGAAGATAATGGTTAGACTAAGATCGCCCTACCATTCAGTCTATGCACATGCACCCTAACATCTAGTCTAAAATATTACATCACAAAACAAAGCAAACATCAAACCATGCATCTTACTAACCTAAAGCAAGAACTGGTGACTTAGTCAAATGTGTGTGCTTTTAAGGTTTGTGTGGTATGCTTAGCTATGACTTTAAGTTAGAATTTTCTAAGTGTAAAGCATGTTCAACTTAGGAGGGTTTCATTTAAGTGGTTTAGTTATTTTGGGTTGATTTTATTTTATGTTTTGATTAGTTCAAGTGAATCCTACAATTAATTACTAAGTTATACAGAGAGGGAAAGAGAAGAGAACTTCTCTTTCCTTCCCTACCCTAAGTAATTTCTAAAATGGATTCATGTTTTAGTTTTGTTTAGTGAATGTCTTATTATGTGTTTTAATTAATCCTAAGTTTAGATGAACTCTAAACAAACCTATTCAAAAGAAATGCATTTTAAGATTAAGTAAAGTTAATTAAATTCACATAACACACATCACTTCATTTCTTTTCTCAACATGTATAACATGCATATGAATGGATCCTAAGCATATTTATACATACCAAATGAGAATGTTTAACACACTTTACGATGCATGCTAAGTAAGTTACTTAAGAAAATTTAAATGCTTATGATGCATAATTTTCATTAAGTAGAAAAGAGATTTCTTATCCAATTTTTACATGCACATATGAGTGTATAAAAAGCATAAGTGAGTACGATGTTATTGTTAGCACCAAGGGTGCAAGGTACAAGACCTAGTTGGGGCTAATTAAAGCCTCACAATCCTGGGGTTGTCTAGACTAATATATCACTTTATTTAAATACAAGCATGTGTACAAAAAAAATGAATGGAAAAGAAAGATGCAAAAGTTTGTATTTGTTTCATTTTGGTTTGTTTATGTAATTTATATATGAAAGTGTAGGTATCCTTCTTAAGTCATAGCATAGGAATGAATAGTAAATGGAATTAGTGTGTGTTGTTTTCAAATGAACTATACACTTTGTCAAATCCTATTCAAAACTATACCAAAAGAGAAGAAGGAAAACTACACTAAGCACATTCTTATATTTTACTCACATGCAAGCTTATAAGTAAGATATAAGTAACACACTTTTCAGTTTTTATAATTGATTCATATATTATGAAAATAATTTGAATTTAATAGTGATAATATCCACTCATATTCTTACTTTAGCCAAAACATGCAATTTGACATAAAAGAAACATTTTCATTTTAAATTTGTTTTTTGAAAGCATGAATGTATGAAATCATATGACACATATTTAGCATGTTGGGAAAGAACTAAATCAATGAAAGCATGCAAACACATTCACCTTAATTAATTCCTAAAGACAATCTTATGAAATAAGAAAGTTTAAAGCAAATCAAAGTTTGTTTAATGTAATTTTTAATTGACCTTGAGTTTGATCTCATTTGGAAAATGTGAGGTGAGTTTGTTGTTCCTAACCCATTCCACATGCCTTTGATATTTTTTTTTCAATTTTTAGATTATTATATTTATTTTATATTTTGATTAGATTAAAGTATGAATTAAGCATGTTAATTACCCCCTACCTTCACCACCTTAGCATAGTTAATCAAATAATTATGAGCCAATGAGATAACATAAACCACACAAGGAATTTTAATCACTAATTCACCTAGGAAGAAAAGGGCCTAATGCAATTTGGCTCATAAATAATGATTAATTAACCTAAGGGGTTTAACTTAAGTAATTTCAAAACACCCTTCACACATATGAGTCGAGTTTTGATTTTCTTAAGTGTACTAAGGCTCTTGAACACCTAAGCATCTACCCAAGAAGAATCAATTGAGTTTTAGAAATTTTAGAATTTAAGAAATTAATTAAGGGATAATTAATTAATTAACCTTTAAGGTAAGATTAAGGAATAAAGGGGTTTAAATATCTTGGGAGAATATTCCAAACCTCACATTCACTTAATCTTAATTGGCTCAATCAGAGGGTTAAATCACACTATACCCCAATTAAGTTAATTATATTAAGGGAGATTAGAATGAACTAGCAATTCCCTTAATTAAGCCACCAATAAATCCCAAGAAAATTAGGGAGGTAGAAGTCATCCCTCTAATTACACCCAAGAAATTTGGGATTAATTAGTGAATTAATTAGAGAGTAATTAGCAAATTAACATTTCCAATAAAACCCAAATTCAAAGAAAAGAACTATTCAAAAATAATCAAAATTAATTTTATAATATTCTATGTCCAATTATCTTTATAATGCAATTTATTCATATTTTTTTGATTTTTCTATGTTGAGACATGAATTTTAGAAGTTTAGGTGATTAATTAGGAATTAAATAATCCCTAATCCTACTATTAATCCTACGGTGCCACACATGCAGCTGACGCGGCATGAGCTTTACATGCATAGCCGCCTGATTTATTATTTAAAATGTCACATCATAGCACCATGTGGTGCACTCAGCTCCTCCCGATCAAGGATCAGATGGCTAGGATGGGATCCGTGGTTCTAAAGGGATAAAATAGTAGGCCTATGTGTCTTGAATTATGGTCGTCCATCCAAAACTTGTGGGTGGATGGCCAGAGATTCATCCCTGCAGATGACTGTGGAAAATAGGCACTGTCCATCTTCAATGAGATGATCCAAGCTCGATTGAGCTCGTATTGATCCCAAATTTTATCCACACCATCAACATGCATAGAAGATTACATCCAATGGATATATTTTTATGGGGTAAAGATTTTCTTCACAAATGACCAACACACAATGAAATTAAGCTTAGTTCAATGGCTAACTCAGAAGGTGATCACGCTGATTCTTCTTGGAGAAGCTATTGAGACAAAGCTTTGCAGAGAGTTTGAAGCTTGGAAATTAAATGGATTCTTTTAGAGAATGGAGATTTTGCAAATGCTTGAGAGAGCTTGGGATCACTGAAAAATGACTCCTCTAGCTTCCTAACACTCAATTGAATTAGGAAAATTTGGAATGAGAGTGAATTAGGGGGAGTATATCTCCCCCTTTGGGAATCGAACGCTCAAGCATGGGCTTCCCATTTTGATCCAATTGCCGTGATTCAAAGGGTTTGTTAGGTTGTTAGGACTATCCTTGAGTTCATTTTTGGCTAAGGAGTGGAATGGTGAACTCCCCATGTGCTCCATTTGAGTGTAAGGAAGATTCCCATGTGGCCATTTCAAAGCATGTGCTGGGCCATTATCAAAGCTAACCCAAACCCATTATCACTTGATCTACTAGGAGAGTGTCAAGTGAGTATGAAGAGGATTTGACCAAATTCTAAGTGTAATTGGCCAAAATTTACCCTGTGGCCTAGGGGTAAAATGGTCATTTGGATAATTTTTGAATTTACATATGTTTGGTATGTTGAGGAAATAGTTTGGCCAAGTTTCACTGGATTTAGAGTTCATTTGGTATGGTTTGGCTCATGTTGACCCATTTAGGTCAAAATGGGTCAACTTGGGTCAAGTTGACCAATTGGTCAAATTGGGTCAAACCAAGGGTTGGATCAAGTTCATATGACCATTTGAAATATTTTGGTAGATTTGGTTTGATTCAATTTATTTTAGATTTGAATTTAGTTCATATGACTTCATTTAGGTCAAATGGGTCAAGTTGACCAATTTGACCCATTTGACCTATTTGAGCTAGGTCATGGGTAGGTTTAAGTTTGGTTAGTCATATGAAGTGGATTGGTATCTTTGTTTACAATCAATGTTGGTTAAGTTTGAATTTGGCTTAATATGACCCTTTAGGTCAAGTTGGGTTCAAGGTCAATTAGGCTAGGTTAAGTCTAGTTGGCCAACTGAGGCTTTATTCAAGTTCAACAAATGATTTGGAATGAACTTGACCCATCGGTTTCAATCAATTTGGCTTAGATCAAGTTTTTACACATTGACTATTTAGGTCAAGTTGGGTCAACTTGGGTCAAGTGGCCAATTGGGCTAGGTTAGGCTCAAATGTTGACTTGGTCAAGTTCAAACATTGATCATGAATGAACTTAGATAATTGGTTTCAATCAATTTGGCCTATGGTGGATTTTGACTTTGTTAAGTTTCATTTTGGCTAAGTGTTGACTTGGTCAACCCTTAGGTTTGACTTGGTTTGACCAATTTGATTGATTGATCATCTCATGATGAGTATAGGTGAGTTTGATTCAATCCATTTTGGTTAGGATTAGAATTTCTCATAAGGATACTTTAGGTCACTTTGGGTCAAGTGAGCCTAAGTGGGTCAAATGGCTTGGTCAAAGCTTGATTTGAGTTTGATTGAACTTGTATATGGACTTATGATTGAAATATAAATCCATTTGCAAGTGGTTTGAAGTCAAATGAGTTTTGATTCATTTGACAATTTCATATTCAAAGGAAGAAGATGAATTGATTTGGGGTTTGATTTTTGAATTGAGTTTTGGTTAAGTGATTGAAGTTTATATTTATATTTGGATTCATGATTGAAGGATTGATTGAATCATGAAGAAAAAAAATAAAGGGTTTGGCTTGATTTGAAATTGATTTGGCTAAGTTCAATAATTTTACTTTAAAAGCTTAGGTTGGATTTTGATTGAATTTGAGTTTGATTTTGGAATTAGTTTTGGTTGTTTGAATTTATACCTCATTTATATATGTGAATATAAATGAGAATATAAATGGGTTATTAGAAAATATCAAGGATTTGAAGTGATTTGAAGTTGATTTGAGCTAAGTCCTTAAGAGGAAATTAAGGGACTTAGAAATATTTGGAATTTTGGATTTGAATTTTGGATTTGAATTTTGGATTTAGTTTGATTGATTTGAATTTATATTTTATTTATATATGTGAATATAAATGAGAATATAAATGAGTTGTGAGAAAATTTCATGAATTTGAATTGATTTGAAGATGATTTAGGCTAAGTCCTTAAGAGGGAATTAAGGACTTAGTAAATATTTTGGAATTTGGAATTTCAACTTGGAATTTGATTTGATTGATTTGAATTTATATTTCATTTATATATATGAATATAAATGAGAATATAAGTGAGTTATGAGAAAATTTCATGAATTTGAATTGATTTGAATATGATTTAGGCTAAGTCCTTAAGAGGGAATTAAGGACTTAGTAAATATTTTGGAATTTAGAATTTCAATCATGGGTTTCAATCATATGGTATCGACGTGAGTTTGGATAAAATCAAATAAGATTGATTTAGAGTTTGAGAAAATCAATTAGGATTGATTTGAAATTTGACTTGAAGAAAAGTGAGGAGTGTGGCAATTTTCTCCCAAAGCATGACCTATTCCTATGGCTAACCCTTCTAAGTCTCAAGGGCTAGGTTGAGTGCTCACCTAATCACTAGATGTGTCTTAAGACTAAGGATCTCTTAATATCTAAGAAGAGTCCTATGTCTAATATGGAGGGGTTGAGAGCTCATCCTAAAAATCAGGTCAACATAAATAAAGATACCAATCCACTTCATATGACCAAACAAACATGAACCAACCCTTGACCTAGCTCAAATAGGTCAAATGGGTCAATTTGGTCAACTTGACCCATTTGACCTAAATGAAGTCATATGAACCAAATTCAAACCTAAACCAAATTGAATCAAACTAAAGCCACCAAAATATTTCAAATGGTCATATGAACTTGAACCAACTCTTGGTTTGACCCAATTTGACCCTTTGGTCTATTGGACCCAAGTTGACCCATTTTGACCTAAATGGGTCAACATGAGCCAAACCATACCAAATGAACTCCAAATCTAATGAAACTTGGCCAAACCTATTTTTTCAACATACCAAACATACCCAAATTCAAAAATTAGCCAAATGACCATTTTACCCCTAGGTCATAGGGTAAATTTTAGTCAATTCCACTTGGAATTTTGTCAAATCCTCTTCATACCCACTTGGCACTCTCCTAGTGGATCAAATGAACACTAAGGAGGGTGGTGCACCCAACCCAATGGGTTTGGGTCAGCCCAACCTAGCCCAATGACCAAATCGAGCACATGCTTTAAAATGGCCACATGGGAATCTTCCTTACACTCAATTGAAGCACATGGGGAGTTCACCATTCCACTCCCTAGCCAAAAACAAATCACATGGCACCTCTAATAGCTCAAATAACCCACTGAATCAAAGCAATTGGATCAAAATGGCAAGCCCATGCTCGGCCATCCAATTGCCAAATGGGGAGATATACTCCCCCTAATTCACTCTCACTTTCCCTAATTCGATTGAGTGTTAGGAAGCTAGAGGAGTCATTTTTCAGTGATCCCAAGCTCTGAGAATTTGGTAATTCCATTTCTTGATTTTCACAGGTGGGAGCTCCAAATTCCATTTTACTCACATAAAATCAAGCCAATTCCCTTTGCACTCACACTCAGAGCTTGCTAAGGTCTCTTTCAAGTTCTTGAAGCGAAGGAGGAGTCACCAGACCAAGGAGCTCACTTGGTGGAGGTTGGTCCATAGGAGATACTCAACCTCAACCCTCAACTTTTAGCAAAGCTTCTCCGACTGAAGCTTCTCCAAGGGAATCAAGCATCGGTGATCACCTCCGGCGAGGTTAGCTATTTTTCAAGCTTCAATTTAATATGATTTGGAGCTTTGTGAAAGAAATTTTCATGGCATAGGATCTTGAATGTTAGATGTGATCTAGGATGCATAATGAAGGTGTAGACAAAATTCTAGCCCAATTTGAGCTCAATCGAGCTAGAATCATGGCCTAGAAGATGGAAGGATTCCATCACAGAAATTAGGACGGATCTCGGCGTCCATCCGCATTTTGGATGGGCTGATTAAAATAATGGAATATATTTATATTTAATTCTCTTATCCTGGCTTTAATCTCATACATCGATCCTTGATCGGTGAGGAGAAAGTGCATAAACCACCACAGATGATGTGTTGTTTTAAATAACCAATCAGGTGGCGATGCATGTAAAGTGCATGCCGCATCAGCCGCATGCGTGGTGCCAGCAAATTAATAATCTGATTAGGGATTTATTTAATTCCTAATTAACCACCTAAACTACTAAAATTTATATCTCAATATAGAAAAATTAGAAAAATATGAAATAAATTGAATTAGAAAGATAATTGAACATAGAATATTCTAAAATTGATGTTGATTGATTTTGAATAGTTCTTTTCTCTAAATTTAAATTTTATTGGGAATATTAGTTTGCTAATTACTCTCTAATTAATCCACTAATTGATCTCAAACTTCTTGGGTGTAATTAGAGGGATGACTTCTACCTCCCCTAATTTTCTTGGGATTTATTGATGGCTTAATTAAAGGAATTGCTAGTTCATTCCTTAATCTCTCCCTTAATATAATTAATTAAGGGTATAATTAGTGATTTAACCCTATTGAAATTAAGTTTTGATTAGGTGAATTTGATATTTGGAAATAATTTTGGGATACTTTCTTAAGTATTTTAAACCCCTTTATTCCTTAATCTTACCATAATTAAGGTTAATTCACTAATTATCCCTTAATTAATTTCATAAAATTTTAAAATTTCAACTTAATTCTATCTTGGGTAGATGCTTGGGTGTTCAAGAGCTAAGTACAATTAAGGAAATCAAAATTCAACTCATATGTGTGAGGGATGTTTTGAAATTACTTAAGTTAAAACCCTTAGCTTAATTAATCATTAATCATGAGCCAAATTGCATTGGGCTCTTTTCTTCCTAGGTGCATTGCTGATTTAAATTCCTTGTGCGGTTTATGTCATCTCATTGGCTCATAATTATTTTATTTGCTATGTTAAGGTGGTGTAGGTAAGGGATAATTAACATGCTTAATTCATACCATAACCTAACCAAAATATAAAATGAATCAAATCACTTAAAAATTGAACAAAAATATCACACATATGTGGGAATGAGTTAAGAACAGCAAACTCACCTCATATTTTTCAAATTAAATCAAACTCAGATCAAATAAAATCACATTAAACAAACTTTGATTTGCTTTAAGCTTTCTTATTTCATAATATTGTCTTTAGAAATTAATTAAAGTGATGTGTTTACATGATTTCATTACTTTAGTTCTTTCCCAACATGATAAATATATGTGTCATATGATTTCATACATTCATGCTTTTCAAAAATCAAATTTAAAATGAAAATGTTTCTTTTATGTCAAATTGCATGTTTTTGGCTAAAGTAATATGAGTGATTATTATCACTATTAAATCAAATTATTTTCAAAATATATGAATCAATTATCAAAATTGAAAGTGTGTTATTTATATCTTACTTATAAGCATGCATGTGAGTAAAATATAAGGATGTGCTTAGTGTAGTTTTCCTTCTCCTCTCTTTTGGTATAGTTTTGAATAGGATTTAGCAAAGTGTATAGTTCATTTGAAAAGAACACAATACTTGCCTAATTTCACTTCCTATTCATTCCTATGCTATGAATTAAGAAGGACACCTATACTTACACATATAAATTGCATAAACAAACCAAAATAAAACAAATACAAACTTTTACATCTTTCTTTTCATTCATTATTTATTTTGCATATGCTTGTATTTAAGGAAAGTGGTATATTAGTGGACAACCCAGGGGTTGTGAGGGCTTTAAGTAATAAGTAGGTCTTGTACCTTACACCTAGTCTTGCGTACTCACTTATGCATTCATACATTCATATGTGCATGTGAAAATTGGATAAGAAACCCCTTTTCTACTTAATGAAAATCATGCATCATAAACATTCAAATCTTCTTAAGTAACTCACTTAGCATGCATCATAAAATATGTTAAACATTCTCATTTGGTATGTATAGATATGTCAAGGATTCATTCATATGCATGTTATATATGTTAGGGAAGATGTAAAGTGATGTGTATTTTGTGATCTTAATTTACTTTATTTAATCTTAAAATGCCTTTCTTTTTGAATGGATTTGTTTAGATTTTTTCTAAACTTAGGATTAATTAAAACATATAATAAAATATTCACTGAATAAAACTAAAATATGAATCCACTTTAGAAATTACTTAGGTTAGGGAAGGAAAGAGAAGTTCTCTTCTCTTTCTCTCTCTATATAACTTACTAATTAATTATAGGATTCACTTGAACCCAATCAAAACATAAAACAAAATCAACCCAAAATAACTAAACCTCTTAAATAAAACCCTACTCTAAGTTGAACATTATTCACACTTAGAAAATTCTAACTTAAAGCCATAGCTAAGCATACCACACAAACCTTAAAAGCACACACATTAGACTAAGTCATCACTTCTAGCTTTAGGTTAGGGGGATGGTTTGATGTTTGCTTTTTTTTTGTGATGTAATATTTTTATGGATGTTAGGGGTGCATGCATGAATGGTAGGGCGATATTAGTCTAACCATTATCTTCTTATGGGGATTGTGCTTAAGGGGTGTTGTAATAAATAAAAATATAAATACTTTTGTGTGCTTATACCCTAAGCATAATCCAATAGGACAGGTGGACTTAGTCACCCATATGTGGGGTGATAAGTCCAATATACATGCTTAAAATTTGTGTGATTTATTTAGCTAATCTCTATTTTGCAGGTGTTAGCTAGATTTACTTTTCCTTTTCATGTAATTTTTATAAGGATTTTGGAATGATTGTTATGGGGATTAGGATGAACATTGGTCATAAGATCTCATCTTATGTACCATGTGAAGCTTTGACAACCACCTTCTAACCATCCAAAAGAAGGAACCAAAGAAGAAATAAGAAAAGAAGAAGAAAGAAAAAAAAAAGAATGAAAAAATGAAGCTTGAAGACCCCCATAATAATAAATTTCTTGCTTAATTGTACTTAATTCATTTGTAATCTGGGTTAGATAAGGGTATAGCTCGGCTACCCAATTTTTTTTTAGGTTTGTGCGGTGGTTCACGACCACTATGGCCTCTTATTCTTTTGTGATTAGCTTTATAAATTGATTGATGATTTGTTTAGCTTGTGCATTAAGTGCATCCTTTTCTAGTTTCTTCTTGATGTATGGCACGGATGTGATTAGGCTCTTAGAAAAAATAAATCTTCTACCAAATTTACAATTCAAAATTAAAATAAAAAACTCATAACCTCACAAAGCTTAGGCTAAAATCAAGATAAAAGAATTAGCAACCCTTATTTGGATGAGTATTTATTTTATAACATCATGCATAAATGCATCTTTTTCACTCTTGATTGGAGGGCTTCACCTTTAGAGAAACTTGGCTTGACCTTTTGAGCCATGGTGGAAACACACCTCCTCCCTTCTCATTGATTTTGGCCAATAATCTTTCTTCTCATGCATTAGGCATATGAATCCTATTAGCGATTCAAAATGATTATCCAAAAATAAAAAATAAAATGTAATATGAATTGCATTAGATTTAGGTCATTACTCATGCATGATCTAGTCTCTTAGGGGAATGAGTTTAAGGACTTAGTCTCTTTCTAAATAAATATGACCTATATCTTGCATAAAGCATATGACTTGCCTACATGAATTTAAAATCATAGGAGGAGTTAGTTGGCCACCCCAGTGGTTGTAAGTAAGTAGTGGTTTTGTCCTCTCTTGTGGAGGCAAACCAAATACCCATTTTCACCTTAGATTTAGGTTGTGCTTTTGGCTCTCGGCAAAGCTCCCTAGATTTAGGTTCTAAGGTTGCTTCTCTCTTTTGTGGGCCATAAGCATAAATCCTCACCTCTTAGGCATTTCCATAATCTTGTGTTATGGAATCATAAGCCTAAATTTCTAATGAAAATTTTCTCAAATAAATTAAATCAATTTCAAAATATAAAGCCCAATCATAGGATAGTTTGAGATGCTCTAGGTTTCTAGCATCATGAGCATCTCTATTATCTTCAGCTTTGATAATAACTCCCTCTCTTTGATCGATCCCATTTGATCTTCAAAATAAACTAATCGATTGATAGTCCTACCTTATTAAAATCTTTGGAGACAATGATCATTTATGTCGAGAATTTTCTAAGGAATCCACATTTCTTGGGATGTAATTAACTTATGGGGAACCGCAGAACAGTTTAAAATAAACCACCTTTTACTTTTCATGTAAGTGGGGAAGAATCTCTGGTACACCTCGAA